>JAOUZG010015602.1:3430132-3481142 GCA_026289955.1 Argiope argentata | reverse complement strand
AGCCGAGTATCATACCGATCGAGCAAAAGCGACCCTTCAGCTCCAAGAATATTATTTGGCTTATAAGGCTGACGCTACAATGCTAAGTTATATAACGGTTAATCCTTTCAATATAAGTTTTTTCCTTTCCAAAATTAAAATAATATAGGGCTCTAATGGGCCAAATAAAAACATAAATAACTATATTCTTCTAAAACAAAAATAAAAATTAATTATAGTTGCAATTTTGGAGGTGGGGCATATGGATCTTAATGATTTTTTTAAATGGGCAACATGAGTCAAATTGATGTTGAGAGGAATATATTATAACGAGCTTTGGGGTTAGTGTAGAGTGAGGGTTGATAAAACGGTCTCTCGAAAATCACATGACGTTTATTCTTAGAAATCTCTAGAAGACGCTGAAAATTACAGCAATTACTAGTCACAATGCATAACTCGAATTCATTTGATACAACAAGAAACAACTTTCGAACAAAGAGGTCACTAATACCTCAAACAGAGAACAGCTTCTGTGCACAAAACTGATATTCAAGTCTCTAATCATCAAGGTCAATCGGGCGGTGGAATTTATATCTGAATTGGCGTGAAAATTTAGGATTTTCGCCGAGGTGCTAGAAGGTTCTAGACTATCTCGTTTAACAATGGCTCTAGAGTGTTAAGTAATGGAATTTTAGCGAACAATTTATTTTTCACCAAATCTCGCCAAGTCTCCAAATTACTAGAAATACCATTTTTACCTAAAATACGATTAAATTGCGCGGTTTTCACCCCAGAATCTGAATGTTTCAGATCTGCCTGAGATATTTTAAGACGAATACAAATATTTACAGAAACATTTACAAAGTCTGTAGCAATATAAAATGCAGTGGATACGAAAACACTTGCACTAACATATGAAGGTAATCACACAAAAAAAACATTAGGACACCCTTCGATAAATTTCCCAGTACTCTCTAAATATCATGCTCGATCAGGAAATGATATTTACCCATCTCTTTGAGTGATTTAAAAATATCATCAAGATATATAAGCCTCTTTGGGCCTCAAAGGGTTAAAGATTTTTTTAATTCAACGATTTTTTAAATAAATATTGCATGATCGTAAATTGTAAACAATAGATACATAACTAATACACAAAGAATTTAGAATCTTTTCACTTTAAGGATGAATACTTAATTTTCAAAATTGGTTAGTTATTATTTTCAACATTAATTAGTAATATTTCAATACTGAACAAATTTCATTGTCACCTAAAGTGATTCAAATTAGTAGTATTATATTTACAATAAAAAAAAATTTCTTTAAAAATCTCGTTTATTTGTTTTTCCATATATACGTCAGTTTTCATTAATCCGAGATTCACAACTCCATTTACATTTATATCAAACAAATATAACAAAAGATTTTTTTGTGTATCTTTCGTTAGTGCGTCGTCATATTTTTCGTCCCAAAATAACTTCCAAATGTCAATTTCTTATAGTTATGTTGCAAAATAGAACACATAAATGTATAAATTCAGCAATTAATGCAAGAGATCCAAATTTGCACACAATAATATGAAACAAATATAGTGAAACCTTTTAGTGCATCTCTCGTTAGCACGTCATAGTCATAAATTAGTTTGTCGAAAAATTAACCTCCAAAAGGTAATTATTGTTTAGTGATACTATAACGTAGAGCGAATAAATGTTCATATTTTTAAAAGTGATTTCAACTATGCATATGTGAGTACGGCGAAATGGAAAATATGAAATTAAAACTTATTTTATCATTAGTACGTCATTGTCGAGCATCGTTTATAGAAAAATTAACCTCCGAAAGGTAATTATTCTTTAGTGATAATATAACGTAGAGCGAATAATTGTGCACATTTTAAAAAGTGATTTCAACTATGCTTATGTGAGTACGGCGAAATGAAAAATATGCAGTAAAATTACTTTATTACGTCTTTCATTAATAAGTCGTTTTGTTTTGAATTTAATATCTCCTAATTATGTTGAATGGTAAAATATTTATATAAAAATACTGTTTGCACATTTTTTTTATTTATACGCCATTCCATTTATTCCTGGCTCATTCCTAACCATTATAACAATAAAATATTTCTTGTACACGATGCAAAATTTCTTGTATACATCGCTTTCCTAATTTTCTGAAATTCACGTAGTTTTTGTTCCAGTCATCATTTCTTCGTTCCTATTTTTAAAAAAGTACTTTACCATGAGATACTTATATTATAATTTTATAAGTATTCACAACTAATATATGAATATAAAATAAATTGTGCAGATAATTAGTCATAAGCATTTATATTATGATTATTATCTAGTCATAATATAAGTGTTGAAAAGGAAAAACATAAAGAAATTACAGCATTCTTTTCTGCAAACACATGTTGTCTCCACTGAAAAACTTTGGACTTATTTGGTTTGTCGAGACATTAAAAAAACCCATTTCATCAGCTAATTTCACTCAATACTCAAAAGACATGCCAAGATAAACAACAAATAAAGATTTTTTTAAAATTCAGTATATATTTCATAAACATAGATTGGATAAAATAGATGTCTAACTGAAGTTATTTTAAAAATTAGTTAAATATTATTTTCAGAATTAAATAGTAAACAAATCCAAATTTTTTTAAAAAAAATATTATCATTTAAAAGAAATAAAATTAGTTGTATTTTAATTGTAATAAGCGAAATTGTTAAAAATAACTATGAATATTTGTCATTTTTCATTATACGCCATTTTTATTCAATCTCTCGAAAGACGTATAAATGTTTCTTTCTTATATTCAGAAATAACTGAAAGCCAGGATAAATGGAAGCAAAATGCCTTTTGCAATTTTAGCAAAGACTCACCCGCAAATTACTTCCGAATTGTTTTTGAATAATTTGCGATGTTTATATTTCACTGAAAAGTGAAACGATGTTCTAAAGAACTCTTCATTTTAAAACTTTACTCATGGATATTTTGGATTATTAAGCGAACTATAATTCGTTGAGGATCTCAAACTGTGAGATGTCATTTCGCTGCCCGAAATGAATTCTTTCCTTCATTTACTAATAAAGATGTCTACCGAAGATTAAATTTCTTCGCCGCCTTAATTGAAAAGTTTATCCTTCGAATATTTAATTTCACTGTGTTAAGGGTACAAGTTGCAGAGAAGTGACGATGGATATTTATACTTATTTACAGAAAAATGCAGCTAATATAAAATCCAAATAGAGTATTTGATACATATGTAATTAATCAAAAAGTGTGCATACACATTTTTAACAAAGAAAGGGTTATCGCATAGCAAAATTTATTTACAGAAAGATGAGTCAAACATATAATACCGTTACAACGGATGTTATTTGGGATGAGTAATTATAAATCAAGGGCATGAAAGGATCGAATGACCTAATTAATAAAAAATTTAGTTTTCAAATAAATAAATTGAAGTTTACTATCTGTAATTTTATGTCATCATGTAAACACAATATTTTTAATGCATTGTTTGGCTTAAATAAGTAAAGTCATTAACCAATATCAACAGGTTTGAAAGAATCGTGCGACTATCAGATTACGCCCGCGTCGATATATCGAGAATTGGGTACATGATGGACATTTGCGCCAAGTTGTCTCTTTTTGTTTGTGATAAATCGCCAAATGTGGCAACCATCTTGAACATTTTCTGATAATGCTAAAAACGGAAAATAGATGCCCCAAAAGTTATAAATCGCCCATTTTCTGCCCGTTTATTTTGTATCTTCAAAAATCGAAAACCAATACTTTTTCTTACAAGATAAAAACATTTTTACAACAATAAAAAAATGTAACAAAGTTGTCATTGACTTAAACTTTTAAATTACATATCCTTTTTTTATTTTTAACTGATTTTTATCGATAAATTGCCAAATATGACAACCTTTTGCTTTATTTTCTAATAACCCAAAAAGTGAAAAATAAATGCTTAATAAGTGATAAATTGCTAATTTTTTGTCTACATGTATTGAGGCTTCAAAAATCTGAAACCAAAATAACATCATATTCTTACATAATAAAAATTAATGCCTCCAAAGCGATAAATCGATAATTTGTTGGCAGGCATTTTGAGGCTTCAAAAACTTCTAATAAAACAACTTCATGTATTCGCATGATAATAATGTTTCTCAGTTAAAACAGTTCATTTTAGAAAACGCTTGCACATAATTTTAGTGTATGAAATATGCCTTATATCTTAACTTAAATAAAATAAATATAAAATGCACACAAAAAGTACTTGAGAACTTTGATAATTAATAGGGTCTGTTATATTTTGCTTTAAAACCTATAAATTAATGCAGCTAATTAATGTAAATTAAGCCATTCGATATAATGATTTTTAACATGTGAAAAAATATCCTAAAAAATTCCACACTGCAACTACAAAATTAAATTCTTTTATTAAATCTTCAAATATTAAATCTTATAAACAACTCCATCTGTCGTCGGATTCTAAGAATAACGATGACAAAGAAAAAAGTTACAAAACCTGTTAATAATATGAAACATCAAAGAATTCTGTTTTCCCTAATTACTTTTTGGCTGAATTTTGCAATATGTCCAAAATCACTATTAATTTGAATTGCATAAAGAGCATATAATTATGAACCGAAATTTTGAATATAATATTGAGGGCCTCAATAAGGTATCCAAAAAATAAGTATTTTTCAAAAAAAAATTCTTAAATAATTAATTTAGTGGTTATTTTAATATAATTAGAGTATATTTACATGAAAATATCTATATTCAAATGTAAAAACTTACATTCCCAAATGCATTCGCCATTGACAATTTAGAAGTAAATTATATTGTTATGGATTTTTGTGTAAATTAGAAGTAAATATTGTAAATATTTAGGAGTTGTGTAAATATTGAGGGAGAAAAGATCGTTCTAAGAGAGGATTTACAGCAGAAGATCGCCATATTTGACCAATTTTGCGATATAGATGTGTTGGCGACGTAATGAGGTCGCCAACGGTTATTATTACACGCTTAAATATGTAGTGGAATCTAAGAAATAAAGATTTGTTCTTAGGGAATATTCGAGGAAGTTCTACAGTTGCTTTCCGTGGTTGCCCCGCCCACTTTAGGGGGACGGTACTTAAAAGGCGTAGCTTAAGGAAGGGAGTTAAATCAGTTCGGACTACGAGCTATGTTGGTTGGTTTAGCTTGAGAGAGCGTCTTCTCTCCCGTTGACATGTGTTCTACTGCTTTGCTGTTAACCGAGACTAGCGGATTAAATAGAGTTAATTCAATGAAAATGTGTAGCTTATGTTGCGAATATTTGAAACTCGTTTGCATAGACAATACAATCTGCATCTTCGTATAGTTCATGTGTGATAATTTTTCGTAACAATATAATTCAACTTTTATTGATATATTTTAAAACTGATCACAAAACCTCATGTTAAATAATAAAACGTTAAGTCGTTTGAATAATTAAAACAATATAAAATATGTTCGAATACGCACAGAAAAAAATACCCACATAAATTTATATCTAAGAAAGAAAAAGACATCATTAATTTACATAATTAAACCTTCAATATATATTATTATTAAAAATATAACAAAACTTTCCTTGTTAAAACTATACAAATAATTAAACATGACTCTCGAAAAAAAAAACTTTTTAAAGACAGAAATAACACAAATTATGTTCCAACATTTTAAGCGCGAAAACAACAAACAAACCTCCGTTAATGCTTCTCAGCTCAGAACTTAACTCAAGCGTTCTTTAAACCATTGTTACTAAAGCGTGCAAGAAGACAAAACACGTTTCATGTTCCTAGACACGTTCTTTACAGGTAATTAATTATTATTACGCTGCGATAAGAAAGCTTTAAAGCCAAGCGTATTTGCTGAAACAATATTGGATAGTCGCAGACACATTATTACGGCAGAATCGGGCTGGAGATAGAACGGAAGGTCCTTCCGTAATTAATACGGGTATCACACGAAACTTAGTTTATGAATGGTACTCGTTCGCCCTCTTAACAACTTCTCATATTTCTAGTGCAATAATAATTACTGACTGCTTAAGTGAATAGAGGCTTAATAAAGCTCTACGGCCTGCCGGATTTGCTCTATCAACAGGATGTGAATTTATTACAGGCGAAAATCTCGGCAAGAACTTAAAATCTATTTGTGTAATAATATAACTTTACCGTAGGACTGCAAGATTGTGCTTGTAAGTGGAGTGAAACAGTTTAGTGGAAAAACTTCAAGGATGTCATTACATCGGTTTTGAGTTGATTTTCTGATTTTCGAATGGAATAAATTTGCTAGATATCACTAAACGGAGGAAACATAATAACAATCGAAAGATTTGATATAGGAATTTGCGAATATGAATATTTCCATTTAGCATCTTTAAAAAAAACCGTCTGCAAAGTATAGGGTGTTCATTAATTATATGGTTTTCGCACCTCATAACTTTGGAATAAAAATATTTCGCAAAAACCGATTACGTATTCGTAAATTACAACTCAAAGAATTTTATTAATGATATTAAAGTGCACAAAAAGCTTATATTAAAGCATGCACAATTTTCACTTTGTTGGCATTCAACTGAAGGTGGTTATGGAGAACGTTCCATATTGTCGTATGCGGTATATGTAATTACACAGCTGATTGTCTTGTTGATTTTCGTGCACTGCTAGTAAACGTTTCTAGGATGCGATCAACATTTTCCTGCGAAGTGCTCGGTCTTCCAGCTCCCTTTCGGAGTAGAACGCTACCAGTTTCTTGAAATTGTGTTAACCAGCGTCTGATAGAATTATTCGAAGGAGGATCTTTCTTGTACGTGGTCCTGAAGTGACGTTGAGTTGTTATGACTGATTTAGTTTCGGTAAACCACAATACATACATTGCTTTTTCTTGCACGGTTGCCATTTTTATTTATGACGTCATAATTACCCAGACTGCAAATGCTCTAAGATTGCATTGCTGTCATGTAGAAATTTTTGAGTTGTAATTTACGAATACGTAATCAGTCTTTGCAAAATATTTTTATTCAAAAGTTATGAGGTACGGAACCCCGACAATAATTAATGAAAATCCTATACTATATATCTATGATTGAAATTATAATTCAAAACTGCTTTAATAAAATGGGTAAAATTTAATGTGTGGATTGTATCTTCGAAATTGTAGGCTTATGACTCATTTTTGACATAATTCAGCAGAAAGTCAATTCTCTCAATTTCGCATGCATATAGACATGATCCCTGAAAAAGTACGTCTATCAAAAGGAACATGTGGCTTAATCCTTAGACTTAGAAAGATGTATCAAATTTGCAGACTTAGAAAGATGTCTCAAATTTTTTACCGAATTCAAATATAGCAGCATCAAGAACATGTCGAATCGGTAATTATAGCTGTTCTAGAGCAGGTGATTCGAACATGAATAATTGCCATTCTGTCGTATTAAATCACCAACCATCTTTGCAGTTTACATCACTAGCTATTCTCTCAGTTTAGGTCACAGTTATTCTTCCAGTTTACATTAATAGTCATCCTTCCAATCAATGTCACCAGTCACCCTGCCAATCCACATCACTGCCCATCTTGTCTCTCTACGTAATAAGCTTTTTTGCCATTTTACATCAACAATCATTCTGCAAGTCTAATTTGGAATCTTTTATTGGAAACTCCGTCAACTTCCACATTGAGTTAATATTTAAAAACTCTCTAACTTATATGTTATACTTTGTATCATCATTTATTCCTTTTCTGGATGTTTTCAAACAACATCAGTGGCCTACTGAATTTTTCACAATCGACGTGCTTGCATGTGTGCCACACTTTATATGATCTCCAAATAGAGAAGGCAACGTGATCAACGTGTCTTCTCTATTTGAACTTAATTTATTGTTTCTGTTTGTAAATTGTTGATTAATTTTACAACCATATCGACTTCCATTTATGTGATCTTAATTTCAGAAATTATCAAAATTTGGAAGAAACGAGTAAATAAGAAAATGTTCAAAATTAGTACTCGATTTCCTTTCACAATTTTAGTTAACAACAAATTTCTCAAAACCTATTTACTCTACTGACAGTTGTTTAATAAATGAATACCGTTAGTAAATTGGGTACTAGCTATCATTTTAAGGATTTAATTAAATTCCGTTACTAACTTTGTCAAAGTCTGTGTAATATACCATGATTAAACTTAATTCATTTTGTTGCGTAAACGCATATGTATCAAAGAATAAATTAATTTAGGAAAATACAATTTAAACTATTTTTTTGCAAACATTGGGCAAATTTTTATAAAAATCAGAAAATTACATTTTTTTAGCACAATGCAAGGCTTTACAACACAGACTGTTGAAATAAGAACCAACAAATATGGTAAATACTTCTTAAATGGATGAAAGAGGCTAAGAAAAGTTATTCAAAGTTTTAGATATTCTTTTAACTAAAAGTTAACCGAAATTTAAAAAGTTTTCTTGGACAACTTCATAGCATATTATACAGCATAATGAAAAGTTTTTTTTACAGTAAGCAAAAATTGTAAACCTTATTTTTTCAGTTAAATAATCTGAACTTTCATACGACTTATACGTATATTAAATATGCAAATTGGAAATATTGTAACTCTCAAAATAATTCTGCTATGAAATTTTTACGAATAGTTGAAATTATGCCTATCTGTTTGTGAACAAAATCACTTAAAAAACGTTTTGAGATGGACGGATGAAATTTAGAAGGAAGTCTTGAAAACTATTAAAATTTAAATGTCTAGTTAGATAAAATCTATCACATAGTTTTAATTGTTTGTAAGAGTGATAGAAAATTGGTAATTCGTAAATTTAATAAATAAAGTAAAATGAAGATGAAGTTCTTATTAAAATATTACTAAGGTGAGACTCAATTTAAATAATAATTTTTCTTTCATGAGTTCAGAGTTTTGATTTCACTACTAGGTGGAGACCATCCATATATTAAGTAAATAAGACAGTATTTGGTACATAATATATCTATAGTGGAAGAAAATATTAACTTTTCGTGATACGAAGTAAACTAAGAAAAAGTATTTAATAGTCAAGACACTTTAAACGAGGTTTTGACAACTCTCTGCATTTTAAATCTCCCTAAGATCAAAAAACGCATATTTTGAAATTATGGTTTTTTTTGTTTTATTTGTGTCTGCGTGAACACGATAACTCAATAAATTGTTTGAACCAAAAAGATGAAAAATGGTGGATGGACTTTACATTAAATAAGTAGATTTCTTTAAAAATTTTGAAAGACATACATTCAGATAAAGTCTATTAATCCAGTTGTTTCAGAAAAAAGAATCGATAACTTTCAAATGCCAAGAAGATAGATAAGCAATATTTGGAACAGACGTTAAGTATCTAAAATATAAATTATCAAATTTTGAACTAAATTAGTCAAATTGTTTCTGTTTGAAGTTTCATGCATGCAAATGCAATAATTCAAAAGATGTTAAGCATAGCTTTAAATAAATGAAATTTCATATGCGATCTTCTTATTAATAATGTAACTGAGTTTCATATTTTAGTTTCAATCTGCCTGAAAAAGGGCCTAAAATATGTGTTTTGTTTTATTTATAATATTAACCACTTAACTGTTTTATTTTCGTTACTATCCAAAAACGTTACACCTGTATTTTAAGAACATCTTCATATTTTGATTCAATGGAAATCCATTGAATACTTGACTTGAAGTAGGAATTATAATCGATATGAATAGTTTATTTTCTGCTTACAACTATCTAAATTCTATAAATCGATGTACGTATGGATGTATCGTATGGCACTCGTACAAAACAGTTAAGTGGTTAAGAAAACACAAAACTCTATATACAGAAGGTTTCAAAAAAAATCTGCTCACTTTAAGCATTTACGTTCTTAACTAAGATTCATAATTTT
The DNA here is from genome assembly GCA_026289955.1 of Argiope argentata. Lineage (NCBI taxonomy): Eukaryota > Metazoa > Arthropoda > Arachnida > Araneae > Araneidae > Argiope > Argiope argentata. The sequence continues at coordinate 3,471,204 of JAOUZG010015602.1, read as the reverse complement.
TAAGATTTGAGAGAATAGCATCTTTCTTGAACATCAGTTCAAATGGCTTTACAGATTTTAATAAATTTTAATTATAATTTAAACAATTTATTAAATACTATGTTCATACACTCATACATAATGACAAGTTTATAAATAACATTTTTAAACACAATTTTGTTAAATAAAATAAAATCCAGAACTTTTCTAAGCACGAAAAGAATTTTAGGATGATATTTCTTCTGTAAATTCCATGATAAGTAACTAATTACACAATACGGCAGAAAAGCTTATGAATGAAGCCTAAAACCTTATCAACTACTTTTGTTGGATTTAAATTCATATTCTAAACATCTATCTCTCAAAAATGTATGTTTTAAATTTTATTCATATTTACTTATTTCGTTAAGTGGATTAGAGCTTTATTTGACATGAAAATGCTTCTATATAATCTAGAGTTTAAGTAAATAGACTTTTTAATGAATAATTTTGAGCTTAATCTCGAATTTAAATAATTACAGATCAGAATGAATTAACTCACTTTAATAGCAAATAGACAAATGCATCGCAAAACAAAAGTAGCAAATGATTTCAGAATCAAGTATAATATTAATTCTTAAGCATTAAATGTATTTAATTAAAATCGTTGAACTATGTTTTCAATGGAGCTATTTACATTATCAAATACTTTACGAAATAAAATGAATAATGCCATAATTTATGGCATAATATATACATTCGTATATATTAATATGTAGTATAAAATATATATGATATAAGAGTTCCAAATGCTTCTTAGCAAATATTTTGTTTGCATTATCCTATATTTCATGGTTTGAAAGGAAAAGTGTAGTAATATTTAATTAAAAATATTTTATATAAACTAGCAATTTCTTAATTAGGGATTTTAAACTTTCTAGGAAGATTCCGAAATTATATTTTAAAACAAAACAAGGAATTTGTAACATACTAAAATCATAAGCTGATTTAAATCGGCTTTCATATAATTTTGTAAGGATCTTAAATCCAGTATTTTCAAGCAAACTCTTTGTAATCGTTTTTGGAATATCCTCTATATTAAAGATAGTGTCATAGTTCGATTTCAAATTTTAATAAAATTGGTATAATTATATCTTTTGGTAGATTTGGTATGAAAGAATTAATATCTCAACATAAAAATTAATTTAATTACTTAATTAATGGACGAATCCTATTTTGGACATTTATTGTTATTTTGAATCTTATAATAGTATAAGTAGCATATGATATCTTGAAGTATTTCTAAGTTTGCAGTTTTTGCTACTTAAGTATACCCTTAATTGCACAGTTCAATTCGGAAATGATCAATAAAAAAAAAGCTTGAAGATTAAATCTTACTATATTTTGATCGAAAATCAAATAAAAAAAATACCAAAAACGTTGATAGAAACAAAACTAGAAACACAATTTGTTGGGATAGATTATATTATATTACAAGAATTCATGAAACTATAAATATTATTTTATTTTTCTTAAAAGCTTCTTTCCTATTGAATTATTCTTATGGAAAAAATATCAATATTTCTATTGTTTCTATATATTCTATAAATTAATTAATAGAATGGGAAAAAATCGATTTTTGAAAACTTAATTTACCCTAACCCTTTGCAGTCTGAAAAATAACTAGATGCAAAATTATTCACCTAATACAACGATTTATTTATAGCTATGAAAAATAAATATATATATACGAGGCATATTCGGAAAGTAAGTACCGTTTCATTATACTGCCGCTGCAGCACTGCGATCGGCGTTCTGCGCATGCGCACTAGTCTTCCTTGTTCACTGACTCTCAACTGACGCCATTTTGGACGTTGTAGGTTGTGTTTCCAGTTCGCTGTGTTTGTTTAAAATGTTTAAGACAATTACTGATCCCGCCGACTGTGAGATTCGTTCTGTTATCCGTTTTTTAAACGCAAAAAATGTGAAACCGGCTGAAATTTACCGTGAAATTAAAGAAGTGTATGGTGAAAACGCGATAAGTGATGGAATGGTGCGGAAGTGGGTTAGAATGTTTAATGAAGGTCGAAAAAATGTTCACGATGAGGCTCGGAGTGGTCGGCGTTCTCTTGTCAATGACGATCTGATACGAAAAGTTGATGAAAAAATCAAAGAGAACAGACGATTCACAATAACGATGCTTTCAGACGAATTTCCACAAATTTCACGTACTGTGTTGTACGAACTGTGTTTATCATCGTTGGCGGCAAGTTTCTACGAGGAAGGCATAGGAAAACTCGTCACTCGCTACGACAAGTGTTTGAACATTGGTGGAAACTACGTAGAAAAATAGTTTAAGGTTTGGTCTTTCATGTAATAATAAAATTTGTTTGAAAAAAACATGTTTTGTTCTATTTATTAAAAAACGGTACTTACTTTCCGAATATGCCTCGTATAATTCTTTTAAGTCGAATTTCTTTGAAAAATTAATCTACATCTCTTAGCCATTATGTAGGCGTTTTTAACAATTTAATTTGAAAAATAAATAAATAAAACGTCAAAATGACGTACAATTTTGATTGTCGAGTCACTCTCGACATCGGACCGCAAGGGGTTAAATCTAAAAATTCATTAACTCGATGCACGGGCTAGTTGTTGAGAAGAGATTAACCACTACATGCTAAAACCATTTTGCATTTAAAAAATCAGAGAAACGAAGATTGCAGATGAACTTCCTTTACGACCACCTGACAGTAAAAATCATTTTTTATTAAGTTATTATTCGCCGATGTCATGTAGTTAATACACGATTTCTTTGCTATATTACCAAGCACATCCCTATTTAATGCACTAAAAATCTGTGTAATCATGACGTTCACATCCGGGCACCTTAAACACAATTTTATACACTTGGGGAAGAAGAATGACACACAGGGCCCGACTAAGCCAAGTTGGGACCCGGGGCAATATCTTCTTTGCCCCCCTTTACTCTACTATTTTAGTAATGAAGAACATTAAAGAAGGACACGTAAAATAAAATTTCTATTCAATTTGGGGGTCCCCACATAAGGGGGCAACTGCCCCACGCCCTGCCTTAGTCAGGTCCAGATGACACATTTAATAGAGTAAGCAATAAAATCTCGTGAAAACTACTCTCGATAACTACTTGAAGTGGGGGGGAGTACTGCCATCTTAAGTCTAAACAATGACAGCAACTAAAAAGTATAACCCTTTCAAGACCCAAAATACATTTAAGAGATTTAAACCAATGATAATTTTATCAAATCAGTCTTGAAAGAGTTAAACAAAGTAAAATATTTGAAGAAATGTGGACAGATTCTGGAGATTCTTCTAATATCTAAACGCAAATGCGGATCAATTTCCTCTAAAGGTCCTCAATCTATTCTCATGTATTATAATCAAAGTCACGTTGAATAACAAAAAGAATAACAAAATTCCTTCATTATGACTCTCTAGTTTATGTTATACTACGAGAAATTAAAGCCTAATATAAAACTAAGTAGGAGTGGTTCCCCCCCCCAAAAAAAAAGTTTTTTGCATATTCATTTATAAATTTATCATACCACAGAACACCTGAAATGGCAATGGCGTACATTAATTACATAATATCAACTTTTGAGAAACATTTGCCATTTTTACTGAAACTATTGATCCCCAGCATGCCTTTAATAGTATCCGAAAGTGGAATTTATGTTTTATATGAGTTTTTCTTAACACATTAAACAATGATTTGACACAAAACTACATTTGAAACCACAAAAGCCCATAAAAATTAAATATGTTAAAGTCACTGCTTTTTTTTAATTATAACGTTGATATATTCATTAAAACACAGATCAACAAACGGACATCCCTTTGTTGCGCATAACTCAAACTTTGAGAGATGTCGCCACTATTGATGATAAAACTGTGAACTGAATTTCATCCATCTAGCTCTCTTTCTTAACTATTTGTTATCTGAACAGATAGATTTCCTTTGGGCATATTTTACTCAACATCTGATAGGCATCTGTAAATTTGGTGTAAAAACTGTACCAAATTTCATATATCTAGATAAAAGCTCTTTAAAGTTACCTTTGTCCTAAATAAACATACGGATGTTTTCTACATATGTGTTTATCGGGAATATCTTAAACGGCGAGGTTAGTGAAAATTTCGAGTTCAAATTTATGGATTATTACTACAGCTTCTCAAAAATACGTAAGGAAGAGTAATAAGTTCAAATTTAAAAATCAATTAGATATTAATCATACATAATATAATATATCAAATTTCCCTCTTTAATTTGAGACTCAGAAAATCAGTTAGAGGAAAAATAGAACTCTCGACAAAGAAATGCACAAATTTTGTTGCATCAGAAAATACTATAGGAATGCTAATAAGATTCAAACTAATAATACTTGATTAAAAAAATTGATAACACTTGATTATCAAAAGAAGCAGAAGAGGCGAAGAAAATATTAAAATTTATTCACTCCTCTAGCAGTTACCGATTTAAGTCGTGGAGTTTTCAACAAAGGAACAAGAACTTTTCGTACAATTTTAATTTCCGATTTTCCAGTCTCATTTTCTCATCTTTTTGTACTCAAGGCGATACCATTTGATTATTTTTGTACTTCAATGCTAGTTTATCCATGTCGTCTTGAACTTATTTGCATTGCTTTTTTATAAATGTAATGAAACATTATTGAAAATATTGCAGAATACAATGTAGAAATGTATTGAAACGTATAAGTAAAACACAATGCTAGTCGTAATGAAGTAATAATTATTGTATCACAGCTAATATGCATATGTTTATGGTATTTGGATAAATTTATGCTTTAATTTACATAAGAATTTCTAAATTCATCCTAATTATTTATTTGAGAATTTGCATACTCATTCACTTACCAATATTTTAAGAATTCATCTACATATACACTTATTAATTTTTTCCAGAATTCACATATGCATACAAATATCATTTTAAAAAATTACGAACACATATCAGTCATACCTGTACACATATTAATTTTTTTAGGAATTTACATTCCTATATTATTTTTTTAATTCGAATTCTCCTATCAATTTTTTTAAGAATTCACAATCCCATATCATTTTTTTCACCTATATTCAACCCTAATTCATCTATACTTATCAATCATGCACATAAACAAATCATTTTTTAGTAATTCTCATATACATATCAATCATGCCTGTCATTTTTTAGTGACATATGTTACTTTAGCAGTTTTGCATCAATTCTCTTTGAGTTCCTTTGATTTCTGTCTTATCTTTATACAGCGGATTATATCGCAGGAAACAGACGCATTGTTTGAAAATGAAAGCGTGTTCGAACATTTCCCTTTTTATTTGATTCTGAAACTAAAAATGAATTGTTAAGAAATTTTTTAAAAACATTATTAACATTGCTTAAACCTATCCAATATGAAAATGGTATGAATACTCATAGCTTTCTATTTGATTCTGAAATTAAAGATGAATTGTTAAGAAAATTCAAAAAAATTATTAATGACATTCATTAAACCTATTCAATATGAAAATATTATGAATACCCATAGCTTTATCATCAGCAACACAAAAGAAAACCTGAGATATTATAAAATATTAGTTGTAGCAATGAATGCAATTTCGGTTTCACTTCAACAATGGAATACATTTTAGCAATATAAGCTAATTTATTTTTAACTAACGAATAATTAAAAATTTACTCACCAAAAATTGACAGGAATCATAAAAGGTATTTTTTTAGCATTAAGATGGTGTGAAATATTTTTCTCTATGTATTTTTGAAAGCTATCGCTAACATATCGCACAAATTTAATTAATCAATTATTTATTATTCATCTAAAAGCTCGCTCTTAGATGAACATTTTCAACTCCCTAATTATATTGTACTAAACAGCTATATGATTAGCACAAATAAAGATAATGATTATTCTAAATTATTTTTTCTTTTTTTCAGTGTAGGAAGAATTTATAAACTTAGAATCACCTGAAGTACATTAATGCGAATAATTAGGTACATGCATGTTTATGGTGAACGTGCATTCTAAGAAATTAAGTTTTATCATTATTCAGAATCATTTCTCCATTTAACATGCACACTAAGAACTTTTGAGATATCGTAAAGAAATACTCGTGTACGTTAAAGTACAGAAACTGGATGCATTAATGTTTATGAGGGAGGCTGTAAGTCATGCATGGCAATTTTAATGCACTTATGTTTAAAGAGAAGAAAACCATTATTTGGAGATAGATGATGACATATCCATCGGGAATATCAATCGAAATGAATGTCAGATCTTTAACCAAGAAAGAAATGAACTTACGGCGTACAATTCAAACATAAAAAGAAAGAGAAAGCTTTAAAAAAACTAATTTCAGAGTGATAATGTTTGAAGAAAAGTCAATAAAATTAAAAACTTGACTTAAGCTGTTTTAATACAAGTATTTTCCATATTATAGCACTATTTCTTCAACAAGGGTTTTTTTATTCCTACTTATAATTAAATACTTTAAATAATCTACATTTTTTCTATAAAGAAATAAAAACATTAAATTTTTTTCTTTCAAAATTCGGATTTATTTCAAAGCACGAATTGTTATCAAGTGCTGTTTATAATTAGATACAATATTCGAATTCAACTAACATTTCATATAAAAATTAGTATGAAAAAAAAGAATACTGATTCTTAATTGTGTATAATTTGTTCAGATAAGTAATATTTTATATCCTAGATATTTATTTTATTAAAATTTAGAATTTTTAAAAATCTAATATTTTGAAAAAAATTTAAGAATAATAATTAACTAGTTATTAATAATAAATTTAATTTAAATTCTTGAAAAGTTTTATACTTTCCGTTTTCATCGCAGGGTTATACTTAATTTAAATATTTTTTGATATCATGTAATCATTATAATTTGTAAAAAAATCTTTAAAACTGAAACTACGTCCTCACTATCCGAAAATGCAATTTGGTTCATTTTGATATTTCCCGGAGAAGTAGCTATGAATTAATAAACTTTGATTCCAACTGGAGAAAAATACAGTTTCCTTTCAAATACAACTATTCCCGATTATTATTTTTACTATTTCTTATTAAAATTAATTAAATGAATAATTTATACTACTTTCTATCTTTTTTTAATTTGATAAAAGTTTTTTTTTTCAAATTACTATTCGTCTCCCAATTAATAAAATATAAGGTACATACACTATAAAAACGCATGGTATAACTATTTAATATTTTTTTCATTAATATTAAATTAATTCCAAATGCAACATATAGTATTATTTAAAGCTCCTTTTGATGTAATATACCAATATTCCATTCATATTCTCAAAATTAATTTGTCGTTGTCTGAATGAAATTGTTTCATAGACTCAGTCAGATATTATTTTATAAAATGACGTAAAATATAACATTTTTAATCTCTTTCTTAGTAAAAATATTCAGTATTTCACTGTCTCAAATGTCATACATTCTTCATTTTTTACAGAATTTGATTAGTATTTTTTTTACTATAAATAATAATTTTTATTAGTTGCATCTTACTTAATGATAGAAATAAAATATTTTATTATTAATGCTCATTTCCTTATTACATTAATATTTTATTATTAATGCACATTTCCTGTAATTAATCACATTTTCTATCAAGCAATATTACATTTCACTTCCATTCCACTTTTAATTTTTTCTTCTTATTAGTAAAATTAAGATATTGAATTAATATTAGTAATATTAATTTATTAATTAGGCATGCTCATATAAAATATATACTATGAGAAACTCGGTTCAGTTCAGTTATATAAACGTCCTACCAAAGCTACTTTGGGATGATATTTCTAAATTTGAACCGTGGTCAGATAATGAGGAAGACACCTGAGCTCGCACCTCCCTTTCCAATCTTTCGCAACACATAGGGGAGTTTAGATTAGCTAGATTAACGCCCCGTTTTAAATCCACACTAGAGCTATTTTGTGACGGATCTCACAATTTTGAACCGAGGTTCAGATAACGATGATGACACCTGAGCTGGCACCCTCATCTGCACATACCATCACATCAGTGGCAGCTCGTTTCTCCCTGACGAATTTAACGCGAAACAGATCCTTCTTACAAGACTGTTCTTTCGGTGAATTGGAGTATTGAACCTAAAACCCTTCTGTTCACGTGACTAAATCTTACCGCCACGACACCATGGTCCCCCTCACCTGGGGGTGAACGTATACTATGAAAAATTGCCATATTCATTAAACTATTCAATAACGAGATTTCGACGAATCTTTACCATTCAGACTATTCTGTGAAATCTAATTACAGAATTTTACATTTATTTTTTCTTTGAAAAAATTACTTAAGAATGCAATAATCTATATGGATGAAATTTTGTATGTTGTCGCCACATTAAATTTTTAGACTTTCACCAAAATTTGGTCGAAATCCATTCCTGAGAAATTTGTATGTTCGTCTGCAATTGGTTAAAAAAATTATTAATCGGAGAGAGCTAGATAGATAAAATTTGGTATACTGTTTTTACACCACATGTATTTTGGTAGTCTATCGGTTTGTAAATCCACCGCAATTATGTAATCTTATTCAATTAAGTCACCCAGAATTCCATCGATGTGTCTTAAATACACATGAAGTTTAGTTTAGTTATATTAACGTCCTGTTTCTAAAGTAACAGGAGGGCTATTTTGAGACGGACCTTGTAATTTTAAACAGTAGTTAGATGACGAGAATGACATCTGAGTTGGCAGCCCAATTCCAAAATTCCAACCGTACCAACGGGAGGACGTTCGATCCCAATGGACTTAACCATCACCAGACCACTTACACGACGTTTTTTTTTTCTTTTTAATTGAGTCTTGAACCAGAACCCTCAAGTTTGGAACCGCGGTCTAGAGTATCCATGAAAATAATCACTCAAAACGCAAGAAAATAAATTGATAAAATAGAACTTACTATTTGCAATTCAAAATCTTTATTAAATCTAGCACCATTCCCATTAATGCATAAACCGTCTTGTTTTGCTGTTTGTTTATTTGTTGGAAGTAGTAATCATATTCAGATACTGCAAAAATGCAATAAAATACATGAATGAAAATTGGCAGTTGGTCTTACTAATAAAATTGTAGATTTGATTGAAATTGTAAATTAAGTTGATCAGTATGAAAAAGATCTTTCCTATAATTCGTAGTTCTCCTCAGTATCTTCTCATGGTATCATGAAAATATTACTGAAAAATGTTGCAGGTTAATATAATAAACCTGAAAAAATGAAAGATCATATATTTGAGTTGGAAAACCAGCAGGCGGAAGAGTCTCCTCGAAATTTTATAACATATCTTTAATAAAGATATTATTCTCCAGTCGTCACAAAAATATTGTGATAAGAGGCAGAGAATTTTTTGCATAGAATTGGCGTACATTAATCAAATTTTATTAGCCTTTGGCATAAATTTAATATTTTAACTGAATCTGTCGAGTAATTCTTGGCGAGTCTTTCAACAATAAATCGAATTAGTGCTTTAGAAGATATTTTTCTAACCTTTTGTCACAAAACTTTTTAGGAAGTGAGCGAGAAAGTTTTGGGTAGACCCTTTCCTTTGATTTAAAATTAAATATTTAAAAAAATCGGTCAGAAATTTTTTTTGCATATCCTTCAAATTAAGATTACGGCAGAAAGGACAAATAATTTTAACAGCTAGTACAGATATACTATTGCACTTTTCAAGCTATATAATGATAGCATATATCAATAGTGTTATATAGTTTTGTTTTCCATTACTATGCCTTAAGTAGAATGAGAACTGACCTTGATTATTGACGTGAGGCTGATAAATTTTTATGATTGTCGGGATTAGTTTCTCTTCCTATCTCCAGATGGCAGCGCATTTCCATTGTCTGAAATTTCTGCAGGAAATATTTCTTGTTTCTTTGGTAATCAAGAAAAGTAGACGTTCACGTGAAGTGTGAGCGATCAGTAGCTCGAGAGGAAAAGCAGCATATTTATTTTAAAAATCGTGCGGAAACCCGGAAACCTTGGAGTTTTTTCCTTTTTTGTGTGTGAAATTAATAGTTTATGAAGAAAATACTTTTTATTGTTTTTCGTAACCGTGATATGGAATAGCTTATCAGAGATTATATAATATAAGGCTTGTACCGACTTAAACAAATAGCTAACAAGTCAAAAAATCAGTTTTCTGGTTTTTCTCGCGTAGAATCTTCCATTTTTTGCAAACAGAAGCACAGAATACGTATTCACGAGCAATGTATAACATCTTAGTTGGGAAATGTCCCCTGTATTTGAATATATATATATATATATATATATAGGCGATGCAGCAATTGCACAAGTATTTAAGATTTTAAAAATACAATGGTAATGTAATTTGCTCTATTCCGTTTAAAACGAATATAAATTTTATGAATTATTATGTTTAATGATTTAAAAGGATTCTGTAAACGAATCAGAAATAATTTTTTTCCAATATTTAATCTTCTAAGCACCAAACGATTTTGATGTTTGTAGATTTTTAAATTATAAAATTGAAATGTTTTCTTATTAATAAAAATAATTGATTTATAAGAATTTTTTTTTCAAGAAGTTAAGATAAAAAGGAATAGTGAATGTAATTGTTTACTTTAACTGAACAAGAAAACATAAAAGCAGGCTCAGCCGCTTAAAAATGTAAAATATTAAGGAGTCCTTTGTTTACCCAAACATAAAATACTTTAAAATAAAATTAAATATTTATTTTCAATATATAACAGAAATATAAAGAAAGCTTTCTTCTAACTAGAAATTATACTCTCTTTTTTAAATTTAAAATAAAGAATTAATGAAGTGACTTTATTTCAATTTCTAATCTGTAAACACTAAAGATTTAAATTACATTGTTCCTTTAAACATTGAATAGTAAAAATACATTCGAATTGAAATTTCTAAAGGTAAATTCTAAAGAATAAATTTTATTTCATTTCAAAATTAGGAAGCATTATTCTAATAGCTAATATTGCCATGTTAAAGAAAATATTTTGAATTATTACTATTTCAGCACTAACGGAAAATAAATATTTATTAAGTGCAAATATAAAGCTAGTAGTTTAATTCTGTTTTTAATATTTAGATTTTCTTAAAGCAGTAATTTGAAGATCGTCTGGTATATGTATATACATATAAAGTAAATGAAATATACTTTTCAATAGATATTATTACAAAAAGTTAATATAGAAACAGTTATTTCAATTCCGAATGCAAAAAAATAAATATTTTATGAGAAATTTTCATTCTTAAAAGCTCAAAGCATTAATATTTCAATCTTTTTTTAATGTTTAATTTCTTTTTTTTAAGTTTTTCTTGTAAAATATCAAACGTTTCTACAAAATATATTTCTTCTAACAGGTAAAGAAAACTAGAAATTTAATTTAATGCGTTTTAAATTCATAATAAAAGGAATAAAAAATAATTAGAATATATTTCATTTTAAAAGCTTTGAAAAACTGAATTTTCCATTTACTTTTTGGTGCTTAATTCATTCTTTACTTTGTAATTTACTTAAAACTGTTTTTAACGGTCATCTTTATGTTTACAAGTATTATTTGCATTTCTTATAGCTTTGACAGAAATAATATTATTTGTTGTTGTTGTAGTTATTACAGGAAACTCTTCGAGTAAAAGGTTCTTAGATAATTTTTAAAAAGTTATTCAGATTAAATTTGCTTTATTATTATTATTTTTATTTTCAAGACTTGTATCATGAAAGTTAAAACATTGAACGTTGCTGATTGTTAATTGCATGCCTTACTTCAAATTCGTTTTTGAAAAATTCGTCTTGGCGAAAATGGATGTTTTTAAGTGAAAAGTGATATTTTGTCTGTAATTATCATTTCAAAATTCCTAGAATTTTCTATTGATAAAATTACTATGAATTAATGCCATATATTTATTATTTATTATGTTTGAAAAGCAACAAAAATACAAACGTGAAATTAAAAATTTTAGACTTCTTTTTAATATTTTTTATCATGTGAGAACATGGTGGTGTTTTGGTTAGGAGGTTTCGGTATCTCCGATATTTGAAGGCAAGAAGTATTCGTTTTTTCATTTGTAGATAGCGAGTCATCTGACACATGACATTTGAGGTTTATTTTGCCTGTACTGTTTGAGATATCTAATTCTATTTATGTTTGTCTTTTTGTTTGTCGTTTCTATGAAATGACGTCATCTTCCAGTTTGTTTACTATTTCTTACTTTTACATAATTAATCTCGCGCTCAGAAGATGATCATTTTTTAAAAAATTGTATTTCAGTTTTTAACTATCGAAATTTTGTAAAACACAACTAATATTTATTCTTTAATGATATTAGAAGCGCTTTCTTACTAACTATATTTCGCAAAATACTGTGAATATTATAATGTAATTTAATATCAATCTGCATTACGTTCATTGGATTTTAATACATATGCAATAGCTACCAATAATAGTGAACCTTTCATCGAAACTGCTGGGTTTTTTTATCTTAAAATCTGTCGAGCTCCAAAACTTTGTTTGAAAATGAAAGTTAAAAAAATTATCATTAGAGAGAGAGAGAGAGAGAAATTTCATAATTTTTTCTAACCGGTTCAAACTGCTTAAGTGCTTAAATTAATCAAGATAAATAATCGCTTAATAATGTTCTCATATAATTACTTGAAATTTGCGACCGCAGATTTCCTTTTGATTATTATTATTTGCAGGCTTTTGAAAAACATTATTTGAAGAACCTCATTATCTAAGCTGGTTATCCTTTACAAGAAACTGTATAAAATGAGTCCCTTCGAAATTTTATCACTTACTCTTTAATACAGATCTTATTCAACTTCTTCCCTGCATAAAATTGTGCATAGCATTCAAGCAAAATATTTACAAAATATAGATGTTTGGAGTGAATGCGTCATTCTTATTAAATCTAACGTTCGAATAATCATTTTAGATACATTTTTCACCAATTGAATGAACCGAAAATGAACATGAACCATAACATGAAAATAATTGTAATAAAAAAAACATACCCAACGTTATTAATAAAAATCATTGCATTTATATGCTTGTAAAAGTAAAAATCCACAGATGGTCACTCCTCTTAATGATTTAGTATGTGAAGAGTGATTGAGACCGATAGGATCAAACTCACAACGTTAGGGTACATAGCCGAGTGTCAGAATCACTAGACTAATGGAATTACTTGTGCCCGGAGGATAATATGAAGCTTATGACACCACCACACACTCTCCCAATAGCAAAGTCGATGGTGAGAACAACGATTCTATAAGAGCACGTGAGAGTTGTTGGTGCTGATGATGAGGGTAGTTAATGATATTAGCTGTTGTTTCTAATGCGCCTGATGACTTTTGTTGCCAGTAGAAGGCGTCACAATAGCTGTTAAAATATACTTATTCAAGGAATATCATTGAGGACAATGTGTCGGACCGATTACCGAAACCACAACGTTTGGGTTTGTAGCCAAGTAACATAGCTACTAGACAAAAGTGATACTCTTATCTGGTGGATGTTATCTAGCTTATAAAGCTTTCACCACAAATACAAAATTTAATAAGAATATATGTTTTAAATGTTAATTCATTTCACTAAATTTTATTTACCTGACCCTTTGGGCTTTCTAGTTGTCAGTTTCGCTTGTACTGACAAGCGAATTCTGTGAATAGATTTTGTTCAAACTTTGATAAAAATCTACAAATGTGATATATTACAATACATTAAATTTCATCCATCTTACTTAAAATGTTTTTAAGGCTTCGTATTCACAAACAGATAGGCAAACAAAATACCAAAAATGTGTTTTTCAAATTAAGACATGAGGAAAACGAGAAAACTCGTCAAAGTCTTTGAGTTCAAATTTTTTGATTATTATAGTATTTAAACTACCTTTCACATGCGAAAGTAAAGCTGTTATATAATTCTATATATATATATTAATGGTTAAAACTGCACATAATATTAATTAAGTCCGTCCTTAGGTACCTCAAATATGAAAAGGGAAAGATCCCATTATGATAGTTTTCGTTACTCAAATGAGTACATAAATGCTGTGGTATAGGCTATCCTATTCAAAGGATGGAACGTGCCTCCCGAGGGAGAAAATGTACTGTGAGCGGGGATTGGCCCTTTATCAGTTTATCAGTTAATTCTTAATCTAGAACTTTGAACCGTTCAAACTTTTCAAAGAATTCGAATTATTCATCGTACTGAAATAAACTTCAACTCTTCTTTATTTTAACAAAAAAAATTATATATATTACTCATAGAAGAAGAATATTTACCACTTATTTTTCCCTGCAAATGAAAGGAAAATAATTAATTCCTTAGATAATTTGCTTTAAATAATTCAGAACAATATTTCAATCCTTTTTTCCCCTTCATCAATAATTCTAATACTGGACATAGAATTGATAGGTTTTGCTTATCTTTTGTTATATATCAAATATTCAAAGAATTCGAACTATTCGTATAGAGAAATCAACTTCGAATTACTCACTGTCGAATTATTCACTGGGGGAAGATCTGGAAATAACAATGTTTATCTAGATTCATCTTATCGTTTAGGGGGGGGGGGGGGAAATAGAAAAGAGGAACAAATTCGAAAACTTTCTCCAATATTAATAATTCATCAACCTGGATATTTCTTTCATATATATTGCTTAAATCTTAACTTGGTCGCCATGCAGTTTCGGTCCACTCCAGAATAATGCATATACAAAAATAAATAAATATGTTTTTATAATAACATTGGAATCTTTCCATGCTGTATTTATATGTAACTATAAATCAATAACTATATATATAATGTAAGTTATTTATTTTCAAGTGATCATTTATCAAGACTGATATATCAAAACAAACAAAAAATGTGGGATTGTCATCTATACATAATTTTTTATTTCTCTTTTAAATTCCACCCTTTGATCTCGAATGGAGCTTTTCAACTATCCTTTAAGAAGGTGCATAATTTTGGTGTCTTATTTATTTTTCAACCTTGATTGTCAAAAATACCTACAGAATGGTAAAAAGACATAGACGTAGATTAGTTTTTCGGAGAAATTCAACTCAAAACAATAATATATATTGCTATGAATTTTGCGTAAGTTAGATGTAAACATTGTAAATATTTATATATTTTTGTGTAACTATTGTAACCATTTGTAAATATTTTAATTGTATTAAATCAATTATTATGGAATCACGCGTCAGCGTGAAAAGACCGTTCTAAGGGATTTACATCTAACGATCACGATGTCTGATTGATTTGGCGATGTAGATATGTGGGCGATGTAGATATGTTGGCGATGTAATGAGGTCACTAACGGTTTTTACTACACGTTAAAATGTGTAGTTGAAGCTGAGAAATAAATATTTGTTCTTCGAGAATATCGGAGAAAGTTCCACGGATTTCCGGAACGAGCACGCCCTTTCCGAGATTGCTCCACCCACTTTAGTGGGACGATATTTAAGGCGTGGCTTAAAGTTGGGGAATCAAATAAGTTAGGAGAATGAGCTACGTTAGTCGTCTTAACTTCAGAAAGCTTCTTTTCTTTCGAACGAGTGTTCTATAGATTTGATGTTAATCGAAATTAGAAGATTAAATAAAGTTAATTCGCAGTGAATTCATAACTTGAGTTGCGAATATTTTTCCTAGACAATAAAATCCACATCTTCGCATCTTTCTTGTGCCAGAATTTTTTGTAACAATATATTTATTTTTGGATCTATAAACAACCTCTTGCATTAAGTGATTATTTATACTTTAAATTATTTTCACATAAGTTAGCACACATAATTAGATATCAGTATAAGTATATAAATTACTTTTGAAATGAAACTTGGAAATTCAAATAGTATTTCACGAATATCCAAATAAGATTTTGCGCAAAATAAGAAACGTAGTCTTTGAAAACTATACAAGCATCTTATGTAACAGGTTTATTACTTTTAAGTAGATATGAAATTATGTTGTTGTTGTTAATGGCACTTGGCATGAACAAGCTTTGCTGAGACATTAGCGAGTGTTTAGCCGAAAGGAGCGTATCTTTTTTTGAAGTAGCGCCAACTAAGGCCAAGAGTACGACTTAGCTACACAGTCATCGCAATCGCTTGCACAGCCCCTTTTAATGGTGAGGGGAGTGCACATTCATACAACTTAAATATAGAAGACAGAAGAACGACCATGTTCTAGTCGAGATTCGAACCCTGGACGTCCAGATCGCGGGGAGGACGCGCTATCCCTATGGCAGGAAGCCAGCATTAAATTATGCAATCAGATGTAATGACATCTTTCAGCATGGTATGTGATAATTTGTAGTAACGTGTAACGCTAAGCTACAAACTTCCAGAGAGAACTTTTGCACTAGATGAATTTATAATGGTTGCTGTTATTTTCAACTCAAATTAAATATTCATCCATATTCTATCTATTTTTTTTCTCAAAAATAAGTAACCCGTGCATTAGAATGCACTTATGGTTTCACGGTTCAGATAAATTTGTTGACAGTAATCAAACAAATAATAATTTCTTACGTACTCTTTTTTAAACAATCTTTGAGCTAGACATCCAAAATATGATATTTGATTTTTTGTACAATATTTAAAGATTTTTCTATGATTCAGAAGTGCATTTCGTTCAAAAAAATAAAAAGAACTTTCACTTAATTCAAAATTTGACGCAATTATACAAATTTGGTGTAAATTCCATACACCTAATTCAATCTGTTGTTGTTGTTTCTTATGGCACCTACCATTTACAAGCTCGCTGAAATAATCAGCGATTTTAAGCTTAATTAGCGTCTTTTGTTGTAAGTAGCACCAACTAGGGCCAAGAGTACGACTTTTGCTACTCAACTCACCCCAATTGCTTGCACAGCCCCTTTTTACAAGGGGGCACATACACACACCTTACCGATAGAACACAGAAGAACAGCCGGAAAATGTCCGAACTCGGACACCCAGATCACGAAAAAGACTCGCTACCCCTGTGTCAGAACGCTGACTGTTTAAAAAATGCATAACTCATTTTAAAAATACATAACTCAGAAAGGATTTACAGTTTCACGATACGGATCGATATGTTGCCAATAATCAGACAAATAATAATTTTTGAGGACCCTTTTTAAACAAGCTTTGATCTAGACGTTTATTATTATTAAAATTGATGTAGGGTTTTTTGCACCATTTATTTTTATAGATTTTTCTCAAATTCTGAAGGAATTTCGCTCAAAGAAATAAAAATTTTAAATTTCACTTAATTCAATATTCGATGCAAATATACAAATATGGTGTAAAGCCCATATACTTATTTCTATCCTTCTAGCTTAAACAGGTTTGGGATAATTTTGAATAATTCTTCACAGACAGATAGATAATTCTAAAAATGTACAAGTATCTCTCTCTCTCTTTGTCAACATTTTTTACAAAGAGAGTTTGTAAGTTTTATTGATTTGTGACGCTTTCTTGTTCTATATTTCATATATGAGAATATAAAGACATTGAAGAAATTGAAATAATGTTAGGAAATTACTATTTCTTAAGAAATGCTAGCCTCAAAATTTTTTTCTCAAAAAAAAATTGAATTGAAAAATGAAATTTCGTAAATTAAAAAATTGTATGGAAATAAATGGCTTTACAACACGAACTTTAAAACACAAATAAATTATTTAACCAATATCATTTATAATTTTTGACATTTCTTTATGAACTACAAAACACGTTATTTATTTCCTTGATTAAAAACAGATGCAATAGTATTTCCTGAGACATAAAAAATGTGTATTATTATAAAGAGCCCGAAAAACAAGCTTTATAACGAGCTCTTTAATACAAAAGGATTTTGCTCTATTTTGCTGGAGAAAACTTTAAACACAAAAAGTGTTTAATTGATCATATTTTCTCTCTAATAAAAAAAGCATATTAAGAACTTCATATCTATCATAACTTATTGGAGTAATATGTAAAACTTTTTCTTTAATAGAAATTTTCCTTATTCCAATTTAATTGTTTTGAATAATTTCTAACCTTAGTAAAATATATTTATTTTGTACAAATATTTGATTATTTTAAGTTCTTGAGTGTAGTAAAGATTAGAAATAAAAACCAAATATCCCAATTTATCTTTGATTCTTTCAAAAAAAATTCTATAAACAAACTATAGATTGATAAAGCACTAAAGGCTTCAAAATATTTGCTTTGATATTTTTTTAAAACAATATGATTAAGGAACCTTTTAATCTCAGTATTTGCCAGCTTGCAAAATACCATGCTTCTCATTTGAATGTGATTTACCAAAAATGCAAAATTTATTGAAAATGAAGTTTTTTTTTTAATTATTTCCGCTAAATACTCAATGTGCTTCTTAGATTTTAAATGCATTGCGTTCAAATTTAAACAGAATAAAACAAAAAAATGAATTAAAGATTGAAATGAAATCTGCTATGCATTTTTCAATGCATCATGGCAGAACATCATTTCTTGAACGGCCTGGAAGTGAAATTATATTTTTATTCATTTCAATTGTTTCATTGAATGAGTCACTTTAGTATTGCAAACGATCCAAAAACAATAAATCCCGCATTTATTGTTGAAAAAAATATCACATTTTCGGTTTATTTCATTTCACATAATCATGTGCTCAAACATTTTTCTAGGTTATATTTGCTGTAGTTCTTTTTTTTTAAAAATCAGAGCTTTTGTAAATTGGATGGGATCACAATATTACAAGTGGATTTCTTGAGATGCACGTGCAGATAATAAAATTTCAAGTTTTCGCCTACGCGTTTTGTTGACACCACAAAACCTCATTCCTAAAACAATATCATGTTTTGACATGCTAATAAGCTTTCATCCAAGAAACTGATGATATTCCTCTTCGATGATGCATGTGTTAATTCCGATGCATAAATTAAAAAATTAATCTTCGAATCTAAATTTTTTTGTATTTATTATAATCATAATATTTTTGCCTCTTATGGTATGATTAATCAAATTATATCAGTAATATAAGACGCAATTTTTTTTGTCATTTCAGTATTTTGATGCATTGATTGAATCTATAATATAATGCATTATGTTATTAGTAAACAATAATTTTTCGTTCAACAGTGAAGTTTTTAAATAATTGCATGATCTAAATCCAACGAATCGTATAAATATTACTTTGGGATTAGTTGTTATAAGTAATATGTTTGTTAAATTATTGCAAAGCGGAGTATTCAAAAAACGAAAAAGTATGCAGATTTTATAATTCTTTATATTTTTTTCAACATAACTCTAAACTTTACCAAATTTTTTTTTCTAACATCAAATTTGAACTAATACATAAAGTTTAAATATACATAATCAAAATGTTATTCGGAAAAGTGTTTTTAAATAATATATCATTAACTATGCGACATAGTATTCATAGCAATAGTATATTGCTTGCAAGAATGGCTGATATAAAAATCGGACTTTGCATATACAATGCCACCTTGAGTTTTGAAATTACATCAGTTATTTTTTTTATATAAGAAAAGAATAAAAAATTTCGGAGGAAGTAGCATATTTGAAATATAATTTCCATAGTCTTTAATCCAAATTCCACCTTTTTTTATTTTTTATAATAATAATAATCACTTGATGCAACCAAATGTACGAATTATAACGAAAAGAACCAATTATTTTATAAAAGTATACAAAATAAAATAAGTAAGAGATTTTTCAAATTAATTACATGATTTTAAGTAACTAATAATAGTGTCGGAGTTTTTGAATAAATACAGTTATACAGTTAAAAATACAGTTTTAGATAAAAATTATTTTCTGTTTATGAATTTCAAAACATTTTAGTTAACTTATTGTAAATCATATTAATGCTTTTGCTCCACTGAATGGGAAACAGCTTATTAAATTCACCATTTTAGAAATTTCCATGCACAAATAGAAGCGAGTATTGTAAGTTTGTTTATTAGATTCAAGCTTCAACTTTATTTTAAGCTTTAGTAAAATTCTGCCACTTTGCAGTATCATGCGTTGTATTATATTTTTCAACAATTATTTCAACATTGTTGAAAATAAGAATGTATATATGAAATATTACTCATGATTTGTTTTTTAAGTAGATTCCAACGCTTGTTTACGATATTCTACGTTTTCTTTTTTTAAAGTTTCCTAATACTGTAGAAATTCAGAATATATTTTGATATCAAATATATAATCATTTTTAATTTTTATTTTAATTACAACTGAGGAGCAAAATTAAATTTATTTAAAGTTTTCGAAAATTGTTTTTTTTTCCTTACTATTAAGACATAATTTACGGCTAGTGTTAATTTTAAATAATCCTTTCATTTTTTCACGTCGCACATTTTTTTACGTGTGATTTAATGATAAAAACATAAATCACTGCGAGTGTTAATTTTAAATAATCAATTCAGTTTTTTAGCACTCAATATGTTGCTTGATGATAAAAACCAAATTTGTTGCTAGTATTCATTTTAAATAATCGATTCAGTTTTATTTTTACGTCGCAAATTGCGCACTAAATATGTTGCTTAGTAATAAAAACAAAATTAACGGCTAGCTTTAATTTTATATAACCAATTCGGTTTATTTCACATTGCACATTGCACACAAAAATATGTTGCCGGACAATAAAGTCATAAATAACTGCTATTTTTAATTTTAAATAACAAATTCTGTTTTTTCACGTAGCATAGTGTGCAACATATATGTTGCGTAGTGATAAAATTAAAATTTACTGAAAATGCTAATTTTAAACAGCTATTTCTCCTTTTCACGCCGCACATTGTGCACTAAATATTTTGCTTATAAAAACAAAATTTACTGCTAGTGTTAATTTTAAATGACCAATTATGATTATTGTCACTAAATATGTTGCTTAATGATAAAGACATAAGTTACTGCTAGTGTTAATTTTAAATAACCAATTCGGTTTTTTCACATTACCCATTGTTCACAAAAATATGTTGCTTGATTATAAAGTCATAAATTGCTATTGTTAATTTTAACTAACCAATTCCATTTTTTAAGTAACATAGTTCGAACTAAATATGTTGCGTAATTATAAAGACAAAATTTGCTGTCAATTATAATTTTAAATAACTATTTCTCCTTTTCAAGCCGTACAATTTGCACTAAATATGTTTCTTATGAAGGCTGCTACTGCTAGTATTAATTTACTGCTAATGTTAATTTTAAATAACCAATTCTGTTTTTTGGAACTAAATATGTGGCTTAAAGATAAAGGCATAATTTACTGTTAGTGTTAATTTTAAGCAACCAATTCTGTTTTTTCATGTCTCACATTGCGCACTAAATATGTTGCTTAATGATAAAGATACAAATTACTGCTAGTGTTAATTTTAAATATCCAACTCCATTTTTTATTCTCATCGCACTTTGCGCACTAAATATGTTGCTTAATGATAAAGACATAAGTTACTGCTGGTAATAATTTTAAATAATCGATTCTATTTTTTCTTCACGTCGCTCTTAGCTCGCTAAATATGTTGTTTAATGATAAAGACGCAATTTACTGCTAGTGTTAATTTTATATAACCCATTCGGGTTTTTTTTCACGTTGCACATTGCGCACAAAAATATGCTGCTTAATGAAAAATATACAAATTACTTCCATTGTTAATTTTAAATTTTCAATCCATTTTTTGCAGGTTGCGCATTGCTCACTAAATGTGCTGCATTCGATAGAATAGCGCATATTACAAAATCATAATAAAGAAACTAACTATTATTTGATATGTACCCATCTTAATTTTAATTAACTCATCAAAAATGAAGGATTCAAATTAAATAGAGCAACATACTTTTCTCGCAAACATCAATTGTTTTATTGTCGTAGTTTTTATCAAAATATAATAGTTCAAGTCATTCAATTTTTTTATATTACTCAATATCTTAGTAATTTTTTAAATTCGTTTCGTTTCAACCTGATACCGACCAATAGACCGAAAAATAGTCTGCCTCAATTATATGCTTTTTTGTCGTTTGTCTTGTATAATATTATTTTTGATAAATTATCCGATACTAATGATTGTTCGAAAAATGAAAAAAAATCAGTACGGCCTTATTCTTTACATTTTTATTCTTATAATACATTTTACCAAAAAAAGCAAAAATTTTAATTTAAAAATATTCTTTCCATCTTTCGTTGTTGAATATATCTTGGAATATTTTATTTACACTTTAAAATTGTTGCGATTCTAGAGACCCATCGGAAGAAATAACGAGCGTGGCTTTACTAACATTTTGCTTTTTATATTATTCATGTTCTTCTTTTACGAAACCCGATAGAATGTAATGATATTTTATTATAGTAATCAATTAGTGTCGCTATATTATCTATAAATTATTTTTTAAATGTTTTAGAACTTTTTTTACAAGTGTATAATTATAAGTAAATGTAAGTTTTTCGAAATATTCTCAATTAATTATCTAATTCAATATTTTATTTTTGTTTTAAATTTACATGATGTATAGATAAGCACAGTCTCTCGTGTGGTATGTGGGCATTGAATATATGACCCTCGATCTTTTTTTTATTATCGTTTTAATTCTTGCAAATAGTAAAATAAAATTGATTAAAAAAACGTTTCTTTACCTTAACAATCAGTTATTGAACTTTGAATTTTTCACTTTTTATCATATTTTCCGAAAGTTCATGATTTCAAATAATTGCTATTTTTTCTGTATTCTGCATTTAATTAGTTTATATAATATTTTCAAGTTTAAAACTACTGTGGTTCGAAAGGTATAACGTATGTATTATTGTACATGGCTTTTGCCTTTACAACAAATTTATAGAACTAATCAAATTTTAAAATTCGAGAAAGTTATAAATTCCTCATAATAATCAGTTACTGAACTCTTTATTTTTTCTTGTTAATTTAGCTTTTTATTGTATTTTACAAAGTACATAATTTTAATTAATTGCAACTTTTTCTGTATTCCGCATTTAACTTATTTATGCATTATTATTAAGTTTTAAACTATCGTGGTTCAAAACACTTTAAGAATGTAAAATTGCACATGATTTGAATTTTCAACAAAGTTCCAAGTGCTTCGAAAAGCTCCAAGTATATACACTTCCATTGAATAAACTAACAAAATTTTTACATTCGATGATAGTGAATAGTTCTTCATAATTTTCAAAATTTGAACTCTTTAATTTTCTCCTTTTTTTATTTGTTATATTATCTAAAAGTACACAATTTTAAATAATTGCAATTTTTTCTATATTATGCATTTAATTAGTTTATACAATATTTTTACGAGTTAAATTATCACGGTCCGGAATGCATTACGATGGTAACATCATAAGTGACTTGCATTTACAACAAACTTCTGTGACCTTTAAATTTGAACAACTATCAAAATCCTAAAATTATTTGCAAGTGAAAATTGTCTTTTATAATAATTAATTACCAAACTCTTTAAATTTTTTTCATTTTTTTCTGCTTTTTATATTTTTTGAAAGTACATAATATTAAGTAATTGCAGTTTTCCGTATACTCTGCATTCAATTAATTTATGCAGTATTTTTAAGTTTTAAATTATCAGGGTTCGAAACGCATTACGGACGCAAATTACAGCAAACTTTTGAGAGCTTCAAAACAATACATTTCCATCGAATAAGCTTTCAAATTTTAAAAAATTCTATGATAGAAATTCTTTACAACTATTGATTACGGAACTCATAATTTTTCTCATTTTATTTGCTTTTTATTATATTTTCGAAGTACGTATAATTTTAAATAATTCCAACTTTTCCTATATTCTGTATTTAATTAGCTTATGCAATATTTTTAAGAGTTAAATTATCATGTTTTCAAACGCGTTACGGACGTAATATTGCGCATGGTTTGCATAAACAACAAATTTCTGAGTGCTTCAAAATGATGCACTTCCATTGATCCAACTATCAAATTCTCAAATTTATTAAAATATGAAACTGTCAATTGCAAATTCTCAATTTTTTTGGATTTGAATGCATTTTTTAATCAATATAATTAAAATTTAATATAATTTTTTTCTTATCTATATTGAATTTCTTTTAATCTTTCAATTCGTTGCATTTCTAAACATGAAACGTACGGGATATCACGCTTACAACATACTTCTAGTGGGTTTGAACTTACTCATTTCCATATAATAAGTATCAAAATTTTAAAATTTCACGGAAAATAGAAATTTTTCATGACTATCGATTATAAAAGGCTCAATTTTTTTACATGTAAATATAATTTTCAAAACAATCTAAATTTAAATTTTGTATAATTTTTCTCCTATTCCGGCTCGATATTTTATTTAATATTTGAATTTGCTGCGTTTCTAAAAACGAAATGAATATAACAGCATAGCATGCTCAGTAGCACCAAAAACTTTAAACATTTTTTTAAAGAAATATGGAGATTCATGCAAAAAGCGAAAACAATATTTAACATATCAATCAACTGTTCAATATTTTAATATTTGTTTCTTAATATTTCTTTCAAAAGTGCATTTTTTTAAAAAAAAATCGTGTAATTTTTTGCATTTAATTAATTTACGAAATATTTTACTTAAAGCTTTAAAATTATTACATTTCTGATCGCATAATGGACGTGATATCGCACATGGCATGTACCAACGACATGCTGCCTCGTCTTCTCGAGCTTAGAGCCTTTCCTTTTGATAAATTATCAGAAAAACAGAAGCTGATCAAAAGAAATAAGTTGCAACACTCACCCACATTGTCTGCAGACGCCAGCAATAGCAAAAAGATGGGGAAAACAAAACGCAACAATGGAAAACGCAGCATCACAACATCACATCGTATAATCTTTTTCGTTTTTTTCCTATTCCAACCTTCCCCCCGTCTTTTCCACACCTAACTACTGGAAAACTAATTATTCACCGAGCTGAGGGGGAGGACGAACCGAGAGGGGGAGGCGACGACCCTTGACCCCCCGCCGTCTTTTCACGAGGGGTGGAGCGAGATGCTTCAGAGCGGGAATGACGACGGGATGGTGATGCTGAGAAAGACACGGGATGTCTGATCCGCCTGCTACCGGAAGGGTTGCCCACACTACAGGCGGGGAGAGTTTGGATCGCCAACTCCGTCGCCATGACACCAGGTTGGCAGCAAAAACGCGATACGCGAAGTCGGGTGGAAATGTACTTAGGCTCGTGTCGAGGTATAAATATGACTGCACATTTTTAAACTGACTCGCTCTGACTAGAATGATATAGAATCTCTTGTTTTCTCATAAAAGCCTGTTGGAGTGATGTAGCATAGTAAAATTTTGATGGGGTTCCAAGGAATCTGAAGAATATTATTTTCCTTTTTTAGTTTTCTGTATTTGAACTATAGACAAAGAATTGTAATCGTCAAAAAAAATTCCAACCCAAAATTTTGGCGACTTTTCATAATTCAAATCTTTGAAAAACACATTTTTTTGGCATTATACCTATTTCCTTGTCTGCGAGCTTTGTAATTATAAAACGCTACTTAAACGGGTTAAATTTGGTGTCTAGTAATTTACAAAATATGTGTATTTATATCGAAATATATTTGCATTTGTTATATAGATATCCAAAAAAATCAACATATCAAAATATGTAGATTTCTCTCTCTCTTTCTGTTCGTGTGTGTGTGTGTGTGTGTGTGTGTGTGTGTTTATGAAAATTCACATTCGTGTTTATGAAAATTGTAAGTAAATGAAACTATTGAATATACGTGTGTGCGTCCTTGCAAGTGTGTGTGTGTCCATGTTGATACTCTTCCGACCAGATCGTTTGATAAGAAGCAACCAAATTTGTCATTTATATACATACATACTAATGGGAGAAAATCTGCCCCTTGGATCTATTTTTTAAACTTTACTTAGGGTTTTAATAAATTAAAAATTAAATGAAATTTCAACTTTTTTCCTCCATAACTTCAACCAAACGGCAAAAATAAATCGTAAAATTAAAGAATTGCTTTTTAAATGATACCAATTCATTAATCATCCAAATGTTTCGTGATTTTTGAAAATATTTTTAATGCTTTCTCAGTATATTTTCAACAATACATCACCCAAGAATTCAAAGGATTTCTCAATTTTAAAGAGGAATTCAGTTTAATATTTGCGTAGTTTACATATGGAATAAAAAAGTATTGATTAAATTCTGTAAGTCACATATTTACATTTATTGATAGCACTGTGTTGATATTTTACTGATCTCCGATAACAAAGTTAGTATGCACGAAGAAAAGAAAATATGCCAGTCAATAAAAATAATTATCTATATGTCATCATCTTTAATGTCTGAAACTTTGACTAAATCCCCAAAGGCAAAAATTTATTTAAAAAGAAATATGTTCAACAAGATTGATTTTTTATCGTGTTAGAACATGATATTGTTTTAGGGATGAGGTTTTGTAGCGCCAACAAAACCCCTTAGGCGAAAGAGTGAAATTTTTTTATCTGCACGAGCATCTCAAAAAAAAATCAGCATTTAATAACGTGGTATCATCCCATTTACAAAATCTCTGATTTTAAAAAAATAAGTTAATGACTCCAGCAAATAAAACTGTGTAAAATGTCATTTTGAGCCCTAGTTATACGAAATTAAATAAACAGGAAATGTGATACTTTTTAAAACAATAAATGCCGGACAAAGTTTTTTTTGGATCGTTTGCAATTCTAAAGGGACTCATTCAATGAAACAATTAAAACGTATAAAAATATAATTTAAATTGCACGAGCATGTGGTGCTTGATCATTGAAGAAATTATGTTCTGACATGATACATTGGAATATGCAGAGCAGATTTCATTTTAATATTTTTTATGTATTTCAATTCTTTATGTGCGTTTTTTATATCTCGAATAATAATGCATTTTAAGAACCCATTACTGCGCATTTGCTTAATATATTTTTTGTTAACAGCGTGAAAATCTTTTTTCTCAATGACTTCTTATTTAAAACATTTTTACACCTTCATTTTACCAAAGTTTCTGCTCTAAACACAAAATTTATATTCACTATGTGTGCATTTTACGATTTATTTGTAATTGAGTGTAAATATAAAAGGCTTTTTCAACTCCTATGTTTTGATTTTGATAAGGCAGAATCTCAGTGTTAAAATCTTTAGTTTAGTGATTTCAAAAATGGTATTGCTGTGAAATAAGTATTATTTTTATATCATGGAAAAATATAATCTGTTTACTAAATCAGGAACAGAGCTCACCGTCATTTAATGAAATATTTATACGCGTGAAATTACAAAAATTACGGGAAGAAATTTAGAAAAATCATAAATGCCAGTTTTGAACTTTTTAAAACATTACAAGTATTAACAAATAGTTTTTACTTTGCATAACTTACAATTTTTAACAAATGATAGTTGACAAAGTAATAGCAGATTAACAAACAATTTTTATCATGTATAACTTATATATTTTAACAAATGATAGTTTATAAAATGAAAATTCCTTAACAAATAATTTTTATCCAGTATAACTGATATTTTTAGTAAATTATAGTTGACAAACTGATTGTTGATAACAAATTATTTTTATCTGCACAACTGATATTTTTTTGAAAATTGATAGTTTACAAACTGATAGTTGATAACAAATAATTTTAATCCTACATAACTGATAGATTTTAACAAATGATAGTTGAAAAATTGATAGTTGATAACAAATAATTTTAATCCTACATAACAGATAGTTTTTAGCAAATGATAGTTAACAAATTGATAGTTGATTAACAAATGAGAGTTAACAAATTGATAGTTGATTAAAAAATGATAGTTAACAAATTGATAGTTGATTAACAAATAGTTTTTATCCCTCTGGCAAAACTGATATCATTCACTAAAAGAAATCAATCTCATGCCGAATAAAAATTCATTCAAAATAATGCTTTTAATAAATTTTAATGATAATTTTAATAAATTTTAAGTCGCCTCTAACATGAGTATAAACTGCTATTAATAATGTATTATTTCATTTAAAGTCCTTATCAGTCTTAAAGCGGCAAATGAAATAAAAATGGAAGGATAATTTTTATTTTATTTTAATGGAACTTAATAGCACATTCATGATCGAACACAATTCCTAGGTTTACCTTATCCCCATCGACAAAATCGGCTTTGGAATTATATTCAAAGGAGCTTAATATTATCCTTTAAGCGTAAATACTTGACAAGTTGATAAACATTAAAGCATATAAATTGTTAAATGTCGAAACTGTAAACGGTTTAAAAACATTATCAGAAACCGAAAAACTCTGAAAAGCATCACATAGTATAAGCTAGATAAATATTTACTACTAATAAAAGCGATCGTATTGGAGTATGTTTATGCATTTATCTACCCAATAACTCTTTAAAATATAGATAGTTAAGCCGTAATATTACCTAATTTCATGTAAATATATTTTGGGATAGGTTAACGTCAATTTCACAACGATGTTTTGGAATTTTATTCATATTTTATTTAATTAAATTACACTAATGAAAATTTCGAAAATTTTAGAAAGAATTTTAGGGTCATCATCAAAAAAGGAGATTTTAGTTAATTCTAAATTTTTTATATAATATTAGTATAAATTTTATATAATATTTTTATATCATATTTTTATTGATATTTACATCGTTAAAATTTGAATATTTTGTAGTATGCCTTCTTTTACCTAGAAAATATATGAAAATTTCCTATTCATATCTAACTAAATTCATTGAAAAAATATTTCTCAGAGAAAAATTTATTGTGTTTAATTTTATTTCAATTATTTTTTATAGTTTGATTATATATTTGGTGAAATATTTTATCTAACTGTAATATTACTATTTACTCCAATAACTGCCGGCGTCATATCACAGAGGTAGCGCGTCTTCCTCGTGATCTGGAAGTCCCGGTCCGGGCATGGTTGTTCTTCTGTGTTCTATCTGTGACATGTGTGACTGTACCCCCCCTGTAAAAAAGATGTTCAAGCCAATGTGATGAGTGTGTAGCTAAAGTCGTACTTGTGGCTAGTGAAGGTCGTGGTACGAACCTGCGACGTTTGGGCCAGTAGCCGAGTATCATACCGATCGAGCAAAAGGGGCCCTTCAGCCCGAAGGATATTATTTGGCTTATAAGGCTGACGCTACAATACTCCCCTACCAGTGAGTCGGACGAGAGACGAACGATTATGAAAGCACCAAGCGTATGACGAGTATGCGAGTTCATTGGTGCGTCGAGTTAGCAACGGCTTAAGAGACAGCTTTTTGGTGCATTGAGTTAGCGACGGCTTTGTTGGCTGGTAGATGGCGCCACGACTTTGCGGAAGGTCGCGTTGTCAAGGTCACCAATGTGGTTAGTGAAGGTCACGGTACGAACCTACGACGTTTGGGCCAGTAGCTGAGTATCATACCGATCGAGCAAAAGGGACCCTTCAGCTCGAAGGATATTATTTGGCTTATAAGGATGACGCTACATACTCTTGGCGTTAGTTGGCGCTACTTGAAACAAGAGATACTTATTTCGGCTTAAATCCGCTGATGTATCAGCGGGCATGTCCATGGCAATTACCATTAGTACAACAAAACAACTTCAATAACTTTATATTTGTTCCTTTTATTGTGTGCATGAACTTTCTTAAGTTTCTGATATCATTGTACCATTTACGATCAAGATAATCCATCTTCAACTCTGTAGTGGTTTCCGTGGTAATGCAATTCCGGTTGTCTTTTCCGTCTTCTTAGCTGCACAAACCATAAATCGAATCATTTTTCCTTAACATTTAAAAAAGAAAATATGTCGTTTGATTAACCCTTTCGGCCCTCCCATTGGCATTTGCCACAGCGGGATTTTAAGTTCTTAATTTTTGTTTCTTTTCAAAACTGATGATGATATTTGCCACGACTTCTTGGTTCCTATAACCTTGATGAAAATGAGATAAAATTAATTGTGGATGTTCTCTGGGTGAATCTTATCACTAATTTTTATCAATTTTTTTTCAATATTTTAAGAATTCTATGCTAAAAGGGTTAAATATGGGTATAATCAAAGAAAGCTATTTTCTTTTCTTTACAAAATGATAAGTATTGTTATGAAGCATATATAAATATTTTTGTTAATATATTAAAATTAAGAAAATATTGTATGAAATATGAATGAATGAAGTTAAAAAGAAAAGATCTGGGGTGTTAAAGTGCTATAAAAATCATTTAAATGAAATATAATTTTTACAGCTGCGTTGTAAAAGCACTGAAAAATTTATTTGATCTTTGAATAATTTAAAAATTTAAGAATTTACATGCACATTTCTGAACAACAAATTGAATCGGTACCGAATTTGTTAGATCATATAAATTAACAAATATATTAGAATATTTTCCCTCTGAATCTTTAATCTATGCAAATGCATTCGCTTTCAACGCAAACATAGATTTAGATTATTTTAATTGTTATGTTAATATTCAAATAATTTACAATATATTTTAAATTATTCATTAACATGTTATTTTCTCACTGTAAGAAAAAAAACGAGTTTTATCTCTAAAAATGTAGTAAGGAAATTTCGTTTACTTATTTTTTGAAAACTCATTTATTGAATCTTTGATATATACAAATGCATTCGCTTTTAACGCAAACAGAGATTTACATTATTTTAATTGATATGTTAATATTCAAATAGTTTACAAAATATCTTTAATTAATCATTAACGTGTTGTTTTATCACTGTAAGAAAAAAACGTGTGTTGACTCTCTAAAAATATAGTAAGAAAATCTCATTTTCTTATTTTTACTAGTTAACTTTTTTTAAAAAAGTAAAATCGTATCTCCTTAGTCGTTAATCAAACTACGATACATTAACTTATTATGCTATTTATTCGTTAGTTTTATATTACTAAATTCAATCCCAAGATACATTCTGTTGGAATAAATTAATTTTAATCATATTTATTTTCTATAAAAGTTTCAAATTTTAGCTAAAATCGCAGGGAATATTTTCAGAACTTGCATAAAAACAATTAGCGCAACAATTCCAATAGCCAATAAGAGTAAAATAAAATGAATTAAAACTAAATGAAACATGACTGCTATCAACCTCAAATGAAAAATAATAATCTAGGAATAGTTTCCTCGAAATATATCTTTCTATAATCTTTCTATAGAAAGATGTCTATAATCTTTCTGTCTATGATCTTTCGGGAATAGTGTCCTCGAAATTTCTAGCATTTTTTTCCAATAAATTTCTTCTTCCCCAACGTTCGCATAAAAGTTAGACCTTCGATAAGGTTTCAAATAATCTATCGTATACCATTGCGCAATCTTAGTGAGAAATATTTACAATTTATACTTGTTTAGAGAAAATTTAGTATTTTATTGAATTCTTTGTGATAATACATGTTTTTGAGGCATTTTTAACCAGCCGATTGTCATCAAACTTTTATATAAAACTACAGTCGTAACCACAAGATATCACGCCGAGTTTCATTGATTTAAATGTTTACGTTTAAAACATATTACGTTTACGCATATAAAAAAAGTTAAGACCGATAACTCTGAGACATATTTAGTTCCCAATTTGCAATTCTCTTCATTATAATTCCCTTAGTGAATCAGGCAGATAAGTAATTTTGAAACTCTTGGTACAAAATTAAAGAAATGGTATCATTTGCCAAGTAGTAATAGTAAGTAATTATTACTACTTGGTAATAGTACTTACTGTTAGTATTAACGCATAGTAAAGTAGTAGTAAAACGGCATGCATACTAAAAACTATACTTATACTATACTTGGAGACACGGTAACAATTTTTTAAGTTTTCCGATTATTAAGTTGATTAACCTGCACCTCCGTGCTCGGTGGGGGTGACTTCGCGGCGGCCCATCGTTATATCCGAATGGTTTCGGCCGAGACAGAGAATACCTATACCATGCATACTAAAACGACAAACATAGTAAAATAGTAAAAATGACAAAAATACCTAATATTTTAAATTTAGTTTAGTTGTATTAACTTCCTGTTGTGAAGCGACACTAAGGGCTATTTTCGTCCGGATCTCTTAATTTTGAACAACGATCAGATGACGAAGACAACACCTGAGCTAGCACCCTCATTTCCACACCACACCAGCTGAAGAACGATTGGTCTGACGCATTTAGCGTGCAAAATATACACTTACAAAACGGTTCTCAACTGAAATCGGGTCTTAGACCTAAAACCCTACGGCTCACAAGCCTAGACCTTACCAAAAGCCCATCATGGCCTCCTAACATTTTGAGAACCTAATAATTTCTAATAAAATTATTTTATTGATTTATCTACAATGGAAGAAAATATTGAAATATTTTTTTTCTTTTCTTCAACTATATATTTGCTATCTCAACCTCTACTGCTCCAGATTTTTTTAATACATAAAGTATGCAAACAGAAAATTTTGTAATTGTCAAAAAAAAAAAAAATTTGATCTTAAGAATATGACAAACCTCTACCTTTCAAATCTTACTTAGATTTAAAAAAAATCACTTTTTAAATGTGTCTGCCACTCTGTCTATAGATGAGCATAGAAATTTAAAAACGTTTTGAAAGAGATAAAAGGCATCCGCACACAGACTTTGTGCAAAATTATTAGATTTCTGTCAAATTTCAATTGAACATGATTTTCAAAAACTGAATATGGTTTATTGACTGTACAACGAGACACAATAATTCCGAAACACAAAAATAAGAAAAGTAAAATTTTGTACATGTATTTAGCACCTAAATACAGGTCTGTATCAAATTGTACACACATTTAATACTTAAATGCGGATTTATTTCAAATTGTGAACTTATTTATCTTATACGGATCAGTATCAACTTGTATGCGCATCTAACCCCTAAATGCAGTTTTATATTAAATTGTATAGTTTAGTGCAGATCCTCAATTAGGTGCTAAACGGTGGATAGATATTTAGGTGCTGCTGTGGATCCACATTAGAAATATTAGTGCTAAATGCAGATTTGTATCATTTTTTTGCTTTTTTCGATGCATTTCAGCTTGATAATTTAAAAAACACATTAATTTTCGCATTAAAATTGCAATTATTGCAAATTTGCAAAAAAAAAAAAAAAAACAATTTCACTCAAGTTGCAGATCTATTTTAAATTTTAGTTTCTTTTGACCGAAAAAAAGATGCCCGTAATTATATTTCAAAATTCTTATTGTTAGTTCACACTCTCCCTATGCATATTTTGTTCAGATTTTCAATCATTAAAAAAATACTTTTTATTCATTCAATCGAGTTCAAAAAAACTTTTTATACCTGTAACGGATACAACTCGATGCTAATACAGTTCTTTCAAATAATAATTCATCCATTGAATGTAATTAATTTTTAATCTTTTAAATAGATTTTTAACAGTTTGTAATGAAAAAGGAAATCAACAAACAGTAGCTGAGTCGGTAAAATGCGACGATTTCAGTATTTTTTTCAATTGGAGGTGAAGAATGCGAGTTCAATTCTTGCGGAAATTAATAATTTTTTAGTAAATTATTTATATTAACTGTATTTTTTTAATAAAAAATAACTTAAAATTTTTTTATGGTGACCTAAGTAGGAATGGACTTTAATTTTTTAAATATATTACTTGTCTACTTATACATTCCCTAGTTGCACACAAATATTGTACAATATTGTATGACATTGACCAATATTTGCAATATTGTTTTATATTGCGGAATATTGTCCTATATTGTAGAATATCGTTTCATACTGTGGAATATTGTTTTATATTGTAGAATATCGTTTTATACTGTGGAATAATGCTTTATATTGTGGAATATTGTTTTATATTGTAGAATATTGTTTTATATTGTGGAATATTGTTTAATATCAAATAATATATCCCGATATTATACAGTATTGTGCAACACAACAAGGATACAAGGAATATGGTTAGGGGCCCCGGCGCCCGAAGGGCGCCATCCCCGATCGACAAAACTTAAAGTCCAGAGTTACGTGGTTTGTTCTGAAGTGCGAGAAATTTTCCGGGATGATCTTTCAGTAGTAATGAGCACGATGGCAGCTCGACCATTGAGGTTGCTTGAATGAAGGCGGGCGTGTCGGATAGCAGTTTCACGGTACGTTGTAGGTGCGGCTTGAGGCGAGGTGAGTTCTCTCAAGATTCCTCTAGAGAGGGTGCTTGGAGGATGGGGTATGAAGGATTGAGGGATTAACCAATTTAAATTGCGAGAAAGCCCATGGGAATTTTTTAAGAAAAATCTGATTTTTGATATGATTTGGGACGAACAAAAATGGGGTGATAATGCAAATTAGACAAAAAATTAAAGTTAAGACTAAAGTAAAATAAATCTGGGTCTCCTGCTGTTAGGGTTTGCTGTGTAATTTTCTATTTCTTCTATAGCTGGGTTATCAATATTTTCCAGGTCATTGAAGAATTTAGTGGCGATTTTTTTAATAAAATCTCTTAATGATGGAAGATTTAGAGCGTGTCGGATATCATCGTTCCTCATGAACCATCTTGCTTTTGTGATTTGTCTGAGAATAATGTTTTGGCACCTGTCAATGATATTAAGATTGCTTCTTCCAGCATATGCCCAAACAGGGCTTGCATATGTTAAAACAGGTCTGAGAATAGCAGTATAAATAAGCACTTTATTTTCCCTACACATTTCTGAATTCCGAGCTATTAGGGGGTAAAGCTTACGCGAATTATCTCGGAATTTGGATTTAATAAAATTAATGTGTGCTTTCCAGGTTAAACTTTTATCCATAATAATGCCAAGGTATTTTGCTTCCAGAGACCAGGGGACTATTGTGTTATTAATTTTAATGTTGAATTTTGATTTTTTATTTCTCTTCGTGAAGAAAACAGCTTCGGTTTTCGATGCGTTTATGGCTATTTTCCACTCGTTGAACCAGACTTCAAGGCTTTGTATATGTTTGTTTAGTGCATGAGTGATGTATCTGGTATTTCTGTTTTTTGCCAGCAAAGCTGTATCATCTGCGAAAATACAGAGTTTAGTGTTAATATGTTGCGGAATATCGTTGATGTATATGGAGTAAAGTGTGGGGGACAGTTTTGCCCCTTGTGGCACACCTGCCTGAATGGAGTGAAGTTTGGAGAGTGAGGCATTGACTCTGACCGTGAATTTCCTGTTAAACAAGAAGGATGCTATGATTTGAATGAGAGGAGGGGGAGTCTTGTAGCAGATTAATTTGTACACAAGTCCTTCTAGCCACACTCTATCGAAGGCTTTTTGAATATCGAGGAAAACAGCACCTGTGTGTTCTCTTTTCTCAAACCCTGATGAAATAAATTCGACTGCTCTGAGGAGCTGGTGGGTGGTAGAGAGTTTGGGTCTGAACCCAAATTGATAAGGGATTAAAATATTATTATCATTTAAGTGCTTGTTTAATTTTTCCAGAATAAAATGTTCAGTGATTTTACTGAATTTAGGTAATAGAGAAATGGGTCTGTAATTGGAGGGAATAGTAGGATCTTTGCCGGGTTTGAGAATAGGAATCACAACCGCTGTTTTCCAAGCTGAAGGAAAGAATTTAAATTTGAATATGAGTGAGAGGATGTGGTAGAATTTTAGTAGGGTTATTAGTGGTAGATTTTTAATGATTTTATTAGAAATTCCATCAATACCTGGCGATTTGTTTGGGTTCAGTTTTTTGATGGTTTTGTAGAAATCAATTATGTTTGGGGGGTCGAGTTCTGCTGAAATTTCAGTTGTGAAGAATTTTTGAATAGTGTTGTGTACTGTGGTTTCTGTGTTTACGTTGTGCATATCGTTTAAAGTGAATTGTTGCTCCAAGCTTTGTGCTAAGGTTTCCGCTTTATCAGCGTTTGAATATGCTTTGCCGGCTTGGCCGTTGAGGGCTGAAATCTTTGTGTGTTTTTTCCTCATGTTTTTTGCTGTGTTCCAGAGTGAGTTATCATTAGGTTGTAGAGTTGTTAGTTTATCATTCCAATCTTTTTGGATCGCAAGTTTTTTAGTTTTTTCCGTTTTTCTTTTTAGTTGATTGTATTGTTTCTTGTGAGCTGGATCGCGAGTGGATTGCCATTTTTTCCTAGCTGCATTACGGAGTTTGAAAAGTTTTTTAACTTCGTTATTAATGTATTGTGTTTCGGGATCAATTGATTTGGAATTTTTATTAAAAGAGTTGATAATTGAATTTGAAAAGTCAGAAATTAAATTTTCTAATTCATGAGTGTTTTTTGCAGTTGAGTTCAGATCTGTATTGTTTAAAATATCTTTTTTGAGTTTTTTCCAGTTTGTTTTAATTTTATTGTTATTAGTGGGGGTTTTAAAGTTAAAGTAAAAATTTAAAACAACTGGGTTGTGATCTGAACTAAGTTCCGGTACCGACGAGATATCATAAGGAAATAAAATGTTTTTAGTAATTGCGAGGTCGATAAAAGAAGCGAAATAGATGCCGAATCTTGTGGGGGTGGGTGGAGCAAAGATTTCAAGGTTATTTTTATTAACGAATTCATTTAAGTTTTTACCTCTAGTTGTGTTTTTGTTTGAACCCCAGCTGATGTGATGTGCGTTGAAGTCTCCTGCGAGTAAACATTGGTTTTCTAATATTAAGATGTTTTTTAGGTCCAGAATAAAGTCCTTGTTGTCTGAACACGGGGGAATATAAACTGATGCAATTAGGAAAGGTGAATAATTTTCAATGTTGAGAGAAATAATTGTGGCTTCAATTTGATTAAGTTGTGGAGTAGGAATTTCATGATGAGGCAGGGTATTTTTGATTAGAACTGCTGTACCACCGCTTGGTTTTATGGGATCTTGATTTTGCCTATAATTGACGTATGAGGAATAATTGGAAATTTTAATTAATTGAGTAGGTCTCAGGAGGGTCTCTTGAATAAGTATAATATCAGGACTGTGCTTATTTATAAAGTCCCGCAATTCGTAGGAGCGGGAATTAATGCCGTTGGCATTCCAGAACATTATTCTAAGACTAGGAGTGGAGAAGACTATGGATTTATAGCGGCTTGCAGAACAGTTTCAATTTGGTTTTGTGGAGAATTCGCTTGTTTAAGATTTCTTAACATTGATAAAAGTTGAGGGGAGTCTTTCAAAAGGTTGCTCAGGGTCACCAGTGACTGGAGTAGTTCTATAATTTCCTGGATTGATATAACATCTTGCAGCTCCGTGACGGTCTTGATAAGTGGCCCCATCTGTTGGGGAGTAGAGTAGTTTGAAGTTTGAGTTGGTGGTATTGGGATATTTTGATCTTGATTGTTTGCAACTTTTGCATAGGATCTGAAGTCTGTAAAATTGCTATTGAAGTTCGTGGTGGTCCGTCGAGTTTGAGGGGGCTTCATTTTTGGGAATTTTTCACATCCACGCCATGAGGCTACATGTCCATATTGGCCGCAGTTGATGCATTTAGGTTGTTCGATTTTTTCTGTAATGGGGCACTCTCTTGTTTTGTGTTCTTTCCCGCACTTTAAGCATCTAGGAGTTCCTCCGCACGTGGCCGAGCTATGGTGGAAGTAGTTACAGTTCCAGCACTGGGTAAACCCTGAGCGCTTTTGGAAACTTTCAATCTTTACTTTTAGGTATAATAGGGAATTTACGTCATAGATTTTATTTGCGGTATGATTGCGACTTAACTGAACAAAGAATATAGGGAGGGGTTGTTTCGAGCGCTGCTGTGTTAGTCGAGTTACTTTCTCAACACAAAAACTTCTTTCGTTGAGTTCGTTTTTAATGTCATCTATGTTTGTATTTATTGGGAGACCTTTAATTACTACTTTTAAGGGCCGTTCATCTCTGGGGGTGATAGTGTAGTAATTTAATTTCTTTTCAGTTAGTAATTTGATTATGTTTCTATAATCATTTTCATCTTTTGGGGTTATTCTAATATATCCGTTTGCATGGGAGTTGCTAGTGCCTGGGAATTTTCTATTTATCTCTTGAAGAATTAAGTTATACTTATCTATGGTTTGGAGCATAATCGGGTGAATAAAAGGTTTATCTTTTTCTTCAGGAAGGGATTCGTATCTGTTTGAAATTTTAATTGGGTCTGGAAGGATTGCGGGTCTAATTATGTTATTTTTGGCAAATTTTTTGGAAGTTTGGAGAGTGGGGGTATTTTCTGAGTTTTGAACATTAGCCGGGGGAGAGTTTGGTCTAGAGGTAATGGGGGAGTTAAGCGTCCGTTTATTTGAGGATTTAGTTTTAACTAGCTTGTAAGTATAATGGGTACTGCACCCCTCTAGAGGACATGAAAGAATTTTTAACTCACCCTCAATCTGAGCTGCTTCCTGGATTTTTTCTTGAATTTCTTCCTCGTACTTCATTTGGATTTCCTTGTCCAAATTTCCTGCTTGGAATGAGTTTAAAATGTCCATCCTGTTGCTCAGCAATTCAATTTCTTTTTGGATGTTATCCAGCCGAATCGATAAGTTGAACATCTTTTGGCACTGCTTTATCTCTTCGTGGATTGAAGGATTATCCGGAGTTGAGTCCTGGGCGTCCATATCGCCCTCGTCATCATTTTCAGCCATCTCGAAAAACGCAACCGTCAACGCGGTAACTAACACGAAACGCTGAAATTGCTCACAAAGCTGCAATGGCGAACGTACCAACGAGAACACCAGTGATGTGTATTGTGCAACAGGCTGTGCTACCTGGGTTATATTTGATTTTTTTCACTATATAGTGGTAGTCATACATGCTACAAGCTAAATCGTGGAGGGAACTGAAAATACAAATTGGAACTCTTGTATATTTCACTGCCTTAAAAAAGGTTCACAACCTCTTGTTCGGAAGGAAAATAAACATTTTTTTAGGTAATCGAAAATACTATTCCCGATACTTTCTTTTTCTTTTTAATAATTGTTAAAAAAAATTCTTTCTAATTCTCTGCGATTTGGAATTATCCAGCACACTGGTAACCCAAAAGTTATATAGCCCTACTGATTTCTTGTGAGTGAATTTCTATCAAATTTTCATTGAGAAAGCTATTGATTTGTTAGTAAAACTTCACATCAAATTTCATATGATGAGCTGAAACTGTTTTGGATTTATCATGTTCATAGTCAAACAAACTGACTAACAAAGAAGATGACGCAAGTCCAAAATTATTTCTTGGAACTGGGTGAGCTCTGAAACATCAAGGTTCGGTAAAATCTCGATATCGAAATTTTCGAGGAATTATAGAAAATGAGTTAGGTTATTATGGAAGAGATAGGCACAAAATGAATTCTTACACCATTTTAAAATTTAAAACTTTGTCATTTTAATTATAATTTAATTAATCCGTTCAATAATTCCCAAACAAACATATTCCAAAACTATGTTTTGGAACCAAGAGAGCTCTAAAACATAATTCGATTCGATAAAATGTCAATTTCGAAATTTTCGAGGAGTTATTGTGGAATAGATAAGCACAAAATAAATTCTTACACCATCTCAAAATTTACAAATTTGTCATTTTAATCATAATTTAATTAATCCATTTATTAATTCTAAAACAAGTTTATTTCCAAACTGTGCTTTGGAACTGAGAGAGATCTAAAACATAAAGATTCGACAAAATCACAATTTCGAAATTTTCAATAAGTTAGAGAAAAGGAGTTTTCGAGGAGTTATTATGGAAGAGATAGGCACAACATAAATTCTTACATAGATTTTATCTCAAAATTTAAAAATTTGTCATTTTAATTATAATTATAATTTAATTAATCCATTTATTTCCCAGGTAACATTATTTTCTAAAATTTACTAATAATTTTAAAAAAAGATTTTTGCATATTTTTTTCTACACAGTTTATTGTTTTAACGAAATTCAAAACCAGTTCATTAATTCATAAATATTTAATAATGTGGTCATCTTTTACTCATGAAAACTGAGAAAAAAATAAATTTTTATTTTTATTTTTAAGTTAATGGAAAAGGTAAGTTATGTAATTTTAAAATAAAATTTTATTCAAAGTAGTTTACGTCAACACTTCATATTTTTATTAAATATAATATTGTATGACTTTATTAGTGAGATATATAAACAGCAAAATTAAAACAGCTGTAAGACTATTAAACCAAGATAGCTTTAATGTTTAATACAATCAGATGTTTAAAATACTTCTTTGAATGTGTTAAAAAATTACGTCATGCACAAGAGGCTTATTTGAAACTAAACACAATCAATAATCCCGGTGTATCATCTGGTTGCCAATGGCGTCTGAAAAATTTCTTTAATTTGCTTTAAAAAATATTATAAAGGGATATTTTTAGAAAATATTCCTAATAATACAGTAATAATTAACAACGAAAGAATCATCTGGTCACCAAAGGCGGCTAAAAGATTCCTTTAGTTTGCATCAAAACATATTCGAAACGTATCTTTTAAGAGGTAGGCAGATTGCTGACAATATTTATTTGAAGAGCAAAAGAATCAGCAAATCACAAAAGGTGGCTAAAAATTCCTTCCATTTGGTTCAAAAATATTAGAAATTTTAGAATCTAATCTTTTCAGAGATAGGCCTATTAATGATAATACCCTAATATTTATTTTGTGAGCAAAAGAATTAGTTGGTCACTAAAGGTGGCTAAAAGATTTCTTTAGTAAGCTTAAAAAGATATTAGAAACGAATTTTTCAAGAGATAGGCCTATTGTTGATAATACCCTAATATTCATTTTGAGAGCAAAAAAATTAGTTGTTATTAGAAACGAATCTTTTCAGAGAGGCATATTATTGATAATACCCTAATATTTATTTTGAGAGCAAAAGAATTAGTTGGTCACTAAAGGTGGCTAAAAGATTCCTTTCGTATGCTTAAAAAGATATTAGAAACGAATCATCTTTCAAGAAATAGGCATATTGTTGATAATACCCTAGTATTTATTTTGAGAGCAAAAGAATTAGTTGGTCACCAGATGTGGCTAAAAGATTCCTTTAGTATGCTTCAAAAGATATTAAAAACTAATATTTCAATAGATATGCATATTGTTGATAATACCCTAATATTTATTTTGAGAGCAAAAGAATTATTTGGTCACCAAA
>JAOUZG010015602.1:3417038-3430122 GCA_026289955.1 Argiope argentata | reverse complement strand
TACCCTAATATTTATTTTGAGAGCAAAAGAATTATTTGGTCACCAAAAGTGGCTAAAAATTCCTTCCATTTGCTTCAAAAACAATAGGAACTAATCTTTTCTGAGATAGGTATATTGTTGATAACTCCCTAATATTTATTTTGAGGACCAAAGTATCAACTGATCACCAAACGTGGCTAAATATTCCTTTGTATACTCAAAAAAGAATTATAGTCGGATTCTTTTAAACATATTTCTGATAGAATTCTAATATTTATTTTAAGAACAAGAGAGATATTATTGAAAACTTAATATTGCGAAAATATTCGGTTTGAAAAAGATGTTCAAATTCTTTTATATATCCAAAACCGTAAAAACATTGCATTCAGAAATAAATAGAACAAGTTTTGAATTCTGTCAACTGTTTTGAAAACTGCCTGAAGGACAGTTTTTAACTTATGCTCCTATCAAACAGCCGTATTCAAATATTTTGGAATGTATCCAATAGACAAAAGACTCCCATTTCGGATAATATTTCAAACTCTGTAAAAAGGCACAAAATAAAGTTTGCACACCGTAAACATATGCCTTGTGACGAAGTTATCATATCAGTAATCATATTCTTGCTAACTATATAATAAACAGAGGAAAAAAAGCATTTACTAAAGAAATATAAATATAGCGATATTAAAGAAGAGATAAATAAATTGGTTTGAGGCCTATTAGTCCATTGTATTATATTAAGTTCTAACAAAAACAAAGAACAAAAATTTCATTTTATGAATAGATGTATGAATTTTCTGCAAAATCGCTTTATTAA
This sequence comes from Argiope argentata, assembly GCA_026289955.1. Lineage (NCBI taxonomy): Eukaryota > Metazoa > Arthropoda > Arachnida > Araneae > Araneidae > Argiope > Argiope argentata. The sequence goes on along the minus strand of JAOUZG010015602.1, from coordinate 3,429,323 downwards.
GATAGCTATTTCCTTTTTTTGTTTTCCTTTTTTCACAAAGGCGCACAACACAAAATTGATTGCAGTAATAACCGTTTCTCTTCGTTATTTTTTTTCTTAAAAAAGAAGTGCAGAATAAATGTTTTATGTCATTACTTGCTATATCTAAGTTCAACAAAACACTTTATCAACTAATGTTGTTATTTTAATTCCCTTTTGACTTTTCCCTTTCAAAAACAAAATAATTTGAGCGGAGAATGAGTATTATTCATTAAATTCTTATTTTGAAAGAATTGTGTTTCGGTATTTAATATACAAATCAGCTTCTATTCATAAACAATATTTACGCCTATTGATAAATAGAAGCTAATTTGTATATTTGAAATAAAATGAATGTATTGTAATATCTTGATCCTGATCGATAAATAAGAGAATACTGTAGTAAAACCATTCTTTTATTTGCAACTTTATATATACACAGAAAAACTTGATATAATCTAGGTTAATATTATTTTTTAAAAATCCTCAAAACAGTTGACAGCTTAGTTATTAAAAAGTTCCACTATCAAATCGGAGAATAGACACACAAAAAAAACGATCTTAGCTCAAAGGGGACCAGAGGCCACTCCAAAAATCAACCGATCTGTATCGGATGGACCCTAATACAGAAACTAGAATCACACAGTACTTCTCATAAAATTAATAAAGCATTCTTCGAACACTGACGTCTCTTCGACTTCTTTTTCCATGCCTCTCACTGCTCTCTTATTCTCTCTCTATTTCCTTTTTCTCAACAAAAATACTGCATTTCATTCCTGTCAAATCTCTACTTTTGATTTTCTCATTGATAACTTGAGCTCTCTATCAATTAATATCTGCTTAGCAATACTTTCTCGATGATCCCCAGCCGATCGTGGAAACGTCTGTTCATTACCTTCTTTGTAGCTGATTCTTTTAAAACGCATGTTATTTATAATTAATTCACAGCTAAAGGTATCTAAAGTTTGAATTAGACAATGAAATAGTTTCTTGTGACTACCCGTTTCTTGAAGTTTGAGGATACCCTTCATAATGAAAAAAAGTTTAACACTTCTATTTTTTTTAACATTCTTCTGCCTGCAAGATATTATAGATCCTTTTGGAACAATGAAACACTCATTCTTAACACTATACAGGGTAAGTCAAAATGAATATAGCGATTACAAACGGCTATAACTATTTAATGAAAAAAGATATATCGATAAGATTTACACAGAATGTAGACGGAACTTCAAAATTTATTAACGTAAAGCGCACGTGCAGCCAAGCGGACGCCTGCGCATGCGCGAAATCGAACTTCGCAACGACAAGAAACCTGTTCAGCGCGGCGTCTCATTAGTGGAAATGGCTAGTCCCGTGCAGAAAGCATTCTCTGTGTTGGAATTTCACAGTTGCCGTTCTGTTATTACAGTGCAGAGAAAATTTCGTCAGCGGTACAATGAAGAACCTCCAAATGCGAACAACATACGCAGATGGCATCGGATGTTTGAGGAAACAGGATGTTTGCTACCTATGGGGTTATGTGAAAGACAAAGTGTTTGTGTTTCCCTTGCCCAAAACAATTGAAGAACTGAAAGTACGCATTTGTAATGCGCTTGAGTCGGTTAATGAACAAATGCTTCAGAATGTATGGCGTGAAATGGAATACCGATTACATGTTGTCCGTGTGACCAAGGGAAGTCACATAGAACATCTATGACTTCTGTATATAAAATTTTGAAGATTCTTCTACATTCTGTGTAAATCTTATCGATAAATATTTTTTCATTAAATAGTTATAGCCGTTTGTAATCGCTATATTCATTTTGACTTACCCTGTATTTTGATACAGCAAACAATCAGAGTCAATGGCTCTACTAGTGATGAGGTTCCCCATCTAGAGCTCCGTAAGCACAGAACTATGTGTGGGGAAACAGATGGTATTACATCTGGCAGACTGTTAATTACCTTATGAGGGAAATTATCTTTGAATATTGAATCTTAAAGGTTTCGAAATTCAAAAAACGGAACAAAGATATCATAAAGAAAAGCTATTTTGCATGATGAAATGTACATGCAAAGCTTTAATTAGCAATTTTCAAAAATTAGTAGGCTAATGAGAGTTTTAGATGCATTTTTTTTTGTTTTAATCTATCTAGAAGCTAGAGGTCCCTTCATTGCAACTTATTTATTCTGGTATGGCTCTTCATATTTTTTGTAACTTTTCGCATTTTCGTTTTTTTTTAGATAAACTTGCTTTCTCCTTTGCCGTATCGGACTTAGTTTTCATGTTAGATATAATATTTATTACGTTTTGAATTTCGTTAATCCAACATATTAGATTTATTTGCAAATTCACAAAAAAAAAAAACCAGATATTATTTATATAACAGAATAATAAAAAATTCAGATTCTAAAAAAAAATTAAATTATTGGTTTGAACTACACTTGCACAATAATTGAAGGTAAAAACGATATTCTCTTTCTTTATCATATAAGTATAAAGAAAAATAATTCATTTGTAAGCATCAAACTCAATTTGAATTATTTTATAATCTGTTAGAAACACCTGCAAATATTTCAGTGAATTTTGGACAACATTCATCAATTATAGGCAACCTGTTTACATACGCTAATGTGCGTTTATGTAAAAATGCAAAAGAATTGTTTAAATATTAATAATATATGCTAAATTCTTTTTAAATTAAGCATACTCCCTTTCTTTTAAGATTTATTGACTTAAATATTAAAAATATTCGTGGGTATTCTAATGATGTGTGGTTGAGTGTCTTCATTGCCAGTGACGGATTGTGTCTCTTCGTAGGTTATGGACATACAGACTGTACAGCTTAATAATAGGGTAACTTTACGTGCATTCTCTGTATCTTAGTTAGTGTCCTGAATTCCTTATTTTGGTACTGGGTAATCAAGATGCTATGGCTTGGTGAGAGCAACTCTTTTGTGGTTTTCTCAAAATTTTCAGACCTGAATCAAATTAAAAATGAAATCGTTCCCTGATAACGAGGACAAAAAGGTAAGTGTTATTTTTTTTTACTAAACAAAGAAAAGATAAGTAGAAAATGCGGTAGTAAAAGAAGGAATATGAGAAATTAAAAAAAGGCTCTTATTGATTCAAAATCTTTAAAGATTCTGTTCAAAAATTCACAGGACAAAACGATGTTCCAAATAAATTTATCAAATATATTATTTCTATCCAAAAGTTTTGTTAATGTTTTTTCCTTAGAACTTTCTATTTTCACACTATTTAAAAGGATTTCGTTAGAAATCCTTAAGTTTTTGTTTACTAAAAGCATCGTTTCTCATCGTTTAAGCAGAACAAAGCAAACCAAAATTTGGCATCGAAATCAACCAGAAAAGTTTCGAAATACTCATCTGTTGAGAGGGATGTAAATAGTTTCAATAATTATTACGAAACTGAATGAAAAACTGAGGGTAAAAATGTAAAAGAGATGCTAGCAAATCTTTGTTATGTATTGCATATTTTGGTTGGGAAACATAACATAACATAACGACATCCTGTGCCCCCGGTGCCTATAACGCTATGTTATCTATCCAGTTGGATGAGCACAAGATGGGGGAAAAAAGAAGAAAAAAGGGGGAAATCTCTACTTTTGAGGGACTTTTTAAGTTATAATTTTGGTTGATTATCACAAGTGGCATTCTGGTCTCAGCCATTGTGCGCTCTTGAAGAGGTCTTGGTATTTATGAATATGTTTTACTATGGTGTGGATTTTGCCGCGTGAAAGGGTGTTTGATGCAACTCTCCTGTACCATTCTTCTTCGAGACTTTTTTCTGGCTTTCTCATGTGCCACGAGAGAGTGAGTAGGCATTCTGTGGCATAGTGAATTGGAGATCCTATTTCCTCACAGCTACGGCAAGGAGAGTTGGCTAGATAGAATCTGTGTAGGTATGTCGGGAATGGGCCGTGTCCAGTGAAGAAAAGGACATTCGCTCTGTTCCAGTTGGCAGCGTAGAGAGAAACTTTTGGTATTATGTTATATGTGGAACGACCTGTTTCGCCTTCTTCCCATTCCTTTTGCCATCTTGTCATCATATCGGTTTGGAGGATGTTCTTCAGATGAGATCTTGGAAGTGGTTGGGAATCAAGAAATTGATGTCGTACTTTGATTAAATATTTCTAAATATTATAAACAGTGTTTTTGAAATCCACAGGTGGTTGAATCCAACATGTTCAAAGAAGTAAAATATTCTTTATTTCATTATAAACATGAATCTCAAATGGTCAAATATATAGTCGATGCAGACATAACTACAAGTATAGACGTAAACTAAAGAAAGAGAGAATTTTCGCCTCATGTAAGGGCTTCATCTTTTATATCCTTCTAACAGGATACTGTCTTCTAGAAAAAGATTTTAGATCTCGATTTTGAACTGAATTTCCCAGAACCATAGTTTCTATCGCCAAAATTACCTAGTTCGTATCCTTTCACTTGGTATTCAATAAGCATTCATTACAAAAATATTTGTACAACTATGTTACAATTTGTAATATTACTTTCTTAAAGAAGTAAATCTTCTAGTAAAGAGTACAGGTTTCCAAAAATAATAATGGCTGCAGATTGGATACTGTATCAAAACCCGGATTTTTAAATAAACTCGGCAACTATTTAACGAAAAAGCATTCAGCAGTTTCCAGGTACAGTAACCATCTTGTCGACAGGAAATTACAGCAATCTTTCTAGAACCTTCTTAGCCCTACTATTTAAAAATACAAAATTCTGAGAAACAGAGCTACAACTATTAAACAAGTCGGTCAATATTGAATTGAGTGACAAGTAGGCTGTATCAGAGAATACTACCGTTGCGCCATCTGTATGAGAAAAAGAGTTTCGGTCAAAACCAGAGTGAGTGTGGGTTCGGAGAGTGTGAGAGGAGAATATAGCGATAACTATACAGTCCACAAATTTGTTTTCATTTATGTGATATGAGTATCTAAAAACTGAGCTATCGTGGGTCAAACCATATGCATTTGTGTTTATCTCAGTTAGTAGTGTCTTGAAAATAGCAGATGATTCGAGAGGGAGGAGTAATTGTTCGGCTTTAGAATCTTTCTCTCTCGTTTTTTCTCAGAACTTTCTGTTGTTATAGCTGTGTATTAGGGATTCGCTGCTGTTAATTGCCTTTCTTGTATATGCTTCGTCTGTGTTTTGGAACCTATGTGTTCACGTCTTTGATTTGAATAAAGAATTATTAATTGTTATTTACTGATGTCCTGGTACATGGGTAGGGCGTCTTCCCCATAATCTGGGAGTCCCGGTGTTTGTTCTTCATCTGCTCTATCGGTTGTTGTTTGCCATGGATAAGCTCACTGAGGTAGTCAGGGATTTATGCCTAATCAGCGTCTCTTGTTTTGTAGTAGCAACAATTAGGGCCAAGAGTACGACTTCAACTATACACTCACCACGTTTGCGCAGATCGTTTTTACAGGGAGGCATATTCACACGCCTCGCAAATAGAACACAGAAGAACAACCATGCCCGAATCGGGACACGAGACGCCCATATAAGAGGAAAGACGCACTACTTCTATGCCAGGACACCGGCTAAATTGATTTTACTGTGACAATGCAATGAATGTGATGAGTGATTTTGCTACTCACTCATCACATTCGCTTTCACATCCCTTTTTGCAGTGTTGAACATTCACATACTTTATAGATAGAGCACAGAGGAACAGCCATACTTGAATCGGGACGCGAAACTGAGAAGCCCAGATTATGCGGAATAATTCTATCTGTGACGTGTAAATGTGCCACCCTATGCAAAAGGGACTGTACATACGAATGTGATGCGTGATTATCTCAGACGTACTCTTGGCCTTAGTTGGCGCTTCTTAAAACAAGAGACGAACCCTTGCCTTAAACTCACCGACTACAGAGAGCTTGTCCATAACAAGTTCCATTAAAAACAACAACTATTGTTACTAAAGCTTATAAACTCTGTTTAACTTACAAAGTACCGTATTTTGGTTTTCCATATCAATAATACCATTGCCAGAAAGATACAATATAAATTCTTATAATTTACATATTTAACACGGAAAAGGTACACTTATTTCATCTATGTAAATTTATGCTTATTCAATGAAAGTTTAAAAAAATCAAAGAATATATTACGGAATATTTAAAATATTACTCCCTTAGTGAAATGATAAAAAGACTTTAATTTCAAAACACTATAATCCACATTCCAGTGAAAATTTATTTCAATTAAGTACAGTAGAAAGAAATACTCTGTAGATTAAGATTAGGCATTTGTGAAACAGTTATTTTTTTTATTCATAGCCTTTTTATAAGCTAAACGATTTCATACGATTTACACATTTCCGACACTTGCGCCATTTTTCATTTAATACCTAGAAATATAAAATTTGAAACAATATTTTAACTGAATCGTACATTTCACAAAAATATATAACCCAATATATAGATGAAACAAAAACAGAAATAAAAAAAATACGATAGTGAAAATAGTAAAGAACTTAAAGAAATAAAAAAAGAAACCCGGCCTGATGACTTTCTCAAGGGTCACCATCAGGCACGGATTCCAATAAAAAGTGGAATTTTTTTTTTCTGTAAAGGGTTTGACTATTGTCTAAAATATTAACCCTTCTGTGACCCGAAAAATTCCACATTCCAAAGTATGAGATGCGTCAGATTTTAAGAATATAAAAACAAAAGACAATCAGGAAAAACAACGACAGTTATAAACAAGACTCACAATATTAAAATTCTAGAAATAAAAAATAAATAAACTATACACAATAAATAATCAAATATTAGCTATAGAAAAATAAGAAGCCAAGAACATACCAGTAGTCGGCAGAATTTAACCTAATATATCGATCCAAAATATAGATATGGCCAATATATAAATGCTCAAAATAAGACAGATAAATTTATTGCAATATGTTTAACACTACAATGCTCTTGACTAGAGTTATAATCCTGAAAAAGTCGGCTCCATTGTAGCTGGAAGAAAAGCTATAATTGATGTAACGAAGACGAGGAAGTAATATTGTCACAAATATCCCCCGCTGTGTCCCACCGGAATGGAAAGAATTATTGATCATATAAGAAATGACGATACGAATGCCTTCGTATCTGGTGAGATATGAATAGGTAAGCCTAATATGAAGAAAAGTAAGTAAGGTTTCATGAGAGTATATCACCAGCAAAGTTACGGATTAATATTCTTTCTCTCAAGGTTTATATTTATGAGAATAATTGATTTCGCTTAGCATCAAACAATTTATTTATTAATGTAATCGATTGTGTGTGTTCTGTTAAAAGAGGCCATTTATAATATTGAAAATAGGAATTTAATATTAAGCAATGTCTTTTAACCCTTTACTGCTTGAACTAATAAAACGGTGAAAAAAATTGTTTTACGGGGGAAATAACTTTATTTAATTATCAACAACAAAAGAAGAGTAATTTTTAAAAATTATATTTGGGGGGGGTATTACGAAATTATATATGGGATCGTGTTTAGTATAGAAAAAAGTTGAAAATCAGAATAATTCTTATCCTTCGAAAAAGATAAGTATATCGACTCTATGAAAAGATTCTTTTTTTTTTGTCAAAAAGTACTTATATTTTACTGTTATCGTTTTTTGAAAATTTAAATTTCAATATATTGTTACATATAATTCTCACACAAAAACAACGAAGATGCAGGCTTTATTGGCTATGAAATATACGCCACACTAACTACAAATTAGCAGCGAATTAACTCTACTTAATCCATTAATTTCAGTTAACAGAGAAGCTATTGATCGCCCATCTCATAGAAAAGACGCTTTCTAAAGCTAAGCCCACCAACGTAGTGTGTTGTCAGAACAGAACTTATTTCCCTCCTTAGCCGTGCCTTTTAAATAGCGTCCCACTAAAGAGGGTGGGACAACCATGGAAAATGCTTTCCCCTTCCAGACAAGTCTGGAAATTTCTCATCTAATCTATAAGAACAAATATTTAATACTTATTTTCTCCTACATGTTTTATATTGTAGTAAAAACCGTTAACGATCTCATTACGTCACCAACACACCTATATCTCCACATTAATCTAATAGAGCGATCTTTTGTTGTAAATCTCCATAGAATGGTTTTTTCTCTCGCTGACGCGTGATTCCATTACAATTAGTTTATACAATGAGCATATTTACAAATATTTACGCAACAATTCATACATATTTACAATGATTACATCTAATTTACACAAAATTCCTAACAATGTTGTAATACTTCCATCAGACGATTATGTATCACATTTCATTTATCATTGTCGTTCGTGTTTATGAGCTATCGCATTTACATCCAAGTGTAAATGCGATATCTCATAAACGCTATAGGGACCAATAGATAGTCTATAGTCGATTGCAATATAGACCAATAGATAGTCTATAGTCGATTGCAATATAGATCAATAGGTAGTCGATAGTCGATTGCAATATAGACCAATAGATAGTCTATAGTCGATTGCAATATAGACCAATAGATAGTCTATAGTCGATTGCAATATAGATCAATAGGTAGTCGATAGTCGATCGCAATATAGACTAATAGATAGTCTATAGTCGATTGCAATATAGACCAATAAATATCCGATTCAGAATGAGCTTTCAAATACAAGGTGATAAAAATTAAAACACTCCTATTCTGAGCTCTCTTTACAGCGAATTAGTGTATAGACTCCAAAATTGGTGAACATACTATTCATGACATGGAGAGAAAGATTGCGAAGGAAAAAATTTAGCTCCAGAAACACCAATAGATGGCGCTGAACAAAAAAAAACATACTAAAAAGACGCATATAATCACAGACAAAAAATTCTCGTTGTATGGAATTTTCCCTTTCTAATTTCTATTGCTGATATGAAAAAAAGAAGGTAAAAAACAGAAGAAACTAAAACTGTCGTTGTAGTGGCAATTTCGCATTGTAAGCACAAAAATTTTATAAATCCGTTGGTTTTCTGCTATTGTTCTAATCATAAAAGGAATAATTCTGAGAAAATTTTCTTATCATTGATAGCTTCACGCTTTGCTAGTGAAGTTATATTAAATAAAAGGAAATACCTGCAGCTACACTTCGAGAATTTAGTCGACTTGAGAATTTACTTAAAAGTCCAGGATACTAAAACATGCTCGAAAATTTTGTTCTACCCCAAATGTAACAGAGTCAATTATGTCTATTTAAGATGGAACGCATTGGACTCAGTGTACAGAAGTTGCTTCGGCAATATTTTACTAAAGATGGGGAAACTTATCCTGTGTTTGATTTCATTTTACACATTTTAATTACTATTATTTTTGGTTTTGATAGTGAATACAGTTTACTGAAGATGTCCTGTAGACAATATCACTTTGCATGGGAGAAGCATCTTAATCGACCAATTACAATCCTCCGTTGAACAGCAGTTTATAGAATGCAAATTTTACGACCGGCAGAAAGGAACCATGTGGATCGGTTTCCTCTGCATAGATAAGGCCCTTGTGATTGAATGTTTGATACATTCGAATAAAATGTGTTACTATTGTATATTGTGAGTCTTTTCATCAGATTTTATATTGTACAATGCCATCTATTGGTGTTTTATGTAATTACTTTTGTATCTTTTGATTAATCTGTCTCCTCATTTTTTGTATTTTCAACAATTTTGGACACTTTACACTGAGTAGTTCATTATATATTGAGCCGAGAGCATGTGTGTTTTAATTTTGGTCACCTTGTATCAATTGATCAGAATTTTAGTATTGAAAAAGTTTATCAAAGCAATTTTAGCAGTTAAAATTTATAATTGCACTAATAAAAGCAAATACGATATAGAATATAATATTTTCACCCCTTTTTTTAATTTTATCATGTGGGAACATGATGTTGTTTTGATTAGGAGATTTTGATGTCTCTGAAATTAAAGGGCAAAAATAAAGATCATGAACCGCTGGGAATAATCAGTTAAAGAATTTTTTACATGCTTTTATTCCTTTTTTTTTTCTTTTTATAATTTTATCATGTGAGAACATGGTGTTGTTTTGGTTAGGAGGTTTTAATTTATCCGAAATTAACGGGTGAAAATAAAGATCATGGGACGCTGGGAATTATCGGTTAAAAAATTTTTACATGCTTTTACCAGTATTTCATTATATATACTTACTTGAAAACAGATGCGTTTTTAAAAGATTGGCCCACTTTTACCAGTATTGCTTTATTATTACGCATGCTTCATCACAACAGATGCGTTTTTAAAATACTAATGAAGAACTATAGCTGTTATTTCATCTCAAAATCCAGAACTTTGCTTGCCAGCTAGAAAAAAATGAAAATAAAAGTTTTAAAAAAATTAAATAAAAAATATTATAGAAAGATATATACCAATAGAGAAGTCTTATGAACCATTTTAAACTGGTTAATGACTTAAATTAATTAAGACAAAATAATGACTTAAAAAATAATAATTTTCTCACATGATAACTTGAAATTTGAGGTCACAGATTTCATTTCAACTAATTTTTTTATAATTTGTTTTTAAATTTTTTTAATACTTTTATATCCTTAAATAAAATAATATTAAAAGGTTATATTTCTTCTCTGAGCTGAGAATCATAACTGCAATTACCTGACAGTATCCAAAAATATCAGTAATTATATTGAATAGTTAAATATCTCCTCTCTTAATTATGTAGGACTAGATTTAATTATGATGAATCAACATACTTTGACCCAAATGCTAATTATTTTTTCTAATTAGTGGATGATTCTTTTTTTCTCATTATCTCGCTGAAACGATATAATAATTAAGTCGAGACAATGAATAGGTCGTGGCATTTTCCTGAAAAAGCGCTTATTGTTTGCCAAAAAGGTCAATTCATTTGATAGTCTATTAGCAATTCAAAATGAAAGACAAATGACGTAAAAAAAGACACCTTTCTTCATATTTAATCGCATTTTCATCTTTAGCGGGAAATGTGTATTCATATTTAATCGTAATCGAATATTTAGCATTAATTTTATTTTATATAAGTGATATTATTAAGCAAAAATTTCAAAAGGTTAAACTAGAATTAGAATATTTGATAGGCGAATAGTACTAATTATAAAATCTAATTATATTATAAAACAAAACGTAAAAAAATGAATCCCTTTTTATTTTCATCTAAATAGCAAAGGGTTATAAGATATTCATGCTTCGGTTTGGTGCTACTTATTTTATACATATCGAATTAGGAAGTTTAGTCTTTTTCATGAGGTTAGCAAAACAGTATCGAATAAAAAATTCACTTGTAATATTCCAAAAAGAATGTAACGCTCATTAATTTTGCCTATAAGAGAAGAAAGTACCTCAAATTTTTTGTTCAAGAATATCCACGACGGTAATTAATTTTTTATGTCTAAAAAATTTGCAAGTAAAATAAAAAGATACATATTTTTTTATTCTATCATATTTTTTTCTCATCATCATCCATTATGCAAACGATAAAATTATATCTTTAGATTGAATTGAATTATTTGTTTTTTTTTCACCGTTTGTTCATTTTATTATCCAATAAAATATTAAGATGTCATGACTCAAGAATTAATTAAACTTATACATAAAAAAGTATTATTTAATTAAATTTTGGCTAATCAAATTGAAAAAATACTTAAAGTATAACTACCATTGTCGATGATGAATTTCAATTATTCATAAAGAAATTCCATCCTTATAATATTTAATATTTGCTAGTATATACGAATTTATTATAGTTATGAATTTAAAAAGATTAATTCATTAAACATATCAATGAGTTTTCAATAAAAAATTAAAATACTCGTTTCAGTCTTTATAATAAAAGGTAATTTGAATTATATTTAAATTATCCATCATTTTCAAACAATTGGTTTGCCAAGTATAAATATTAGATTTAATTTCAATTGAACTTTTAAAACATAATTTGATTCTAATAGTTATCTTAAAATAACTTTAATTTAAACAGATTTATAACCCTAATATTTTATAAACCTTACACACGATCTGAATATTACAAGAGGTGTTCAAATGAAAAAGTACGAAATGATACTGTGGGTAGAAATTAAAACTTTATTCAAACTATATAAAATAGGCCTGAATACAATGATCCCATTAAATAACGAGCCGAAATATTCTTTGTTCCCACAATTCCTGTGACCGTGACGAGACTCATTCCTTCCCAGAGACCTTGAATTCTCCATCCTAGTTGAAATGCTTCCTTTTCAGACGTTTTTTCAA
>JAOUZG010015602.1:3385865-3397431 GCA_026289955.1 Argiope argentata | reverse complement strand
TATATATATATATATATATATATATATATATATATATATATACTCATGTCTTATTTTATCATTATTTCCGTAAAATAAGATTGAACATTTGCTTAGACAATGATAAAGGCTTTAATTTCGAGCCATAAAGAAATTTATTACAGCAAACATTATTTCAAATGTTCGTCCGGCGTCCTGACATAGGGGTAGCGCATTTTCTCCATGGTATGGGAGTCCCGGGTTCGAGGCCCGGTTAAGGCATGGTTGTTCTTCTGTGTTCTATCTGTAAGATGTGTAAATGTGCCCCCCCCCCTGTAAAAAGGGGATGTGCTAGCGAATGTGATGAGTGAGTAACAAAAGCCGTACTCTTGGCCCTAGTTGACGCTACTACAAAACAAGAGACACTGAATAGGCTTAAATCGCTGATTACGTCAACGATCTTGTCCATAGCAAGTGCCGTAAGACACGACAACAATAACAGAATATTTTGATAAAGGAAACTATTAGATTTTTATAAACATAAAACTAAAAATTAAAATATTAAATAAACAAAAGGATCATGAAATCAATAATTTTTGTACTTTTGAAATGCGATGTAGGTGCTAGGTGTTCTTGTGCGATATTTTTTGTAATTTATCACACAAAAATATTTTTTATTTATTTTAATTCTCAAATTTCGTTTAAAATTTCAAAAAATACCTCTTTAACATGTGCTTATTAGGATTTCAAGTATAAATGCGTTCATTTTGATAACTGTATACCTATATGTGATAGAAATGGGCTCTAAATCAATAAAGCAGTACTTTATAGACCGCAACCCAAACACCCGTTCATTTTCATTATTAGTAGAGAGAAGTTGAGACTTTATCTAGTAACTGAAATCTGATCAATCAGGAATAAGATTGGATATAGAATTTAAACTATATATTTTCTGCATACATCGTTAGATAAGAAGTAATTTTGGATACCATCAAACTCATTTGAAATAGAAACAGAAAATATATGCTCAGTAAAAGTAATAATCACTACAAATAGTTATTAGTATATATTAGTATATCCAATTTTTACAACATATTTCAAAATTAAATCAAGAACGTTATTAATTATCAAATTAAAAACATTAGAATTATATGAACTTAAATAACAATTTCCAAATCTTAATTACTTGTTTCATGTTTTGGCACAGGAAATATAATATTTTTGTAAAATTTATCGTTTAGACTTCTAATAATTATTTTATATTATTTGAACAGATTTTATTATATTTATTATTAATAATTTGATTCATAAAATAAATTTCATGAATTATCTTAAATTTCTGCTTTGAAATATGAGTGCCTGTTTTAAAAAGTAAACCAATTCCATATAAGTCCTTTGTATTCAAATCCTCTATATTCTAGCTAAAATAAATGTTTAATTGAATAAACCTCGAATACAAAATTCCATTTCACATTTTAAATTATTATATTTTATTTGTTTAATTTTCTCGGGACTAAATTAATTTATCAGAATACATTTTGATCATTGACTTTTATATTTTAATTTAACTGTCTGGAAAAATCATAAATATTAGTTATTATAATTTTCAAATTAAAGGAAGTAATAAAGAATTTAAGCACTCAAAGAAAATAATTAAAGAAAATTTCATTATATGTATGGAAACAGCAAATAAAATTATTTAATTTTAAAATTTTATTAAAATACATGCAAAATAGATATTGTTTCGAAACTCATTTTGAAATTTATAGGAAAAATGTTTCAGTTACATTTCTCAATTCATAACTTTAAATGATTTCAAAAGAGAAGTGAATATTTCAATGATTTCAAAAGAGAAATGAATATTTCAATGATTTCAAAAGATAAGCCTTTGAATGATTTCAAAATGCATTGAAATATCTAATTACATATTGAAATGAAAACCAACAATATATTTTATCTTTCAATGATTTCAAAAGATAAAAGATGATTTCAATGATTTCAATTGATAAGCCTTTGAATGACTTCAAAATGTATATGATTATCTAATTATTTATTGAAATGAAACACAACAATATATTTTATTTTTAAATTATTTCAAAAGATAAAATATAGTCTTGTGTTTGAATTAAATATGTAATTAGATATTTCAACACCATTTTTTTTAAAAAAAATAATCAAGACTTAAAGTTTTTAAAAACAGATTATTATTTTTTATCATTTTATGGAAATTAAATTACTTTTGATTCAGTTGACAAATATTCACCAGATAATATTTAAGAATAAAAAGTATTTATTTGTGAACTTATATCTATTTTGATATTATATTTTTATGGTTGAAATTTAAGCCGTTGTTTTATTTTAAGTATAAAATAATTATTAGAAGAGTATCTTAAACTTACATCTACTCAATGTAAAAAAAAATTAACCAAATCTTAAAAATCTTAAATAAATCCTATAACTCCAGTAGCACACAAATATTGTTCAATATTGAACAAATTCGTAATATTGTTTAATTTTGTGGAATATTGTTTAATATCATTTAATATCGAACAATAGTGTACAATTTATACAACAGGATGGGCTACCTGTGAAGCATAAAATGCCGAACAATATTGTTCGATATCTTCCGATTTTGGCCTGCATTCAGAATATCGAAAAATATCGCGATAATATGTTACAATATCTTATGCTAAAAAGGTATAAATTAAAAATCTACTTAGATCAAACGACTTTTTATTGAATTTGAAATGAAATGCATGTTCAAATGAAACTATGAATCCATTCATTACATACTATAGCACACATAAAGATTTTTCTGGAGAAATCGCAATTTTTTCGTAAACAAAAAAGGCGTCACATATACTGGCTATGTTTTGGGGTTATTCAGTTGCAAAAGAAAATCAAGGTTTTAAAATGTCCTCTATCCAATCCATATATACATATATGTACTCAATACATTGTCATCCATTAAACTTGTATGCTTTCAAGAAAGAG
This sequence comes from Argiope argentata, assembly GCA_026289955.1. Taxonomy (NCBI): domain Eukaryota; kingdom Metazoa; phylum Arthropoda; class Arachnida; order Araneae; family Araneidae; genus Argiope; species Argiope argentata. The sequence goes on along the minus strand of JAOUZG010015602.1, from coordinate 3,394,479 downwards.
GTCATTACCATTTAAAACTCAGTAAGTTTATCTATCTCTTTACTATTAAAAGGAAATATCAGTAATTCATTTTCTTTCTTTTAAGACAGCATGATTTCTTTGACCATGTAATTGCTTAACCAAAACTCAATCATGTTAACCGGAATCTCTTCGTAAATATTTCAACGTCCATTGTCTAAAAATTACCGATAAACATCACAACACATGCCCCCCCCCAAAAAAAAATCTTCATTTGAGAGTATATTGGGATTACTTTGGGCATCATCCAAGATCCACAAACCAGACAAAGAAAACACTAGAGAGGCATTAATCCTCATTAGTCTTAACACAAAACCCAATCCAGTGAAAGGCCCCTCTTTTCTTTCACCAAAAAAACAACACATGTTTGTTACTACGTTAACCCCTTAGACCACTTGTCCACGGCCGCGCTTCCAAGCAGAACATACCGTTCGTTCGCTCCCATACCAAAATAGGAAATTCCGGAGAAAAGGGATAGGGAAAGTTTCCTCCCCGGCCCTATGGGATCACTTTTCGCGCTGGTAATTAAGTGCAAGGTAGCGTGAAGGGGTCGAAGGGAGGGAGAAGAGTTTGAGCAAGGGAGGAAATGGTGGGGAAAGTAGGAGGGGGCCAGTAAGTGAAATGCGCTTAAAATTACAATGAGTCTTTGGGGACGCTTACCAGCTCAAGTTAAGCGCAGTTTGAGCTTTAATAGTAGCATCTATGAGGGGAAAGGCGATTTGGGCGCGTACAGTCTGCTGCAGTCTTTCAATGCAATTACAGATTCAGAAATTAGGGGACGACTGAATGAACAGTTTTAGGTGGAACGCTTTTGTCCTCATCGCTTGGGTGGGTTATTTATTTACCCATTGTGTTTCCCATGTTGTACTTTCTAAATATCTCGCTCCATTGGATATTTGCTCGGGGTGCTGGCCTAATTGCTGATTTCAATTGCTTAAGAAGTGAACATTTGGGCTTATTTGGTTGGATACTTATCATTCATTATCGAATATCAGTTTTCTTAAAACTGATCAGACTGATAATGATACCTCGTTTGAAAATATTGCGACAGGCATCCTAAATAATGGTTATCACATATTTGGAATGTCTAAGGACAGAATAAATTTATAAACTACTTACAATCACAATTAAGTGTAATAATTTCAGTAAAATCAAATACATTAAGGAGAACAAATTATACGAGTTATAGCAATATTTAACAGTCTTCTTCAGCTTTTTTTTTCTTTCTTTTCATAATTTTATAAGATTATCGTCATTATTTCCTTTTATTGAAATGAATGTGTGTGTGTGTGTGTGTGTGTGTGTGTGTGTGTGTGTGTGTGTGTGTGTGTGTGTGTGTGCGCGCGCGCGCTGGCCATATTTAAAAGTTGTATGTAACTTACATTTATTTACTAACTGTATTTATTCTTAGAACATCAGATCGATTTTCCATACCTTTTTTTGGTAGTTGTGCAAATCGAAATAATAATGACCACTTTTAGTTGTTGTGATTTTCATTCCTAAATGAATCTATAAACTCAAAAACATTTTTGAATTTTGTAGTCGCAATTCAATACAAAAAAAAATTAAAAATGGTTCTGCCTTTTTCAAAGACATATTTCAAGTGTGAAATTTCAACCAGATATCCAATCAAGTTATTATATGGCAAAGATATATCATAAAGTTAAACAGCAGAGAAAAATATTTATTTAAAAAAGCTAAAAAAGCATTTATAGTATTTTTAAACATACTTTTCTGCTAGTACTAGTTTAATAGCTAACTCCACTTTAGAGAGGAAGCATTATGAAGTAAAAAATCGAGATAATTACTACTGGTAATATTTCTAAAAAAATCAAGTAAATGCTTAAAGTCTGGATGCCAAAAAAATTTCTTTAAGAAATCATTCTGAACCAAAAAAAATAATTATAGATTTGAAGAGAATGTCGGAATATCATGAAGAATTTTTTTAATTGTTAAAACATTCTACAAATCATTTTATTTTTCTTTGACAAACTATAAGGACAACGATAAATATGAAACGGGAAACTGGAATGGCAAAAAATAAGACCGTTTGGTTCTAGATGATAAAAAAATGAAAAAAAAATATGAAAAAAGGTTTAAAAAAACAACTAAATATTGCTTTTTCATATATTTTTTATTTCTACAAAATATATGGTATTAAATTATTTTTCAGATTATGGGAAAATAAAATGGTTTGAAAGGAATTTCTTGAAAACCTTATTTTATTTTTGAAGCTGTTGCAAATTGAAATAGAGTTTCAAATCGCAGTAATGAGAAAAAAAACTGCAAGAGTTGTAAAACTCTTTACAAACAATAAATTACTAAATGTTTTCAAAACTTATTATCGTATAACATACATTTCTTTATTGCTCATTTATTTTCCAATGGAAGTGTCAACGTATAACATCAAAACAACTTCGAAGAATGAAAATTTGTAGTACAAGGAGAATTTCATTTTGACACAATTGAAATTTTTCAGCAAACATTAAAGAATTATTAATAAAATTCTATTAATATAGAAAAATTAATACAACATAGTAAGAGAGTAAAGGAAATATGGTATTTGATTTAAAAAACAGAAGTTTAAACACTCCAAACGATAATTAAAATATTCGATAAAAATTTCCATGTCATAAAACTTGAAAAATAATGACATCTATCAACATGCTTTTGAAAGACAATTTGTAAAATAAACAATCGTAATCAATTTTTAAATATCAATTTCCTAAATACATATTTATGAAATTAATTTCATAGTTACTAATTTATAATTATATAAGTATACATTTCATAATTACTTAATTTCATAAATACATATTCATGAAATTAATTTCATAAACTTATAATTACTAATTTCATAAATACTAATTTCAAATAGGCAAGGCCATAAAATTATTATCGTAATAAGGAAATTAATTGCATAAAACTTTCGAAATGTAAACGTTTAATATTTTATGAAAACTCTTAGAGAAATTAAATAGTTATTTACTGTATAATAAAAATAAGAATGAAATTTTCCAGTAAATTAAATTATTATTAGGGTATTAAATTTGAGATACATTTAAATTAATTTCGATATGAGATTACAGTAAAATAATGAAAATTGCACAGCATATGAATTTTAATTACATAAAGGCTTACACTTTCGATCAACGTTTGGGTATATGCAATTAAATAACTTACATATATTTTCAAAAAGGGTAAGTTTCTATCTTTTCTCTACCATAATCAAGAAGCTGTAATAAATGATGTTCATAAAATTTATAATAATTTACCAAAATATGATGATTACTGTTAGAAAATTTAGCAAATATTTATATATGAATAGTTATTTCATTTAATAATGCTTAACTAAATGCTAAATATAAAATCTATCTTCTCCCCCTCATATTCAAGAAGCTATGGTAAATGTTTATATAATTTGTAATAATTAACTAAAATTTGATGATTGCTGTTAGAAAATTCAACAAATATATTAATATGAATAATTATTTTATTTGATAATACTTAATTAAATACAAAATATATAAAAATCAGAAATATTTTGTAAGGCTTTATTTTACATAGCTATCCAGTAATATTATGGCGCCATGTCTTTGATACAAAGTATTATCATTTTTTCGATAGGAAATAAAATCATTATAAACTGTTTTAAAGGCTTTATGGTATTGTCTTTGAATTTTTAAAAGGATATTCAATTCATTTAAAAAATTATAATTGTTGAATTAAATTTTAGAGAAATTTGTATTAATTCTACCAGACATTATTAATTAAAATAGAAATGCAAAATTCTGAAATAAAAATTTTAAAAGATTGTAATTAGTGCCTTTCTCAATTTATTCATTAAATGTTTAACATTTAGTGATGATTACTTCCTTTCTACACAATTATTTTTGTTAGCTAATTAATCGACAAAACATTGTACATTAATTTAATTGTTGTATTTGAAACAATAGCTCTCAAACTGCCAATCACTTATTTTTATTTTTATTGGAATTAATTAATCTATTTTTTTAATTCATGCAATAATCACATCATGTCAAAACACTGATAGAAAAAAGATAATATTAATTTCGGATAGTTCAACTTGATTGTCAAAATGAGAGAGTAAAAAAGGATTATAATTCTTATCATTAAGATTATTAAAACATTTAAAAAATATTAGAGCTTATTTAACTTTATCTTGCCACTTTTTTTAATGTCTAAAATATGTTACTTTTTTTAAAACGTTCTACAAAATTACAGTACTCAATTAATGAAAATACTTTAAAACCTTTAATCTAGTATAGTTTTCGGCTACTATTTTTTTATATTTTAAATGTGGCATGTTAAGAGATTACTTAATTTATATCACTAATTTTATTAAAATGTTTTAAAATCTTTTGGCGAATTTGCTATTATATAGAAACAGAAAAAAAGGAAATATTTAAGTCAATTTGTTATCAATTGCCTTCTTTGATGTTTCAAAAAATATTTGAAAGTTCCACAAATTTTCATCTTTAAGTAATCAATTCCATCGCTTATTTTTAGTTACTCCCCCCCCCCTCTTTTTGAAATTTTAGTTAGGAAAAGTATGTAAAGTTATAACAACCAATAGTGGTTCAACTACAGAAGCCTCAGAATACTTAAGTGCTGGGACTTTCCGAAAACATATGAATGGCCATCTGTTATGAATGAAATAATTGGAATCGTATGTATTAATAAATCTTATTGTTGAGCTTTTTAAATCTACAAATGTTTGTCATCGGTGAAAAGGCAAATATATTCTATTTCTTGGTAGTTAACAGCGTAATAAAGTACTTTATTCATTATGTGGATATTTATCATTCTCGTACTTGATAAACTACATTATCTACAAGATCTGAATAATTATTAAAAAATTCAAAAGCGCTTATCGTCTTTTCTGTTGGTAGAAAATTAAATATAATAATTTTTCAATCAATATAAATCAATTAAAACTATTTAATATAAATCAATCAAAACTAATATAAAAAATCAAATCAATCAATGAAATCTATTATAATAGATATATATAAATATCTATTATAATATATGTTTATTTGCAAAAATCTACAATAATTGATTCAATGCAATTACCAAAAAATTAAATACATAAATAGAAACATATGTTAACTAATTATCTAAAATAGCAATCATAATGTCAAAAATAAATTACTAAAAATTAACAAATAATTGCATTTCCTATGATATACCATTTGCTTATGATACATCATGCTATGATACATCATAAAGTTCGATTGTAAAAAATGTTCGAAATGTAAATGCTGTTCAAAATGTAAAATGCCGTAACATATATCGTGTTTCTAGAAAAGTTTCATGGATATCAAATATAGTATCCTTGTATACCTTTCATTTTCTTTTCTTTATGAAATAATAAAGCATACTTTACTAAGCCTAATCTACATCTACACTGTTTTAATATTAAAATGGTATCCAAATCCAAATGTAAAATTGACATTCAAAAAGTTTTAATACAAATTGAAATTTTTTTTTCTTTTTAGCATATCAATAGCAGCAGATATTTTTGAAATAAAACGAGATGTATAAACTACAATAACAGTTCATTTCAAAAATGGAAAGATTCGATTTAGCTTTTCGAAACATTAGTGAAATAAGATCAAACGATATTTTTGAATCCAATGATAGAAGTCAAAGAACGCAGAGTAGAATTTCATTTTAGAATACAAATTTAGAGGCATAAATCCATTTAAAGGTAGTCCTTTTGAAATGCAAATTTTTAACCAGAAATAAGAAGAAAGCTGTGGTATTAAAATATAGTTGAATATAAAGTGTGAATAGCATCTAAATACTAAAAAAAATCAAATGAAGATGGCGAGAGAAGTTAAAATATTTATATATAAACTTAGGTTAGAATAAAAGATTGTTCCATGGTTATGAATTCTTATTCAGTTCAAAATATTTTGGAGAATATTTACAAAATGTAATAAACAAACTATATATGAATGAGCTAACCACAATATCGAACAGATGCAAATAACTGCATAATACATTTCGAATCCCCAAATTCTAAGTTCATAGGAAGAGGCCTTTAAAGAATAATATCTTTTCAGAAATATTGATATTAAGATAAAAATTTGTGATGAAAATGTATTCACCAATCTTTTCCTTAAAGCATTTTATTGAATTTTTACATTAAAGGTCGGTTTATAGATTCTGCCATTTATAAAGATGTAAATTCCACTTTTTCAAAATAACATAACATTTTAGAATATTTAAACTTGCAAATTAAAACTATAACTTATGCAAGAGAGTGATAAGGCTGTATTTTATAAAGATGATAAGCTATAAATTAAACTCTTTAAAAATAACATAACACATTAAAATATTTAAACTTGAAAGATTAAAACCACAACTTACGTAAGCGAGTGATAAGGCAGTGTTTTTCTTACTGAATTTAACAGTCATACTATAGACAATTTATTGTAGACCATTTCAAGTCTGGTTTTATGTACTTATGCACGATTATTCCATTTACGTTAATATTTTTTAACAGCTTCCCTTACATATTTTTTGAGAAAAAAATACAAAAAAATCATCACATTTTTTTTTAATTTTATTATTAAATACTGGGAAACGAAACAAATCTAAATATGTAGGTTTTAAGTTGAATAAAAAAAATCTGCATTTGTAAAACCATTTAGTTTTAATATTAGTATACTATCCCGAGTTATCTCGATCAAATGAAAATAATGTAAATATTTGTCTTAGTATGATATTTTTTGAAACAAGGGACAACACAAAGTGATACCTGACATTCTGAACATTGGTATTAATTCATTATCAAACTATTTATAGAAAAACTCCAAAATATAATGGATATCAATATTAAAATCCATACCTTCGTTACTAGTAAAAATAAAACAAGCAGGAGCAGGAGCAAATTTCGTTTTTTGAATCACACAGAATTGAAGAACGGCCGGCAAATCGTCCGCTTGAACTATCGTTTTCACTAAGGATAGATACAGAAGAATCACTTCCACTATTTTCAATGTCTACCTCTTCCTAATCACTACCTGAAAAATCATCGCTTTCGCTATCTTGTATCATCGCCACTATTTTACTTGCTTTCAACGCAACTATCATTCTTTATACATTACTCCTCTCCAAGGCGAAGTATTCTACACAATTGGGAAATCATGAGACCAATCCCGCTAAAAGAGCCACGAAACCAACAAAACTGGACTAGCTGCCTATCAAAGTTGAATATTTCCTTTCATTTATTCCAGGCCGAATAAAACCGTGATAAAACAAATCGTACTGACAAATTCTGCTTCACCCGTGTTTTCTCGGGATAGTAATTAACTGCAATATATACGAACCCTAGATAACTCGGGATAATAATTAACTGCAAAATATGCGAATCTTAGATAACTCGGGATAGTAATTAACTGCAATATTTACGAGCCCTTGATAACTCGGGATAATAATTAACTGCAATATATACGAACCCTAGATAACGTGGGATAATAATTAAATGCAACCCTAGATAACTCCTAGATAACTAAGGATAATAATTAACTGCAATATATACGAACCCTAGATAACGTGGGATAATAATTAAATGCAACTCTAGATAGTTCCTAGATAACTCGGGATAATAATTAACTGCAATAAATACAAACCCTAGATAACTCGAGATGATAATTAACTGCAAAATATACGAATCCTAGATAACTTAGGATAATAATTAAATGCAACCCTAGATAACTTCTAGATAAATCGGGATAATAATTAACTACAATATATACGAACCCTAGATAAGTCGGGATAATAATTAACTGCAATTTATATGAACCCTAGATAACTCAGGGTAATCTGGCAAGTGGTTAACTATGTTGTATAACGACTACTTTTGAAATACCCAAAACAACTTATGCTTGTAAATGAAATCATATGAAACTCTGTGTGTCAAGAATCTAAAATATCCTTCTATTATTATAATCAAAATGGTAAAAAATTTTCAATTTCGTTATGCTTGTAATTGGTGATATATTGTACTAGTTAGTTATATCTAAGATAACAATACTGAACATCAAGAGTAAGAAGTGGCCTATTAAATAAATTTCAGTCATTCAGTTTGATTGTAAATTCGCTAGAATATGTTAAGACTTTAGAAAAGTCATGGGATGTTTTTCTCCTATTATAGGATTTCACTGAAAATCTATAAATTTGATTTAAAAGTCAAATACAAAATTTCATGTCTTCGTCAAAATGCTTTTTTTTTTTACAGACATAACTTGAAAATTTATTTTTTGAACCCGAGAAGTCCTGAAATCTGAAGGTTCATAGAATTTCGAGTTAAAATTTTTCGACCATTATAATTTTTTTCTATACTTCGTGGAGGAGAAAATAAAATGATTAAAAAAATATCAAAAAATATATATTTAAAAAAAGAAAATGAATTCTTCGATCGTAAATTTCATGTCATCAAGTCATTATTTGTCTTAATTATTTTAAGTAATTATCCAATTTAAACCGGTTTGAAACAATCACGAGACTTCTCTACTCTCTCTCTTTATATATATATATATATATATATATATATATATATATA
>JAOUZG010015602.1:3357442-3377978 GCA_026289955.1 Argiope argentata | reverse complement strand
AGATAGATAGATAGATAGATAGATAGATAGATAGATAGATAGATATAAAGAAAATGATAATAATAAAGTCTTTAAATCTAGCATGTATTTTTGTTTATTCCTAGATGTTCTTTAAAAACCCATGGCAATATTGATTATTTGAATATAAAAGTTTTTGTTTTCATAATGAACATACACCGTACATATTTCGATATATTTCTTTACGTCGTTTTCAAATCACTTAATAAAAATTTTAAAAACTTTGTATCAAAACTACTTATTTTAATAACAAAAAAAACCTTGGAGATTATTAAAATTGCTAGTATTAATAAAAAAATAAATCTCACTACAAGGCAGAAATCAGAAAAAAAACATCTTAATTTAAATGCAAAAAAAAGAACTAATTTTGTGAATTCTTATGATAGGCAAACCTAACCAGAATTATTATTCACTCAAAGTGTTGTATATGGTTAGATTAACTTTAACGTAGGAATAATTGAATATGAATTAACTATCAATTAACAGAAATCCCATTCTTAATCTTCTCTAATTCTTTACTTTGTAATAAGCTTCCTACTCTTACAGCATTTGAATCTTTTTAGTTTGACCGAATGTAGGCAAATAGTGATTCAGAACATCAATGGCGGTGTCAAAGCTATGTACAAAATCTCATTTTTCTAAATAGCTGTTTTTTAATCATCGAATTTAATCATCGAAACTTTTATATACTCGAAAATTCAGCAAAGAGAAAACAGATAATAAATCATTTTACAAATTACATGATCTGCATTTACCTAATTTTTTAATTAATTCGTTAACTTTGATAGAAATCTATATTTTACGTATGACACCATTTAACAAATTTCATACATCTGCAAGTGGATTTCTTTTACCATTCTTTTTTTTATTTAGCACTAGCCGCCTTTGGCGACCAGTCAGTTCACCAGTATTAATGGTCGCAAAAATTTTCCTATAATATTTTATGTAGCTGTGTCTCATAACAGGTTTTTCACCAAAATATTTTTAAACCAAACAAATTTTGATAATCATATAATTCAATTTGTAGCATTATTTTCTTCAGATGTTCTGTTCATTGTACTACTCCTATTTCTCACTCTATCCGAACAATGATTGTCCCGGAATTGCTATTTTACTTAAATGGTGGAGGGAAAGGTCTAAAATTCTGTTTTTATAGAGTAATGAGATTCAAATTTTCATAAATGCAAAACACACTAAACAAATAAAGACACAATTGGTTTTCAAGAGATGCGAAAGTTTAAAAACAGCTTGGAAAATGCCGCTCACAGAGGAAATAATGTGTGAAACACTCACAACCTTCTTTTCATTCTTTTTTTTTCTTCCCTGCCCAGACTTTATTTTGAGCAGGCATAGATTAAATATTCATACAGACTCATAATAAAAGCAACTATTTTCTTTCTTTTTTAAACATCCCGTTATCTGTGAATGAAAACCAACTGACTTCGCGTATTCCTTTATAAACAAATCATAATTTATTACTTCCTGCTATCTAACTCGGTTGGTGTGGGGGAAGGAAATGAAGATTTTTGGCGGGAAAGTAAGAAAAGTGTCGTTTTAACTATTTTCCACGCAGTTTTTTAATTTTTTCTCTCCATAAGAACCATCCTCGTGTCTTAACGAAAATATTAAAATAAAAATTAGCCGAATCGGTCGAGCCGTTCTCTAGTTTTGAGCTTAGCAACCCATTTCGAGTTGCATTTTTATTAATATAGATGACTTAACTCATGCTATCATAAATGCAATTTTACAATCAAGTTTTCACTGTCTTACTAATATGCTACAAATTTGAAATTTTGTACATTTGTGAATTTGAAGCAACAATATAGTGCTTAAGTATTATTAGAACTTAATTATGATTTAATTACTCAATTTTAGCAGATTTTGAGTACATATATGTGACATCACCTGGTATTGAGCCGATGAATTTTATTTTCAAAATCAAATAATATTTATAATAATTGAATAAAAATTAGAAAAGGGCAGAAATAAAAAGTCTAATTTTTAGAAAAGCCTTAAAAGTGTTTTTATAAAATTTGTTTGATGCTTAGCTGTATTAAATTAAATCAGATATATTTCAAATACAATTGATCAATTTTTTTAAAACTTTGATTTCATATATGCGTATCCATTTGATATTGAGAAGGGGGGATTTAGATTTTCCAATAATATTTATATTTTCAAAATAAAAATCTGGGAAGAAAAATTAGAAGAAGAAAAAAAGAAACAAAAATCTAAATTTCAGTAAAGAATTAAAAGTGTCTTCATAAAAATTATCTAACGTTTTGATACATCAAATTAAAACAGTTCTAATTTCAAAATATAATCGAGCAATTCTCATCAAATTTTGACTGCATGATGTGACGCCATGTGATATTGGGAAAGAAAAAAAGTTTTTCAAAGTTTAAAGGAATAAAAAAATTAAGTTTTATTAAAGCAATAAAAGTGTCTTTATAAAGCCTGATTATTGTTTTGATGTATCAAATTAAAACAAGCATCATTTCAAATATATTTCATTTTTCAATTATCAACATTCATCATAATCTGCACGATAGTCAGTTTGAAAATTGAAATCTTTTCCCCTATTATTACACTTGCATTGGGAAATTCCACTTTATACGTCTATTGTAAGATTAAGATAAAAATTAGAGGAAGAAAAACTATTCTAATTTAATTGCAACGAACTCGACCTCCACTTCGAGAGTAAGTACTAAATTATGGAAGTGACTTCCAAAAAAAGATAATTATTCACTCAAAAGCCAGCAGAGGGATAAACAAATTTAAGCACTGAAACAATTGGATACAAGTTAACTAACAAAAAGAATGTTCTTTTAATGAACAAGTCTTACAAGAGAAAAAGAAGAAACGCGGAGTTTAATCCAAGTTCAGCTCTGCCCGTTTAAAAATCCGTGGCTCAATGTCAAATTTCCAGCTGCGAAATTAATTAAACTCTATTGCTAGACGGCGTTTTTCTTCGGATTTCTTGACATATTTTCTTCTCCGCTGCTTTCTTTTTTGCTGGAAGAGTGTGTTTTCTCGCAGCTTTAGGCCCAGAAGTAAATGTCAGCAACTGTTTGTTGCCGAGGAAGTGTATTATTCTCCGCCGAGTTGATTCTAACTGTTATAAGTGACAGTTACTTTGAGGCTCAAAATTGCTTTGTGGGTTTTAATTTTGTTCCTTAGAATGTGTGAAGAGGTCTCATTACTTAAAAAAGAATAATAAGACGAAGGAATTGGATTATTTTTTTTTTCATTTCAATTGTACATTTCTGTTATTTTTGATTTTAGTCTTTATTTTTAATTATTTCAAAGAACATTCGGTGCGTTGTCATTACTTTTGAGGTTATATTTAATGTTATCACTGTGTTTTTGTATTATTAAAATTAAAATTTTAAGAAAAATGGCTTTTATTTGCTGCTATTATTGCCGCAAGTTTTATACTATAATCTGGAGATAATCTTCGGTATGTTATTAATGTTGTTGTTTATGGCACTTCTCATAGACAAACCTGCTAACCAAGTGAACGATTTTAAGCGCAGTTTTAGCGTCTCTTGTTTCAATAGTGCCATTTAGAGCCAAGAGTACTTATTAGTTGGACGCATTAGCAGCCTTTTATATGGGGAGAACTTCATTCATACATTTCATTCACTTGTCCACAGATCGTAATTTACTCCTGAATCAGAAAACAGTCACTTCTAATCCAGTGTCCCCAGTAGTTTGTCTCGACTCGTGGGACTTTGTGGCTCCGACAGATTTATAAGTGCACCAGCCACCACGTACACGAAGAGTCTTCTGCCGACAGGACTCATAATAACAACCCAAGCAATGCAAATCAAACACCCTAATCATTGGTATTAATTTTCTAAATTCTAGCCGTACTTGTTTTTGCTTTATAGATAAATATCAATGTTTAAAACTAAATGAAGAATGAAGAAAAAAGGGAAGGATACTAAAGATTTATTTTTGATATTATTTTTCATTCTTAAAATTATTGTTTATCACAATCGATTACTATGAAATATTCTTTTGAACGTAGAATAATCTAAATAAATTGAACGCCCCAGCATTGGTGAGAATTATAGTTAAATTCTACTGGCCATCATCGGCTAAAATACAGTATCTCCCAAAGGAAACACGTCCCATCATCGGCCAAACCTGCCCTATTTCTATATCCCCCATGGTGGTGACAACTCTCTACAATTCCCAGACTTATCCGCCCTATATCTGAAATGCCTTTCGGTGGTACTAATTGTTTACATGTGAATTATCAAAGCATAGAAGAAGGAAAGTTCCATTACAAAGTTAAAGCACCATATGGTTATTCATTTGGGGGGGGGGGTCTTTTAAATTTCTTTGTTTTTTCTTCCCTATTTTATAATTTGATGTTGGATTTTTAAAAATTTTATATTGTTTCATATGTATTAAATAAATCGGTTGTTTACTTACTTATTTATTTAGTTTTTTTACATTGATTTGGCTTGTGTATTTTTATTAAGTATAATCGATTTTTTCCTGCTTTTACGATGAAATAAGGGTTCGAAATTGTGTACGCTTGTGTATTCTCAATGGTATTGCACTTATTTAGTACATTCAGGACTTTATAATCATTTAATTGTCAGGTTTAATCAAATGTGTATTGTTTTACTGTGGCTCCATCTTAAGCAGAATTTAACAATTTTTTTCTCATAATCCATATTATTCACGATGATAAATTAAATTTAAAATAAAATAAATCATAAAAAAGACATAAAAGTGCATTTCAAAACTTTTTCCCTCAGAATATACACTACATTGTATATGATTTCTTTTACGTATTAATATATACTCCGATCTATTTTTCTTCACGTTATTGTTAAATTATCCTGTCATCTCAAAAAAAATATAATAGAGAATTTAATTAAAGTATATAAACAACCCTTACAAATTGTTAATTAATTTTTTAAAAAAAATATTCGGATAAACTTTTTTTTTCTTTTATCTTGGCCCCATATATTAAAACGTAAGTGGCAGTGATTTATATACAACAAAATGAGATGAAATCTAATTAATAGTAAAAAAATTACACATTGAACTAAATATAGGATACCAAGAATAGATCAAAATGCAAGGTATAAAACCATCAGAAAAATAGCACAGCAATATATTAGGATCATTTTAAAAACCGTTATTTAAGTTCACCATTTACATAATTAACCACCATTAATGGTCACTTGATTCTTTGATAAATGTTCTTACGCATAACTAGATACTTATTATTTTTTATGTAAAGTATTTTGGAGAATCAAACTGAAATGCATTAAAATCATTGTATTTTAAGAGTCATAAATTGCTGTGTTCACTGTTGAAAATGCAATCGAGATTTATGACTTTGGTCACCTTAAGTGACTGAATAATCTATCTCAAATTACATCGTGTTTTTCTCTAAGTTGAAAACTCGCTTTCTGTTAAATCATGCTGATTTATATTTTAATCGCTGAAAAAAGCAAGCGAACAAACGTTTTAAGTAAAATTAAAAAAGGTTTAGATTTCATTGCAGCAATAAAATTTGCAACATTTTTTTAATCAAATATTTAGTTGATGAATGTTCTTACATTGCTGAAGTTTAATTTAGTTCAATTATATTAACAACTCGTTGTAAATCAACAATAGAGCAATTTAGGGATGGACCTCTTAATTCGAACCATGGTCGGATGATGGGGACAATACCTGAGCTGACACTCCCCTTTCCACACCCCATAACACCAGCGGAAGGATGTTTGACCCTAACGTATTTAAGGCGCAATATACCCCCTTACACGACGATTCTTCAGTGGAATCGAGTAACGAACCAGAAATCCTAAGGATCACGTGACGAGATTTTATCACCATTCCACCGAGGCCCCTCTTACATTGATGAAAGCTAACGCATAAAAATCTTGCAAATAACTGAGAAATTCACATCACAAATTGAAATTACACTATCATACAAGGCAGTGAGAAATTTGAACAAGTGTAAATGTAAAGCTATAAAATAACACAGCTTTACTGCTTGTCACAATTTTTGGCTTAAAATACTTTTTTTCGAGTATTAAAATTAATAATATGGGCGTATGACAACATTCTCGATGAGCCAAACGGTGACCAAATTCGAAAAATGTTTAATATTAGAACAACCCAAAATATTATTTTATACTGCCAAAAACATCTAGAAAAACTCCTTTTTAATGGATAAAATTTTTTAATCATATCTACATTTATCCGTATATAGCTATAACTTTGAGAATTTTCAAGAGGCATATAAAAATTTTAAAGGCGTTTTAAAATTCTAATACGCATTCTGGATTCGGAAGAAGACGAATTCTAGTCTGGAATTTTGCTTATGAGGCAGGAGTTTCAAAGTTCGATGTGATAATTGTTTTAAACTTAGTGCTTAGCTCAAGTTTTTTCTAAAATCCAGTTTTAAAAAAGAAGTTCTATTTTTAACCATTGAGAGGGATTTCTCCTGAAATTTCAGGCATATTCTCGAATAAAAGCATTTCTCTCCTTCCTCTATCCTGCAAAAATTTCTTGAATTCGGTTATGGCCGCAAAGGTCTTGCATATCATTGACATACAAAATTTACGAAATACAGATCTTTGACATGAATTTAACATCGTTAAAAGCCTCTATCAAGAGAAAAAATTTTACACGACTTTTTTGTCAAGAGATTGAAAACAAAATTTAATAAGGAATTACAACTGCAGTCACCAAATTATATACCTAACTTCAGTGATTTAATTATTGCATTTATTCGTTATTCAATTTACGAAAGTATAAATTGCTAGACAATTAAGCTTTCGGTCTTAAATTAGTAGAATCTGCAGGCTAAATATTAAAGCTATATATCAAATTTTATCGATCTGTCTCTTTATATTCTGAAGCAATTACGATTAATTGTACTCGGTCAGTCGCGCAGACAGGCCTGCGAAGAATGGAAAATCCCATATCGAATTTGATATGTTTAAGTCACTGAGTTTTTGAACTATTGCCTTTATGTGGTTTTAAAAGTACTTATAAGAAGATATACAACTCGTAGTTGTATTTGGCTACACAATTAATGTTGATTCTGAGTACCTAGTTTTATTAATCTAGATTTCTTTATTTTATTGTTATCGTGTTAACTTTTAGTCGTATAGCTAAACATATGGACTTCCTCTGACCAGAATTTATTCAAAATTTGATAGAAGTCTGAATATTTTGTGTAAAGATCGTGTACTGAATTTCAACCGTTTATATCAAAGTGTATTTTAGTTATCTTTGTCACAGGCAGACAGACGGACGTTCAACGAAAATATGTCTTTCAAACTCAGGGAGATCTAATACGTAGTTATTAGCGAAAATCTCGTGTTCAGATTTTTTGAAGATTAATATAATTTCTTTATTCTATGTACGTGCGAAATTAAAAGCGTCAAGGAGACGACTGATCATAAAGGAGGGTTAGTGATTAATAAGCAATATCTATTTGCTTATCACTTTTATGCTGTTACGTAAGCATATGCCCCACCTCTCACTTGTAACGCTCTCAAGCGACGTATGTGAAAAACTGTCAGTCACATAAAATCATCGATGTAGCAACAACTTCGAAAGGCGATGTACAAAGTAACTCCAGAAAAAGGAGATACAATATTTTTTTTAATTATCATAAGGTCCGTCGTTATTGTTGAACCTCTCTATATGTTAGACTTAACCCTATGCGGTTAGAAAAGTAATTCGATACATAGTAATTCACCTAATACATGTAGGAAAGGTTTCTAGGGGTTGCTAAGTTAATGTTGAAAATAGAAAATGACAAGTTTAAACAAACAATTAATTTATTTAGCAAAAACAAAAATTAACACTAAACAAAAATCCCAACATTTAACTTATTTGCAAAAGAGAAAAGAGAAGAGATTTTTAATAAAATATATCAGAGCATTGTTCCGATTAAAGCCGGAGACACCAATAGCCCTAATTTTAGGCCTAGTGCATCCGTTTAGCGGGGGGAAAATTAACCGAACCTCACCCTTTCACATTCCATAATGACGACTCTCCGAAGAGAAAAGTTTCTTAAGAAGCAAAGCCGATACTCTGACGTCACTAACAGATGACGTATGAATTGAACAGATGTTGCCTCCATCTTTTACAAGAATTAGGAATTAACAATTAAATCGATATGTCAAGAGTTATACTTTCACCAGTTTCGAAAACATTTAAAATAAATTTATCTTGGTTAATTGGAGATTATTTAGAGTTCTGAATATTAATTCCCATATATATGGACCTGTTTCTTACACCAAAAAATAAATACATGCAACCGCTTTAAGTTGAGTTTCCCTGAAAAATAATCCTGCATCATTTTAACGTTCTGTAAATGTTTTTAACAATTAAAAATTTAAAAAAAGAAGAAATAAAACGTCAAAATAATGCAGCTATCTGAATGTTGGCTGAGAGTAGACATACGACAGCAAAGGGTTAATAATAAAAGAGGCCGGCCTACTGACACAGACGAAGCGCGTCTTCCTCGTGATCTGGAAGACCCATCTTCGAATCCCTTTTAAGACATGGTTGTTCTTCTGTGTACTATCTCTGAGTTGTGTGAATGTGCCCCCTGTAAAAAGTGTCTGTGCAAGCGAATGTCTACACAGAAGTGGAATGTCTACACGTAGGTGTCATCCTCATATGAGCAAGAAATTACATTTCTGCCCTTGAGTGTTCAAGGGTCCATACCCTCAGAAGCTACTGCACCCCCTCTTCCGTTGTAAAGTGGAGACGAGATCATCATCATCATCATCAATAATAAAAGATAAAATAATAAAACTGCTCTCATTTAAAGTATGTAAGGTAAATATTTGCTTAAAGAAGGTATGTTAAAATTATGCTAAATCAGGCATAATAATGTTCACGTTCTTCTAATATCATTGTCTATTCAATATAGCTTAATATAGCTTCTTTTATGAATTCTGATGCTTAGCTAGCAAAGATAAACAAGCAAGCACATCATCTCGAAAATTTACTTAATCAACACTTAATTTGGCTGGAAGTATCAAGTTGTATTTACATATTTACGATAATAACTCAACGAACGGAATATTTTGTATCTCAAGGCAATCCCGTGATATGAGTTTTATCTCGAAATCGAGTAATAATAACTCGAGCATGTAAAAACATGATCGACATGCAATTTCTGCTTTCACCGATGATGTCGAAGCAATTTCCCTCCGGCAGCGCTTATTCCACACGATAAACGAAAATGAAACATTCTTTTTCTTTCTTTTTTTCATCCCCTTCTTTCCTTCCGCCACCTTACCCACTTCACTTCTGCTCCACTTCTAGTTAATTTCAGTACTCTTCTACATCGAAAGGAGAGCCTAATCGAAAATCGGAGAGCGCGTTCGACAAAAATAATAAAAAAAAAAATAACGAAGGAAAGAAAAAAAGAAAAATGGCTCATCTTCAACAAAAATAACTCATACATAAATAAGTCAAAAACAATAACAAACACGAAATGAAATATGCGAAACGATTTTCGATCGAGACGGGCGAAATGAAATCCTCCGAAAATGAGTTCGTACCAAACGATTTTTAGTTTCCCCGAGTTGAAGTGAAGTTAATATGCGAATCAAAACTGGAAGCAACAAAAGTGTGACGAGTGAGGGTGAAAAAAAAGAATAAATAATAATAATAAGGAGAGGCAAACTAGCAACAAACACAGCCACCGATTAGAGTCTAGAAGAGATTGCTATCTAAGTCGTCGCCGGAAGCTACAAATATCGATTCGGCTGTGCCTTTTTGCGAAAAAGACAAAAAGAACTGTGACTATATCTATATCGTTTGCTTCCACCAAATTTAACTGATAATTGGAATTTAGCCAGCTGAAATTACGAAGTACGCAATTTGAAGGCACTTAATAAAACGTTGCAGTGGCCACGAACTGGTAGGGGAGGGGGGATGCATTAATGATGGGAAAGCGAAGAGGTTCTTCCTAATTGTTCAATTTAAATAAAAATTTCTAACGCTTCGGGAAAATATCTTTTGTTTAGAGCACTGTAAATCTCCGTAATAAAAACCAATAATGTGCTCTATGCTTTAACTCCCATGGGTGTTGAAAACTCACAACAGTAAATTTGGCTGATTCGAAACTGCTTCATGCGTTATTAATTCAGGATCGTTTGCCTATACCGCAGCTCATTAAATGAGTTTTTTGTGGGAAGAAAAATAGGTCTTTGTTGACTCTGTGGAATTTTTTTTTACTTGAGTATTTCGGGAACTGCTTATCAATATATTATGAATAAGGAATGCGCTTTTCATTTTCAAGAAAAAAAAGAAGCTTCAGTTATTGTGAGATATTGAAAGTAATTATGATAAAAGTAATTTAAGTATATAAAGATACTGATTTTTTGGGTTTATATCCACTGAAAATACATTGATTGTGCTACGTCTTAAATTTTGAATAAGTTGAGATGTTTAAAAGATTTATAATAAAAGTTATTTCAATGTATAAGCATGACTGATATTTTGGGGTTATATGTACAGAAAATACATTGATTGTGCTACGTCTTGAATTTTGAAAAAGTTGAGATATTTAAAAGTATTATAATAAAAGTTATTTCAATGTATAAGCATGACTGTTATTTTGAGCTTATATGTACAGGAAATATATTGATTGTGCTACATCTTAAATTCTGAATAAGTTGAGATATTTAAAAGAATTATAATAAAAGTTATTTCAATGTATAAGCATGAATGTTATTTTGGGTTTATATGTACAGAAAATACATTAATTGTGCTACGTCTTGAATTTTGAATAAGTTGAGATATTTAAAAGAATTATAATAAAAGTTATTTCAATGTATAAGCATGACTGTTATTTTGGGTTTATATGTACAGAAAATACATTGATTGTGCTACGTTTTGAATTTTGAATAAGTTGATATATTTAAAAGAATTATAATAAAAGTTATTTCAATGTATAAGCATGACTGTTATTTTGAGCTTATATGTACAGAAAATACATTGATTGTGCTACGTCTTGAATTTTGAATAAGTTGAGATAATTAAAAGATTTATAATAAAAGTTGTTTCAATGTATAAGCTTGACTGTTATTTTGGGCTTATATGTACAGGAAATACATTGATTGTGCTACATCTTAAATTTTGAATAAGTTGAGATATTTAAAAGAATTATAATAAAAGTTATTTAATAACTTTAAAGATACTGATACTTTAGATTTAGGATTCTGATATTTTAGATTAAGGATACTGATACTTTAGTATAAGGATACTGATTTTTTTTTGGGGGGGGGACTTATATGTACATGATAATTCTTTGATTATGCCACGTTCTGAAAGTTGATTAAGTTCAGATATTGAAAAGAATTATAATAAAATTTCTTTAAATATACAAAAATACCGATTATTTTTTAGTGTTTATATGAAGAGAAAATAAGTTGCTTGCGCTAAATTTTGAACTTTGAATCAATTTAAATATTGACAAGAATTATGATAAATATTATTTAAATACATAAAAATATTGATTTTTCGGGTTTATATGGAAAAAAGTGCATGATTTATAGTACGATTTGACCAAATAAGTTCAGACATTGAAATGAATTATAGTAAACGTAATTTAGTTAGATAACGATAAGGTTTTTTAGAATTCATATGAAGAGAAAATACAGTGATTGTGTTACGTTCTGAACTTTGAATAGGTTGAGATATGGGAATTAATTGTAATAAAAGTTCTTTAAATATACAAAAATAATGATTATTTTTTTGTGTTTAAATAAAGAGAAAATACTTTGATTGCTCTAATTTTTGAACTTTTGATCAGTTTAAATAGTGACGAAAATTATGATAAATGTTATTTAAATACATAAAGATAATGGTTTTTCGTGTTTATATGGGAATAAATGCATGCTTTAGAGCACGGTTTGACCTTCAAATAAACTCAGACATTGAAAAGAATTACAATAAAAGTAATACAAATAGATAAAGATATGGATTTTTTGAATTTATACAAAGAAAAAATACATTAATTACGCCACTTTCTGACCCTTGAATAAGTTGAGATATTGAAAAGAATTATAAAAAAAAGTTATTTAAATACACAATGTTACTGATTTTTAGGTTTATATGAACGAAAAATCCATTGATTATGTCACGTTTTTAACTTTTAATCAGTTTAGATATTGAAAAATTTATTTAAAAAATTTAAATATATAAAGATGCTAATCTTTTCATAGTTTATATGAATAGAAGATACATTTATTGCGCTACGTATCTAACTTGGATCAGTCCAGATATTGAGAAAAATTATAATATATTATTTCAATATAAAAAGATACGATTTTTTTGGAATTGAAACTAACAATTTAAAAGTTGAATTTAGGTTGAAACATTGAAAATAATTATAATAAAAGTTGTTTAAATAGATGAACATGGGGATTTTTTGGCTTTATATGAACAGAAAATACACTGGTTGTGCTACGTTTTAAATTTTGAATAAATTGAAATTTTGAAAATAATTGCAATAAAAGTTACTTAAATACATGAAGATATTAAATTTTTTGAGCTCATAGGAACAGAAAATTAATTGATTGCACGTTTTGAACTGTGAATACGTTTATTACTTATAAACTAAAAATAATACGCATAAACGGTTAACATTTTCAAATAATTTCATAAATGATTTACTAATTTCAACATAATAGCGTTTAAAGATTAATATATTTAAAAAATTTGAGAGCAAAAAATAAAATATTAGAGATTCGTATAACCCTAAAAAATATAATTAATCATGTCAGTTATAAGTTGCCATTATGCGAAATATAAATGTCCAACAGAAAGCAAGGTACAAAGGTATTACAGAGAAAAGTTGGTTGTTGGTTGGTTGGTTGATTGGAGTTTAATGGCACAAGAGCCATATTTGGCTAAACTACAGAGAAAAGTATACAATAGCTATATATAGAATACTAGAAAAAGTTGAATCAAATACAAATCGGATCGTATTTTTACCGCGTTATTCTTTCTTAATTATTTAATATTTGATAAAAGTGCTAAATTAGTGAAATTAAATTTTATAAATAAAAAAATATAAAAATTGAAATAAAAATTATTTAAATTTATTAAAATTATGTGTATATGTCTGTATAAAAATCTATTACGTTTTAAAACAGGACCGTACAGAGTTTTTAAAAAAATTGAACTTTTTAATCACTTGCATTATTTATTCGGGTCATCACTTTTATTTTAACTTTGTTTGTTTAATAGCTAAGTTTAAAACTATTAGAGATCTGCATATACTAACTTTTCAAAAAAAACACTGTAAAAGAAGTAAAGAAAAAACTTTTATACTGTTTGGATCAATAACAGTACTTCTTAAAAGTACTTAAATTTTTATACTTTTCTTCAATATTATTAGTCGTAAGGAGATATATATTCCCGACAAACAATTGAGCTGGAATGACCTTCTCAAAACATCCGTTCTGATTAAAACCTTACATCTCTATCTCTGCTCTTAAAATTATAACAATTCTTTAAGGCCGTAAAAGTACTTCACGGAATTTCCAAACAATACTAACTAAATTTATATCATTGCAAAGAATCTAATATTTTTGCTGAATCTATCACGATAATATACATTTTGGTCGTATTTTAGCAGATTGATGCATACTGAAATTTCAAAGAAAAAAACATTTGTATATACAATATATCATAGTGAATTTCATTAATTTAATTCTTTATGTCTATGAGCTTTTTTCGTTTAAATGGAAACAAAAGTACAGACATATCGGCTAGTGGATAGAGTTGGTACAAAATTTGATATTTATATTTTAGAAGTTTAACACGTTAATCGAACTTCAGCTTTTTATATAATTTGGAATCATTGAAATCATTTGTACTCGAACAGCTAACTAGACAGTTTTCCAATGAAAGGATTTCGTTCAAAATTTGATCGATATCTAGATATTTGAACTTAATTCCATATACTAAAAATTAGTCATCTGGCTCAAAGCGTTTTTGAACTATCGTCTTCACAGACTGATGGACCAGTTCTTCGATGGAAGAACCGGTTCATCGATGGAATTCAATTCAAGAACCGGTTCATAATCCGATTTACCAGTGGAAACGGGTCTCGAGTCTGAAACTCTCTAGTTCCGAAGTTGTGACTTTACTTACGGGTCACCACGATCAAAAATTCAAAATGTAAAAGAGAAAAAAAACTTCAAATTTCCTGCAAAAAAAAAAATATTAAATTTAATTCATCTTACCTCAAAATGCTTTCGAAATATCCCATTCATACAGAGAGACAGAGTAACAGACAGACTTCAATTTATTCCAGGAATGTATTTTGTTAGATTTAGAAAAGCCTGAAATGGTAAAAAGAAATTCATCAAAATTTTGAATATAATTTTTTTAAATCACAAGCATTCCTTTTTTATTATTCATGTGAAAGTAAAAAGAATTTTTTTGGAGGTAGGAATCTATTATAAAAATCAAAAAATATAGTCTTTGAAAAAATTATTTCTTATTTTCTTATTTTAGTTCATAAATCATAATCTTTCGCTGAAACATGGTTACACCTCCATAACCAAATTTACTTCAGTCTGTATTTCAATTTTATCAAAGTAACAGCTTTCTTCTAGTCAAAGCGCATCGTTTTCCAATATATTGGATTTTCAGCTTTCAACTGAACATCTTTTAAAGAGATTAAACGCTTTCAGACATTATTCATCGTTGTCGAAAGGAAACATTGAATTCATCAAAATTTATGATATGTACTTCATACTTTAATGCATTTCTTATGTTTCGAAAAAATTATTTCCCCTCTCTTCTTTATGATTTTTCTTTTATGTTTTTCGTTTCCTAACAGAAAATTTAGCTTCCGTTTTGACTGATTTTCTGATGTCGTGCCTTTCAACAATTTTTCTTCCCTTACTATTATAAACTTTTTTCTTGATATCTTCATTTAAGGATGAAATAAAAATGGAAACTAAGTCTCCAAAAGTTGCCGCTTACCTTTGTTTGAGCGCAACCCATTTAGAGAATCTCACAAATGATACACAGGAGACCCATTGCGTCACTGAATTTTCAGTCAATCGCATCACACGAATGGGGCTGTTATTTTTCAGATAAAGGAGCAAGGAAGTAAAATGGGGGATATGATATGTATAAAAACAAATTTGGCTTTCTGCACACCCATCCATTTTGCTGTTGCTTCTTTTGCCTGTAATGCTTACCTGTTGTTTAACTACTCCTAAATTTTTGAGTAGAGCGCTTTTAGAAAGGAAATATCTACTGCTTAGAAAGAAAAAGATGCCATAATAAATTTAAATTTGAAAATAATAAATATTAATATTGGATGCATTAAAACTTCAATTAAATTTTGAACTTAGTCAACGTATTTCACCGAGTTGTCCCAGAATATACTACATTTTATAGTAAGCCATTTTTCAATTTCTACTATTAGCACACACTTTCTGTACATATGTATATGTATCTTGTTCAAATTTTCAATCGTTTATAAAATACTTTTTATTCATAAACTCGTTCAAGTAAATTTTCTTTAACTTGTAGTGGATGACATTTAACGTTAATATAGTTTTTTTAAATAATGATTCATTAATTTTATATTATTTAATTAAAAATTACTTTATTTAATTACTTTTTAGCCAAAAAACCTTCATTTTCTCTCCGACAAATAAGTAACGAATTCAGCTTGTTTTATCCTTGTTTATCCTTGTTTTATCCTTGGTTAGGCTTAACATGCTTTCAGTTGATTATTTTAATTGATTCTGTTTATTTTCATAATGTTTGATGCATTTAAAACTAAACATTGCTTTTTAATTGATTTTTTTTAATTCATTTTGAAGTACTTTCAAATTAAATAAATATCAAGAAAAGAAAATTAGAAATTTCTAGTCAGCATTGCGTTGCCCCAACTGGTGTAGAAAATTCACGCATTTTGCTTTGCCACAATTGGTACTGAATCCTCATTCAGCGATGAAAATACAATGCTAGTATAATTTTTTTTATCAATTATTTATAGTAATTGTAATTGTAAGTCCGAGATAGCATGGTTGGTAGGGTGTTGGATTCATATCCCTTGGGGTGAGAGTTCAAACATGCCAGTCGAAGATTCTCAGTGTGTGGTGAACGTTAAATCTGAGGAGAGTAATTCTACTGAGAGTCTAAATTACGATCTGTGGATCTGTGCTCCTTAAAAAGGGTTTGTGAACAAGAAGTCAGACTTCTGTCCTTGGGTACTCAGGGCTCCATACCCTAAAAAGTTACTGACCCCCTCCTTCCGTTGCAAAGCGGAACACGAGAACAACAATTGTAATTATTTAATTGAAAGTAATTAAAATAAAAGAAATCTAATTACCTAAGTAGGAATTGGTTTTTTTAAAAAAGGCTTTTTATATAATTTGTTTTTTCAATTTTTAAATTCTCGTATATGAACTACAGTCACAAATTAATTGTCAAAATATTTGAACTCCAGATTTTCACTAAGCTTCATGTTTTAGACCTCGCTGAGTTCAAAAAACACATTTTTGAATGATATGCAGATGTCTTTCTGTCTGTGTCAAAGATAACTCAAAAACGCTTTGAGCTAGATGGATGAAATTTTGTAAAAAGTCAGAAAAATTTATAAATTTCAAAGAAATTTTGAGTAAAGTCTATTCAGAAATACGTCTGACTGGTAGTTTCAAAATGAAGAGAGCTGAACAGATGAAATTCGGTAGATAAATTTAATATCTATTTTGTAGACGCTTTTCAAATTTTGAGTGAATCAAAAAAGGAATTGACCGTCTGTCCGTCTGTATTTTCAGAAACATGTAAATGCAATAACTTGGAAACGCTTTGACTTAATCATAAGAATGACTTAACTAACTTGCAAACTTAACAAACATTGACTTAAACAAACATTGCAAATCTGATGCACGATTTTGCAATTTTATATCAATGTTTTATGTCAAATTTTGGTTTTAATCAGATGTAAAGATCGCGTCTGAGACCCAAATTAGATTTTTGGATAAGTTTGACCAATGAATCACTTAAACAATCGCCAAGAGTTACGATTTTCACGATATATTCAGTAAAAATACAAAATCCATAACAAATCCATACAATATTTTGTAACTATTGTACGTCAATGCCATGAAAGATGTTCTGTGGGTTACGATTTTGTTAGAGTATATGCAAAAAAATTTAGGGAAACTACACCAGATGTTTTACATAACAATTAAATGAATTAAGCATTTTCTTTAAAAATACACATAGAGACGTTAGTCATTATTTCGATGATATAGAAAAGAAATTTACAATTCGAATCAAGTTATGTAAATAGTATTTTAATACACTTTTCTCGTTAACTAAGTTTTTTTTTACTTCATTCAAAAATTTTCTGTGAAAAAAATTTCTTCAAACATTTTTTTATATATATAAGTATTAACTTTCCATTTCAGCAACTAGATTTTTTCCTATACTTTCTAGTGATGTCTTTGGTTTCCTTTAAACTTAATAAATGTGAGAAGTATGTTTTTACAAATTTTCTACAAAAGGATAAAAGTAAAATGGAAACTAAATTTCCGGAATTTATTTTCCTCTTTGTTTAAGTTTAACCACCTACCCATTGTGCGATTTTATTTTCTGTCTGCTACGTCACATGAAGGGAGTATTGTATTTCAAATACAAAGGTTCTAAAGCAAAAAAAAAAACACACAAATGGCAGCTATATAAAGCTTGTGGTTTTTCTATTCTCAGAACTCTTTGCTTATTTTACTTTCAAGTTATTTAAAGTCATACTTTGAATTCCTTCAACTTATTTCCATTCAGTATTTTTTAGTTTTAACATTTTATTTATTTTTTCCAGTATCTGATTTCTATAGAACACTCACTTTTGGAAGCTTTAAAAAGAATTGTTTTTTATGGAAATAATTGAGCAACTGCAAGTTGCCTCGTAACATTTTATAAATGACTATATTACTATAAATACTAAGTGTTTATGGTATATAAATAAAGTTATTATTGGAGTTTTTCTTAAACATCCTCTAAATAGTTTTCCCCCTAAAGTCATTCAAACACCTGAACTTTAATTATTATAACCACATGCATTTTAAGTAGCTGCTAATTTGAATCCATCATGCTTATAGTTAAGAAACTTTCTGAAAACTCAGTTAAGCGACTAACGCAAAAACTGTTCGAATCTAGGAGTGAAACAAGAGTTAAAAATGAAGCTCTCAATTTCTTATTGCTGTCCGACTGCGGCTCCAAGAGTTGTGTTTTGAGGAATTCAGTTTCATACCCGATTTAACTGAAAGTAATGTACTCCATGTTTGCAGGCTTGATGCACTTTAAATCCGAAGTCGTAAGTTAATGTCCTCGCATTGATGTGGTGGGTAATTTTGGTGATAGAACCTCAACGCGGGTGTCGTTTTCGTCATGTGATCGTCCGTCTAATATAGCCCTCCTGTTACTTTCAAATGGGACGTTAATAAAACTAAAATATACTAAATTGAATGATGGACTAAAGGACCATCGAAGGCGGCTAGTTTTATAAATAAAGTAGAAAACGGTAGATTAAGTATATGGCGTTAGCTTCATAAGCCAAATTACATCTATAATACCGAAGTCAACTTTTGTTTTATGGATATGTTACTCGGCTACTGACCCTAGCGTAGTAGGTTCGTATCGTGATCTTCAATCGGTACATTGGTGACCCGGACGTGATTTGAACACCCAACCTTCTGATCTGTCGTGGCTCCATCTACTAGCAGCAAAAACAAACAATGTCGTCAGACTCACTTGACACAAGCAAAGCAAAGTGGTGAGACTCACTTGGCGGAAGAAACGAAAAGTCATCAGACTCACTTGACGAAAAAAAACAAGAAAACAAAACCACCAACTCCATTTCACGCAATCAAGCATGCAAGAAAGCAAAGCAAAGTCGTCAAACTCACTTGACGCAAGCAAGCAATCAAAAGAAAAGTCGTCAGGCTCACTTGACGCAAGCAAGCAGCAACTCGCTATAACGCTTGAAGATATAAAAGTATTTCGTCTCTCCGTCGACTCACTGGTGGAGGAGTACTGTGGCGCTAGCTTCATAAGCCAGACAACATCTATTTTACCGAAGTGTCGACTTTTGTATTCTGGTCATGTTACTCTCTACTGAACCTGGCGTCTCAGGTTCGCATAGCGACTTTCATTCGATACATATATACCATGAAACAATGAAATAAACGAATAATAATAATAATATATTTCTTTTTTTTCTCATAACAATTAAATTTTTCGGTAAACATATCACGTACATAAACGTTTTCCGTAAGTTTTTTTATTAAAAATAACATATCGTCAATTGTTTCCTTTAAAGAAAATAAATTTCATTTTGTAAAAGAAGCAAAGGAAATACATTAACCCTGAAAACACTTGTCTCTTCATGACGAGTCTATTTCACTAATTCCTAGGTCATGACTCGTCTTCATAAAATGAATATGCCTTCAGAAACAAACTAACATCGGTTTGTCTTCCTATTTAAACTCTATAATAGCTTTTATCAAGTCAAACGCACCTTTTTCCAATATATTGGATTTCAACTTTCAACTAAAAGAGCGTTTAAAGAGATTAAATGTTTCCCTCTTAAATAAATGCTAAGACATTATTCACAGTCTCACCGTTGCCAAACAGAATCTTCTAATTCTTAGAGATTTATGTTATGCACGGAGTGCCTTAATGTACTTCTTATGTTTCGAATAAAGACTTGGTTTTTTTTCCTCTCTTGGATCTTGGCAACGAGTTTTCATCGCACAAGTTTCTTTAAAAAAAAGATTAACTTTCATTTCGTTCCATTTTTTGATGCTTTAACTTTCAATAATCTTTCACTCTTTCTTAGAGTTCTTTCTTTATTGTTATACCATTTTCTCCGATCTTGTCATTTACGGATGAAAGAAAAATGGAAACTAAGTTTCCAAAAACTCCCTCTTTCCTTTGTTGGTGTGGAATCGACTTAAAGAGATTCCCAAATGATTCGCCGGAGACCCTTTGCGTCTCAGCGAGTCATTTTATTTTCATGTCGTTGAAATAGGGTGTTATTTTTCACATAAAATAGTAAAGAGAGGAAATTTAGTTACGGTAGTTTTAAAAAAGAATTCGGTTTTCTGGAAGCCCAATTCTTCGTTATATTTTTTTTCCATGTAATATTTACTTGTTGTCCAGTTGCAATGATTTTTTAGAAGAGATCGTTTAGAAAAGGAATGTATTAATAAAAACCAGTAGAACAAATTTTCGACTAAGCAAAACATTCGGTTTTCTGGAATATCAATTTTTCTTTTATCTTTTTTTTTTCAAATAATATTTATGTATTGTCCTGTTGCAATCATTTTAGAAGAAACAGTTTAAAAAAAGAACATTATTTATTCGTTAATAAAAACCAGTAGAAAAAATTTTCGACTAAGCAAAAGAATTCAGTTTTCTGAAATATCAAATTTTGTTACATCGTTTTTTTTTCATATAATATTTATGT
>JAOUZG010015602.1:3324533-3347446 GCA_026289955.1 Argiope argentata | reverse complement strand
TCTTATACATACAGTACTTACAGTACGTCTTATACATACAGTACTTAATAAGTACAATACTTACGCATAGTACTTATTACGTAAGTACTTCTTACGTTAATTCGTATAAGAGAAAATAAAAAGTATTCATTAAATACATTGATTCTAGCCTCCTCGTTTAAAACAGAAATTTAAATTCTTGGAAATTTGCATCATTCTAAAACACTTTAACTTCTTACTGAATACTTTCTTTGCCTTTCTTCTCTTCTTCTTATGGGGAATGAATTATATCTTCTCAAATTTACGAACTAAAACCCCGATAAATCGTAGACTCTATTATTCAATACGACAGCCGGCCTTCCTTACACAGAGGTAGAGAGGTTTCCCCGAGATCTGGCATTCCTGGGATTGAGTCCCGGCTCGGGCATAGTTGTTCTTCATCTGTGTTCTATCTGTGAGGTAAGTGAATGTGTCCCTGTAAAATGAGTTAGTGCAAGCGAATGTGGTGAAGGAATAGCTAAGGGAATAGCTTGGCCCTAGTTGGAGCACTAAAAACAAGAGAAGCTCTCTCGGCTTAAAATCGCTGACATTCTCAACGGTCTTATTTATGACAAGTGCCATGGTAAAAAACAACAATACAACAAAAGATAAAACATAATACACAAAGAACTAAAAACTTTTATGTATTCTGCGAATCAACACATTCCCTCGAACAATTTCACTTAATTAGATAATGAAAAATATAAAGAATAAAGTGATTAAAGCCCTTATATTGTTTTGAATAAAATCCCTTTATTTCATCAAAGATCTTTATCAACGAACTTTCTTCTTAAAACACTTCTTTGAAAAACATCTTGACATGCCGATTTTTCAATAATTAAACTTTCAACGTCTTTCAGTAATTTTTTTAATTTTTTCGTCTTTGTTGTTTTTAAGTGCTTTTTCTATCAGCTTTTCGTTTAAAGAAAAAACAAACATAAATAAAATTCATAAAGGACTCTGTAATCATTGATTAAAGGTAAATGATTTAGATAGGATCCAAAATGGCTTTCTACGAGAGTTTAAATTTTTTCCAATAGAATGATACTCTTACATAATAAACATGTTACTTTTCAGATGTATGACTAAACAAAAAGGGTTAAAACGCTACTAGCAGAATCCATGCACTTTTTGCAAGCATGTATCATTTTTCTTATCCTTATTTAATTCATTTGATGTCCCATTGCAATCTCGTACTAAGATTGCCGATTCCTGAAAAACCATATTTAGCACCTTATTATCATGTCAAAACATGATGTTCTTATGAGAATGAGGTTTGAGGTGCCAACAAAAATCCTCAGCAGAAAATAAAAATGTTATTACCTTCATCTCAAAATATCACCATCTAATAACGCGTTGCAAACTCATTTACAAAAGATCCGTTAAAAAAAATAAGTTAATGACTATAGCAAATTAAACCAAGAAAAATGTCAGTTTTAGCATGCGATTATATGAAATGAAGTAAGTGGGAAATTGGATATTTTTTTAACCATAAATGCGGGACAAGGTTTTTTGGGATCGTTTTGCAATACTATAAATAATAATTCAATGAAAAAAATTAAAATGAATAAAATTATAATTTAACTTGCACGAGCACGTGATGCTTGGGCCTTAAAAAATGATGCTCTGACATGATGCATTGAATATGCATAGCAGATTTCATTTTAATTTTTACTATAATTCTTTTTATGGTATTATATTATTTTATAGTTTTTTAATTATTTTTAATATTTTGCTCGTATTTCTGCATAACCAATTTAATTCCAAAACTGGAAACAATGTGGTTTGAAATTTCACTATTTTGATGCATCACATGAAGCAGAATTCATAAGTAATAATTCATCAAACATCTTTACAAATTAAGTTTGTCTTATTTTAAATTTTTTCTAACTACTTATTGGTTTTTGAAATTTGTATCTTCTTATGCACATTTCTTGAAAAGTTTTACATAATAATTTCTTATATTTTATCTACTCTAATGAAAGGTGCCTTAGTCTCGGTTTCAAAAAATATTTTTTTTCTATTATTGTATACAATTTTTTATAATTTAATAAAAAAGTATTTTTATGACTTGCTTTAGAAAACACATATAAATAATCATTTTATCTAAAAATAATCTAAACAATTGATATTAACTTTATACTTTTCCGATTACTGATGCATTTAGTCCCTTTATTTGATTTTTTCTGTATTTTTTCTTTGTCAACTTTATCATTACTTCTTAATAATTCTTTGCTTTTTCCACTTTTAATTTTAAATGGAAATTATATTTATATTTTCCCATATAATTAATTCAATTATATATATTCTCATTTTATTACAACTTGAGATATTATATATCCCTGTATGCAGTCGTTTAATCATTGATGTAAAGAGGGTCAACCCCTGATACAAATTTTGAAGAAAATTTTATCACTAATTTCTGATTTTAAACATTTTAAAATAGTATTTTTCTTTACTTACGTTTGAATATATTGCTTAGTGATATTTATTTTTTATTACATTAATTCCATTTACCAAATGTACTCATTTTGTAGAAAGAATGAGTAAATCAATATACTCACTTTAATGTTTCAGGTTGTTTAGAGAAGACGAAGTAACTTAATTTCAATCATCAGAAAGTGAGCTACTTCTTTTGTGGAAATTAATCTGAAATGGAGTTACTCGTTTTATAATTTGGAAATTATTATTTCCAACTTTATAAAAGCGATTAACACCGGTCAATTTAAATTTAATTTATAAAACAGTTGAGGGTCAAGCAACATTTTGCGATATTACAATGAATTTAAATAATAGATATGAAGCATAGGTTGATAAACTATATTGACTGCAGCAGAAAGAAGAAATAAGGTCAGAAAAAAAAGCTTTACTTGCATATATTGACAATTTTTGGAGGAGAAAATATTATATAAATGTTTTATAAAACATACCTCTATCAACCTCTAAAATTCACAATAGTACAGCAGATTTCTTTGCATTTTTAACATCGATCAGGAAAGGTTTTTCTCACCTTGTAAATTATCCAAAATTTAGCGTACAATTTGGCAGAAAAGCCTATAGAGATTACAGCAAATACTACAATATGCTATCATTGACTATCTAGACACATGTTTTTGTATTAACTATTTTATATATCTAAAAACATCAAATACAGTGACTTCAAAGTATAAAAGTGATCCTATTACATAGCTTCTCAAAAATATTTAATCATAAATGATGGCAATTTCTGTTATAAATATGACGACTTGAGAAAACATCAATTATATAATGCGAATGATGAGTTGATTGACTTTCGTCAATGTTTATTATGCGAATTCATTTACTGAAAGAGAGAAAAGTATAAAAAGGGAACGGATCGCGTATAAATAATAGGGCTGTAATAAATACGATTATGTTATAATAGGGCATCTTTCCCTACTTATTGTTATGGGAGAAATAAGGCTAGTTCATGCATATTTGATTTTTTATTCTTAAATTATCAAATTCGAAATATATAATATCAAGCAATTCTTACCTCACATCCGTCAGCTTATCATAGCCAAGCTATAACGTTATGCAAAGTAAAAGTTTGCTTTCAACAATTTATTTCTGCAGAATAAACGTGGTAGTTGTACGAGAATAAATCGTGATAACTTTATATAAAACGTGTTCTTGTTTTCCTTTTTAGGTGTCTTTCGAGTGTTGAAACACGCCTTTTAAATATTTTGGTGTGTTCATTTTAAAGAAAATATGCGTTTATTAGAACATTATGCCTTTTGGCATATTATGTATATTAGCATTACAGCAACGACATTTCTAAGCTAAAAAGGAATTTTATTTCCGTTTTTAAAATAAATATTATTCGAAAAGCTCCTTAACTGTTCGTTATCTAAACTGTAAGGACAGAATAGATGTAGCTTTTGTCAAAATAAACACAAGTAATAGAAAATTTAGGCGTTCATATACATTGTATATAAATTAACTAAATATAAATAATTATATAAATATATTTTATATAAATAAATTTAATATAAAAATATTAAATATAAATAATTAGACAAATATATCATATATAAATAAATTTAATATAAATATATTATATATAAACTATTAGATAAATGCATTTTTTATAAATAAATTTTAACTAAAATATACCTATATAGAATTTTATATAAATATATTTTGTATAAAACAAGCTAACTTAAGAAAAAATAACAGGAAAAAAATTTCAGATTCTGGATATATTTGCATGAATACATTTATTTTTAAATTCTGGATATATTTACATAATTACATTTATTTTTCATATTCTGGGTATATTTACATAATTACATTTATTTTTCCTATTCTGGATATATTTATGTTATTACACTTATTTTCCAGATTCTGGTTATATTTTTCCCTGGATTTCATTCATTTAAATTAATGGGAAAGTTGTCAGAATTAATAAAATAGCAAAGTAGTTCACTTTTATTCTGTCTCTCTACAACAAATTAGAGACTCTATCTTTTCATTTTGGATCATTTTGTTTAATTCCGAATTCAGATTAAAAATATATATATATAAATATATTTTTTCAGATAAAACAAACTATGAAAAACTTATTGTTCCATTTAACTCATCTTTCTTAGATTACGAATCTTTTCTGGAAAATAAATAGATCAAGATATATAAAATAATTTCTAAATGTACTTATATTTGTACTTAATTTTTAATGTCAACCAGCTCCTCTTTTTGAATTTATTTAGATTTTCTTTTTCGTCTTTTAAAAACCGTTTAAGGAAAGTGAACGTTTTCCTTTCAAATAAATGCTAAGACATTATTCACTATCTCACCGTTACCGAAGAAAAATTTCCTATTCTCAGTGATTCCCGTTTTATGCGAAACATCTTAATGTACTTCTTATGTTTCAAATAAAGAATCGTTTCTTTTTTCTCTCGGAGAATCTTGGCAACAATATTTCACCAAACGATTTTTTTTCAGAAGTCGTTAAATTACATTTCGTCCGCTTGATTTTCTGATGCTTTAACTTTCAATAATCTTCTCTCAACTCATTAATTTTTTTCTTCTTTTTTATAATGGACTTTTTTACGAATTGTCTTTTAAGGTAGTAAAGAAATGGAAACCACATTTTGAGGATTCGCACTATTCTCTGGTTAAACATAACCGATTTCTATTCGAAACAAAATGACACACGGAAAGCTCGCTGTTTTGTTTTATTTTCAGTCACGTGAACAAAATTTTTGTTTCGATTGACAAAAAACAATAGAAAGATAGTTTTCCTAAAGATAGATTTTGTTAAATTAACAAAGAGCTTTGATTTTCTGCCTGAAAAATATTGTGGTTTTTAGGTCATTATTTTTTCACGCTTTACTTGATGTTTAATTTGAATTAATCTTTTTTCATTCTTTTATATTTCTATTTGGATTTTTTTTTAAATTGTCTGGATATTAATTTGAATTTTTTTATTAAGTATTAAAGTAATTAAACACTATTTTTTTATAAATTAATATATTATTTATTTTGACAATCTAAATATCTTAAGCCATGGATATTAATTCACAATCATGAATTTTATTAGAATAGCAACAATCTCTTTTGGAAATTTCTTTGCATTAGATTTTATTATAAAA
Organism: Argiope argentata; assembly: GCA_026289955.1. Taxonomy (NCBI): domain Eukaryota; kingdom Metazoa; phylum Arthropoda; class Arachnida; order Araneae; family Araneidae; genus Argiope; species Argiope argentata. The sequence goes on along the minus strand of JAOUZG010015602.1, from coordinate 3,341,816 downwards.
GAACTTTCAGATATTTAAAAAAATATATTAAAGTTGAAAATTTTAAAAAAAAATCATTTATTTGCTATCAATGTATGTTGTATCCAACATACTAATATGTACATTTATTGGTACATATAGTATATTCAACATACTGATATTGAATATGTTACATATGCTCCACTGAATATGCTTGAATATGCTCCACTGAACTGGCTTCTAGTGCATGCATTTTGGCTATGAGAAATGTTTCATTTTTTTTATTTGCTAAATCGCAAAAACATATTTTTTTAATTTAAAATTATTAAATATTAAAATATAAGAACTTAATGAACCAGATATTTAAATAATATAAATTTATCCTTTTTATAATTAAATTATTCTATCCTTCGGATAACATATTTTATTAATAATACAAGGTAAAATACTTCGTTCCTAAAATATTTTTGCATCATGAACAATATGAAATGTTCACTGTTTAAGATATTTCATAAACCATTTTGCTTTTGCTTCTTATTCGAATATTTTATTACTTTATTTCTTATATTAGATTTTAAAATAATGGATGTTTGAATTTTATATCATTTGGGTTAGTTCAATGCATAAAATTTACTAATTTCTCCTTCATTCTTTTAAAACAGTTATTTAAAAAATAATACATAAAATCTATTAATATATGAAACGTTTAGTATCAATATAATTTTCCTTAAAAATTCTGAAGCATTTTATTAGTTTTTGTAAATTCAATATATACTATATAGATTTTGCAGAAATTGGTTTGAATGCAATTACGAAAGAATTTAACTCCATAAAAAGCAATAGGAAATGTATATCTAATAAAATTCAAATATTAAAATAAAGAATATCAATATTTAAAAAATGCTTTGGAAGACATAATTATGTAGTGAAAGAAAAATATATAAAAACCTTCAATGAAGAAAAAAATGTTAATATTGAAAAATTTATGCGAGGACTTTTAGAATTGCCTTTTTCCATTGTACTATAAATAATAAGAAAAACTCATTTAAACTATGAAAAAATCATTTCTTGATTTGAAACAGTGGATTAAAAACCTTATCTTGATAAATTTTTATCAAAATATTTTCTTATCATTATCTTAATATTCAGGCTGAATGTCTATTATGATTTAAATTATCTACTTAAAATCTAAATTTTTCTCCAAAAAATAATTACATTAAAATAAAATTATTTATATAAATAAAATTTCAATAGTTTGAGCTCCTCTCTAATAATGTATTTTTTATTTTTTTAAAATAATACTATGTAAAAGAATGTAAAAATACATAACATTTAATATCAATCAAATAAAAAATAATTACACAAAAAATTCAAAAACATTGGAATAAGGGTGCGTAATGTTAAATTTCATTCAGTTAAATATTTTCAACGAATTAATACTTAAAACATGTAGAATTAACACCACAAATATCATTAGACAATATATTTTACTTTGAAAGAACTGTAATAACAAATCATCTAGCGTAAAATCCTAAAGAAAAATATTAGGAGTCCCAAACGTGAAGAAAACACACTCTCAAATATTTTCTGAAACCATTTTATTCAATTATTCTTTAATACACCATAAATCTTTTCCAGGCGGTAAATACATCTTCATAAACAACATAACTTGAGTTTTATTTCAATTTGCTCAAGGTACTAAATTTTATTAAACTCAACGGCCCTTTTTACCAATATATCGAATTATCAACTTTTGGAAAACAGCTTAAAGAAATTAAACGCCTTCTTTTCAAATTAATGTTGTAACATTAATAACAATTTTTTTCCGTTTCTGAAAAGATACGAAGAATTCTCAGAAATATTTGTTGTTGTTGTTTTTTGCGAAGAACTTTTACTTATTTTGGAGATGGAAACATTTCTTTATTGATTTCTCGGAATTTTTTTTATGCATCATGATTTTCATATGGTTAAGACTTTTATGCAGGCATTTATATTTCAGACTATTTTTATTTCAGTAATCCTTCCTTAATCTTACTTTTTATCTCTCTACAGTTTTTTGAAAGATGTTATTTAGCGATTAAAGAAAAATGGTGTTTTAATTTTTTTTAAAATCTTAATCGATTTTTATTTGCACAAATTTATTGATTGGGAACCTATTCGTCAATTTATCTTTTTTCTTCAGGAAATTGAACAAAAATATTTTGCAAAAGCAACAGATAGAGAAAAATGGAGGATATATAAATTCCTGGATTTTCTATGCTTTCATTTTTCGTCTGTTTTCTTTCAATGCTATTCACTTATTTGCTTACACTTAAGCAATTTTTGATTTCTGATTTATTTATTCTTTTAAATGATATATTACGTCTAATGTTCACTCTTGTAAAAAATACAGATACATATTTAATCAGAAAAGAAGAAGAAACTCAAAGTATTTATTTTTAATGCATAACAATAGATGATAAAATATACATTATAACATTAGACGGAGGAAAAATCCAACTTTTTTGCATTCAAAAAATTTAGTAAGTGTTTATATTCTTTGTTTACGATTATTGGTGAAGTCTTACAAAAAATCTTGTCGAGTTTTTCACTACACAAAAAACGGTTTCTATCAATCATTGCCTCACAGCATGCGTTTCGTTATAGTTTTGATAAAGTTACATTTTATAATAAACAGATTTATAGATGGTAAAAGTAGTTTCATAGAAGATGGTTATATCATTGATCATCAAATGGAAATGATCGGTATTCCTTGTGCTTCAGAATAAATTTTAACTTTATACAAATAGATTTTCATAAATGAAAGTATAACTTGTGTTAAAATCTATGCCAGCTACTCTGTCCGATCTGCAAAATCGAAGTGTTATATCAAATGACTTTAATAATCAGAGTTTAGTTGCTTTCAGTATGGCAAGAAATGAACTTCTAATTCAGCGTTTGTTTCATAAAAATAGGACTCATGTTGAAATCGTAGAATGAAGTCTATCAACTAATAAGAAAGTATCAACCCAAAAAAGCAATTTTTATGAAAAAAATTTTTTTAATATTTCTTGAATCATAACTAATGAAAGATACATTGTATTTAGAGAGCACTATTGCTGCTACATTTAAAGTCAAATAAACTCAATATAAATTAAACTTAAAGGCAAAAAAGGAGCAAAAAAGAAATAAATGATGAATACGACCGGAAAACATTTTCAAGGTTCACCCTGAGGAAGGGATTCAAACCAGGGATTTTTGTTGTGAGGGGTCTGACTTTCGTCCACGTAGTGATGCCTCGGGGTCCAAGGTCCTAAGAAATTGAGGTTTTTGAAGATAAGATTAATAAAGTAATAATTATAAACTATAGAATAATGAACAAAATATTATTTGTAATTTATGATCTTAGCAAGAACATAAAAAACTGGAATCAAACCAAACTACAGTAAAACCACTAAAGCATGCAAGCAAAAAATATATATCAATTGAAAGTAATAACCCAAAAAACTTTTATGAAAAATATAAATTTAAAAGTTCAGTCCGTAACAAATCTGTAAATCTCCTTTAAAATTGGATACGCTTACAACATTTGGTCAAAGTGCAATGTATATCATGATAAGATATACATTGAACTATTTCAGCGCCATCTATTGAGTTAAAAATACCAAAAAGAATAAATTAGAAAGAGAACTTTTAGTTAATAAAAAGTAGAAAATGATAAAATATATCAGTTGATGTATCCTACGCGCATCTATTTATTGCCACTCTATAGAAAAAAATTTAAATCTGCTCATTCTTTTTAATAACCCTGTGCTTATAATGTGTACTTAAAAAAATTATCTCTAAAGGCTTTGCCATTTATTCTTCACGTTGACATTACATTATAATGTTACATTATAATGTTATACATTTTAACATTATAATGTGACCTGATTTGGTGTTTTTATTTGATTCGGTTGGCAGTTTAAAATGATTTTTTTTTACATTTGTTAAAAACTAGGCATATTCTGTCTTCGTATTTTAGATAGATTTTGTCAATTGATTTTTTTTTATTTATTTAATGCATTAAACAAATACAAATAAATTATTTTAAAATGTAACTCTTCTTTTTCAGGTTTAGTGTATTAGAAATAGGATTTATCTTTCAATTATTGCGAAAATATTTTGAAATGAAACTTTCTTCTAAAAGAATCAAGGCCCTAATTCCAGTTTTTTCGTAATAACTTAAAAAATGTAGGGTGTTGACGTCAAATGCTATTATATATATACATAGTAGTGAAAGCTTATGCATATTGAATATATTTCACTTTAATTTTGGCTTTTATTGATTTACTATAAGCCATTGCTCTCTCCAATTTACCAGCTGTAATATTCTTACCAAAAATTATTGATAATATAAAAATAAAGTAATAAATTGTATTATTCCTTCTCTTACCTTTTGATACAAATTAAAAGATTATGTTTGCATTCAGTGGGTAAAAATAAATTATTTTGGTTATGTCTGTTATTAACAAGAAATTCAACTTTTATAATGTTTCTCATTTGTTAAATTTATTTTCTAACTAGCCGCCTTTGGCGACCAGTCGGTTCACCAGAATTAATGATCGCTTAAATTTTCATATAATATTTTATGTAGCTGTGTCTCATAACAGGTTTTTCACCAAAATATTTTTAAACCAAACAAATTTTGATAATCATATAATTCATTTATAGTATTATTTTCTTCAGATGTTCTGTTCATTGTACTACTCATCTTTCTCTTTCTATCCGAGTAATGATTGTCCCGGAATCGATATTTCGCTTAAATGGTAGAGGGAAAGGTCTAAAATTCTACGTTTTTATAGAATAAGGAGATTCTAATTTTCATATATGTAAACACACTAAACAAATAAAGACACAATTGTACTTTAAGAGATGCGACTCTTGAGAATCAAAAATTCCTTTTCAACAACGATGTGTTGCTCAGAAAAATCTTAGTATCTACTTAAACCACTTACATTGTCTTTTTTTTCAGTAAATTCAAAAAATTGAAACCCTAATACTTTTGGGAAAAGGAGATTTTTAATTCAATCAAAGGTAAGTAAAAAAATACACCGTTTATACTATATTCAAAAAATTGAAAAAAAAAAAATGGTGTATTAGTAAAATGCCATATAATTGCAGTTTTAATAACCAATTTTGATTATCACAAATTTAATGCTACTATTGAAATTCCACTTAAATAGTTTTATGTTATGTCTAGTATATTATTACGTTATACTGAAAACAATAATTAAACTTTAAAGTTAAACAAATCATAAAACTTAGTAAATATTTTTTGTTTAGACATCTTCAATATTATAATGCAATTTTTAATTTGTATGATTTATGTGTATATAATTAAAATTTGTTTTTAAAAATCATTCATTATCACCTAGCTTGCTAATTTTTTGTAAGTAACCTCATTATGAAACAAATCTCCTAATTATGAACAAATAAATCTCCATGTTTCACATATTTCTGTATCCCAGAAAAATTATTTGGAATTAAATCTGTTATCGCTATGTTTGTCCATCTGTGAATATGATAATTAAAAAATAGAGTTATAGCTGGGAAATTGTAAAAGTTCGGTTTTCGTATATTTTTGAGAAACGCATTTATTAACTCAAAAATTATAAAATATAATTTTTCAGCCATTTAAAGAATTCTTCCAATTGAAATTGAATGCATATCACTAACAGCTTATAAATTAGCTATTGGTTCACAATAAGATCGGAAATCCTGTATATTATCAAGCTAACCGGGTATGAAATCAGATAGTAAAAATACTAATAAAAGCTGCTATAAACATGAGCAACTAAACATGGTTATTTCATTCCCAGCAATGCGAACCCTTTCTTTTACAGCTAGCAGAAACGGATGTCAAATCAAAATATACAAAACAAAACATGACCAATAAATCAAACGATATTGAAGAGCAATAAACGAACAAAAAAAATCGTCGTATTTGGACATCAAGCAAATAATACGGGAGAAAAAGTAAACAATAAAAGAGAAGTGCGAACAGAAAACGCAGGTGCTTTTAATAACTACTATCTTCATTTCTGTCTCTCCCCTTTATTTGAAAAATAACACCCTCATCACGATTTGGATGTGACTGAAAGTAAAATGACAAAAAGGGTCTTCCATGGGACATTATGGGCTTGTTCTAAGTCGGTTAGGCTAAAACAAACACAGAAAAAGCGAGAGCGTTCGGGAACTTTCCATCTTTTCTTTTTTACCTTTTCGAACACTAAAAAACGAGTTCAAGAAAAAAGCACATAAAAATAAAGAGATTTTATTTTAGAAAAAAGAGAATCTTATTGGAAAGGGAATTGTGAAGAAATCAAATTGTTAAAACTAGAAATTACGATGGTGTGATTATTAGAACAGGATAATAGAATTTATTCTATAACTAAAAAATGATTTAATGCATTCTATACATACTTTAAATTTCTGAAAATTTCTATTAAGACAAAGGCGAGGTTATAAAAAATATGTCAGCACATTATAAATGAAAAAAAAATCATTTATCAATTTGACTTTTCAATATATAGTTTAAAATTCTGAGAATGTATTCTGACTATTCGAATTCTGAGTATTCTTTGAATGACGTTTATTTTCTTAGAATTAAGTAAAGTTACAGAAGTTGTAAAAGATATGCATTGGGGAAATTGTCGTAACGAAATTAAGTACTCAACTCGGTATACAAATGAAATTAATTTATTCTTGAAAAATTAATCTTTCATCAATTTGATTTAAATGATTATGAAGAAAAAGAAGAGATTTCTCAAAATGTGTGACTTTTTCCCCTTTTTTTCTTTATTGCTCCTAAATAAAAATGAATTGGAATATTTTGAATGAAAAATATTGAATTACATGGTGCGTAAAGGAAAGTGTTCATTTTTATTAATTTTAAAAGGCGTTATACAGGACTTTACTATCGATAAATTAAAATCGAGATAATTTCATTCTAAAGAATATTTATTCTGTGAGTTTCTTAGTAAATTTTAAATCAGGCAATTTCAATAATTTTTTTAATTAGGTACATTTTTTTCAGCGCAACAGAAGAATATGGTGTAAGAGTTATATTTACTGAGCTTAAGAGTTCCAAAAGGTTAATATTCTTTTTATAATAATATATATTATAAATATATAATGATTCAATGAAATTTCTGCAGATAATCCTTTTTCAAAAATATTCTATAATTAACTCACGATAATATTGAAGTTAAAACCTTCTCTAAAATTTTATTTATGTTATATTTGGTTGAAAGTAATAAATTTTGATTAATTTAAAATTTAATTATAAAGAATGCATTTCAGTTTGCATTAAAAATTTAGCCAACAATATGCCTTAAGTTATTATTCATAAACAAAAGATCTGTTAACATAATATCAATGTAAAAAAATACTTATTTTGAAATCAAAAATTTAATTTTTAATGATTTAAAAGAATCTAACTGATATTAGCATGTAACTAATTCATAACCATTATTGTTTTTACAGTGTTTCTTATTTCTTTTTTCAAATAATATATAGCATTCTAAAGTACATTGTCTTAAATATCTGGTATACATTATCACACTAAAAATAATACATCCACAAAATCTTTTAATATTAATAAATGATTGAATTATGACCATCCAAACACAGGTTTTTATGCTTTAAAGTATTTTACAACTTACAATAATAAATATGGAATAAATAAATTATAAATTTAAAATAAATAAAAATTTAGTAGGAGTAGTAACTCCAAAACTTTCTAGTATACTTTCTAATAACCTTATCATGGCAGAGAGCACCTTGAATGACCTCTGCATACAATAGTTATGAAATATTAACATTGACATGAAATTAGTACTTTTATTTTCGAATCTATTGGCGTATTATTTGGCGACTAATCCTTGGCGAACGTTAAAAGTATTCAAGAATCAAATTTAAGATTTAGACACGTTTTCCCAACCGACTGACTGAAGCAAAAATTTGGCACGATACTGCACTTGTAGTCATAAAATCCTATACCAAATTTGAAATATTTAAGGCAATCCTTTTTTGAGTTATTACGTTTTCAGATTTCTGAAATAACAGGCCAGTAGGCAATCAACCAGTAGTTGCATTAAGCTCAAATTTTCACAAATGTCTACAATATTGAAGTTAAATCTGTGAACTAAATTTTATCTGTCTCTTCATTTTGTAATTATCGTTTTAACTTGCATTCGAACAGCCGGAAAACAAGCGTTTTCCGAACAGATTGCTCAATATCTATACATAGTATAAAAAGAAGTCTCCTGAAAGTGTCTGTATTTTGGACCCACAAAAACTCGAAAAATTGTTAACGGATATTGGAGGTATTTATAACATTTTGTAGAGTACCTAAAGAGGAAGAATTTAGTATATTAAAGTCTTATCAAATTTTAAAAAAAAAGGAATTTTATAGTCGCGATTTTAATTTTGCACTTATTCACGCATGCACGAAAATCTCAAACTGCTCATGCATAAATAGCAAGAGCTAGAGTATGTATATGAGAAACATTTCTTTGTTTATATCTGATTTTAAACAGCGATTCAAAACTCACTATGTCCTCAAGAAGTAAAAAAAATGGAAATTCAACTTTTGCCGGAAGAGGAAAGAAACGTCCTATTTGCGGTTATCAGAGAAATGGTGTCCACGCTAAGGGAAGGAGAGTCTTTTGTTGAGCGAAATAATCGTCTTTTTTAAATAGCACTACAACTGAATTGCAGAGACACAATGTGTCTTTTAAGAAGCGAGATGATCGCCTGTATTTTGTCTTCGGATTTATCATAATGATATTTATATAAATGTCTAAACATTTCTGAATGTGTACTATAAATAATTGTTTTATAGCTACTTTTGATATATTTTTGTTTGTTTGATGTTGTGTAACATGCCCATGTCATAGCGAGTGGAAGCTAGAAGTTAAAAACTATTTTTTCTTGGATGCTATTCCTCGGACAACGCCGTGCAGGTACTACTAGTTATATATAAGTCTAGGATTCTGGTATTAAGACTGAATGCTTAATTTTTCAGTTACTTTTGTCACAAAGACACAAACAGACGGATGGGCATTTTCCAAAAATGTATTAATTGAACTGGGAGACGTTTAAAACGCAGAATTTCATTAAAATGTGGAATTCGAGTATTTTGACGATTGCTATACCTTCTTTAAACTATGTATACGAAACAGTAAAAACATGAAATGCAAAAAACAAAGATCAAGTAAACAGTACAGTATAAAAAGAGTTAAAAACAAAACAGACTAAAAAAATTCGGTGACCTTTGAAGACAATACCATCCATACCTTCTTATCAAGAAAATAATACCTTCATCACGTGGTCAGAGAGCCGGAAAATAAAATACCACAACGGCTCTCTCGCGGGTCGTTTTGAAACAGATTTAAGTCGGCTACGTTTAAACAAAGAAAAACAGGAGCATCTGTAAACTTACTTTCCATTTTCTTTCGCTCCAGAAATGATGAGATCGAAAAAAAGCAAAATAATAATAAAAAAAGAACTTTAAGATAGGGAGCAGGTTATTGGAAAATAAATCATCAAAAATCAAGCAACCAAAACTAAAGATTTCATTCAGCCTTAGAAGAACCAAAGCGTGGTGAAAATTAATTCACAAGCCTCTAAGAGAAAAAAAAAATTGATCTTTATACTAAGCATGAGAATTACGTTAAAGTATTCGATTTAAACATAAATCTCCGAGATTCAGAAATTTCTTTTACGATGTTAAGATTGTGAATAATGTCTTTGCATTTATTTAAAAGGAAAACGTTTAATATGCTAAAGTGATTTTTTTTATTAGATGGTGAACCTAACTCGAAAAGAGGCGTTAAATTCGATATGAGTGACTATTTAGTGCTTAATGAAAAAGCAAAATGAAATGATTTTGTTCACGAAAGTGTATCGTCTTTTTGTTAAAGAATCCTGATTTATGATGAGTTGAATAAAAGAAGAAAAGTGTTTCTTAAGAGGGGAGTTGTATTTTATATTCAAAATTTCTTCTTTCTCTTTTTGTATTGCCAAGATAGGAATTTGTTTTCAATTTTACTAACATTGTAAAACAATAATTAAAAGTTATAATCTTTTTTAATTGAAACAATTAATAAAAGGCAAAATTTTGTGTCAAAAAATTGTTAACTTTATACAATTACATAATTGCAAAAATATGGAAATTTTCTCAATATTATTTTTTTCTCTTGTACTAAATAGTTTAGAGTAAGTAATTTGTTTTGAATTTTTTTAACAAAAAAGATTTCTTCAGTTGCTTTTTAATAGCATAATTTAAAATGTAGAACTATAAATAAATATTTATTTTTATAGGGATTCTCAAATATTATATTATTTTTGTTTTACTCGTAATAGAGATTAGTAATAATATTACAGCTGTAGTAATATATAGATAATATAAAGATATCAGCATTGATATTAATATTAGTCATTGTGGCTGTTTATAAATCTTGTCCTATAAGAATGCGGCAATTTCACCAAAATACTTTTTAGGGCAAGAATAAGGAAACCTCCATCTTTCTAAGTTATAAAATTAATTAAACATTCATTTAATTAGAAACTAACCGAAATTTTGTTGTGTTACTAAAATACTTTTTGAAAAAATTATTTTATATGTTGCTGTTGTTACTAATGGCACTTGCCATGGACAAGCGTTATGAAGGCCGTCAATGATTTTAAACCGAGGGTGAGTCTCTTGTTTTTCAGTAGCACCAACTAGGGCCAAGAGTGTGACGTAGCTCTTTCATGCGCCACGTTCGCTTGCACAACCCCTTTTTAAAGGAGGGGGGTGAGGGTACAATTACACATCTCACAGATAGTACACAGTATAACAACCATGCTCGAACCGGGACTCGAACTCGGTTCGCTCAGATCACGAGGAAGACTTTGGTATCTATTAACAGCCCTTTAAATCTGTCAGTACAGTACTGAAACAATTCGTCGAAACCAAGGTCATGCGAAACGAAAAAAAAGAAAAGAATAAGGATCTAATGAATCAAAAACCACTGATCAGAAATCAACAATAAAAAAGCTATAGCCATTTGCCATCAAATAAATAAAAAAAGAAAAGGTACACGATATCCAGGTGCTTTTAGTAACTTACTTCATAATTTTTTTCTTTACTCTCTACACCTGAAAAATAACACCGTTATCAGGTGATGAAAAATAAAATAACGTAAGACCCCCCCACACACACGCGCGCCTTTGCAAAGAATCTTAGTCGGTTATTGTTAAACAAAGAAAAGAGAGGTCCTTGGAAACTTAGTTATAATGTTTCTACTACGGTTAAATGGACAAGATCGGAAAAAAGGACACACTCATAAAAAAAGAGCTTTAAGAAAAGTGAAAGGTTATAGGAAAATAAATCTTCAAGTATCAAGGTTATAAAACGGAAAATTTAGTCCTGTCAAGGAGCATATAAAAAAACTTATTTCCAAAAATTAAAACTAAAAAAAATATTATTTATTATAAAAAAATGAATAGCTTTTAACATTTCAAATAATACATATTTTTTAAATAAATTGGAAACTGTTGAGTATGGGCTTTTTTTTTCAGAAACTGTGAATCATGCGTCAGTCTATATATAAAGGAAAACATTTCAATAAAAAATTTAGCGTCTTCTTTCTATAATTATAATAATAAAAGATTAAAATGAAATCTGCTACGCATATTTCAATGTATCATATCAGAACATTATTTCTTGAACGGCCAAGCTCCACGTGCTCGTGCGAGTTGAATTGTATTTTTATTCATTTTATTTGTTTCACTGAATGAGTCATTTTAGTATTGCAAAAAACTTTGCCTCGCATTTATTGTTTTAAAAACTATCCCATTTTCTATTTATTTCATTTAACATAATTACGTGCTGAAAATGACATTTTTCTAGGTTTTATTGGCTGTAGTCATTAACTTAATTTTTTTTAATCAGAGCTTTTATAAATGTCATGGCAACGCTTTTTTAAAAGCTGATTTTGAGAAGTTCGTGCAGATAATAAAATTTTTATTTTTTGTCTAAGGATTTTGGTTGACACCAAAACCCTCATCCTAAAAACAATATCATGTTCTGACATGGTAATAAAGATGTGTGTATGCATGCGTTTGTAAGCGTGCGTTTGTTGCTGACATGACCATATCATTTACAAGTACTAAATTTGGTATAATTATAAGCTGGAGGTTGGTAATATGCAATTCAAATAAATTTTTTTGAAATTTAATTTTAATTTTAATGGAAAATTAAGCTGCATTTTGTGTTTCCGTGATAACTTAGAAAATTCTAACCTTAAAAATGAAATTTACATTGCTTAAAAATATAAATACTAATGATGTCTTTTAATTATGCAAATTAAATAAGTGCGAAAATTTTTGCTAAATTTTGGAAAATTCTTAAAGAATTTTTGCATTGCTTATAGATTTTTTAGCATTGCGAACATAGAAAAAAAAATTTATAACTTTTTTAAAAATCTTGATTTTTTTTTCATTTTATTATAGAAACAGCAATAACAAATAAATTGACAGAGTTTCAACAATTTTAAATCTAATTACTGTAGATGCATAATGAAAATACAGGAATCGCGTTCAATAAATTTAATGAAAAGGGTTGCATTTAATAAATCTCATAAGTTTTAAAAATATTTATAAGCTATCATTAAAAGATTTTGTTTAGTGTATTAAAAATTGAATTTATTATAAATTAAATTAGTTTAAATAAATTATAAAGGTGTTTTCATTCTACAAAAGTATGCTAGCAGAATAATACTAAATTCTATCAATGAAAAAAATAGCAGAATAATTTTAAGAAAAAAAAATTGTACATGCTTCTGACAAACAAAAGATATTTAAACAATCATGTCAATATATTTAATTGCTTAAAGTAAACAAATAGAAAAAAATAAATCAATTATCTAAAGCAGCTAAATTTAATACTGACCATTTTTTTCTGTACAAAATATTCTAATAAATCAAGCAAGATCTCATCTCAGCATTTATGGCAGCAATATCAATAAAACTCTCTACGAATATAAAGAACGTAGTTCGTCCAATACCAACAATGCCAATTTTTTTAACATCTAAAAATAAAATGATATTAAATGAAAGTAAGAAAAAAAAGAAGTTATAGTTGGACATCAAGTAAATAACCCAAAGAAAAAAATTAAACAACGGAAAACGCAGCTGATTTTTAAAACTCTAATCTTCATTTCTTCCTTTCTGCTCTTTATCTGAAAAATAACACCTTCATCACGTGATGTGAGTGACTGAAAATAAAATAACGCAATGGGTCTCTTGCGAGTCATTTTGGAGCGGATCTAAATGGGTGATTTTTAAACAAAAGAGAAAAGGGAATTTCGAACATTAGTTTTCATTTTTCTTTTATACTCAAATGACATGTTCAAAAAAAGTATATAAAAAGGCGGCAAAGACTTTATAAAGACAGACGAGACAATATTGAAAAGAAATAATTAAAAAATTAAATATCCAAAGCTAAGAGATAAGTTAACTGAAAGTATTTCATGGAATGATAAAATCTTGCTTTAAACGTTTAGGAAATAAAATTAAGTTCTATTCCAAACATAAAAAAGTACGATGAAGCACTTCTCACATAAAATGAATCTTCTAGAGGTACTTATTTGAATGGTAAATAATGTCTTCGACGAGACAATGAATAATGTTTCTGGGTTTATTTAAAAAGAGAATGAGCATTTAGTTAAAAGAAAGCACTTTGATGATTCCTTAGAAGTTGGAAATTCCAAAAATTAGAAAATAGGAGCGTTTGAGTAAGTAAAATTTAGTACTCATCATGAATTGAGATATTATCTGAAGTTATTATTTACGAAGGTACATTTAGCCCAAAACATGAATATTTGAGGAGTTCTTATTTAAATGGTAAATAATGTATTCGACGAGATAGTGAATAATGTCTTCGAGATTATTTAAAACGAGATTTAATTAAAAGGAAATACTTTGATGATTCTTTAGAAATTGGAAATTCCAAAAATTTGAAAATAGGAGCATTTGAGTAAGTAAAATTTAGTACTCAGAACATATTGAAATATTATCTGGTTATTTTGTTTATGAAAGAGTATTATTAAGTATAAATCTTTGATAAGTTCTTATTTATATGGGGAATAATGTTTACAATGACATAGTTAAAAATTGGGAAATAGGAGCATTTGAGTAAGTAAAATTTAGTACTCAGCACAAATTGTACTATTATCTAAAGCTACTTTTTATAAAAGTTTATTTATCATTGAGCATCAATCTTTAATAAGTTTTTATTTAAATAGTGAATAATGTCTTCGAGCTTATTTAAAAGGAGTTAGTTAAAAAGTAATCCTTTAATTATTTTTTAGAAGTTGTAAATTCCAAAAATTGGAAAATAGGAGCATTTGAGTAAGTAAAATTTAGTACTCAGCACAAATTGTACTATGATCTAAAGCTAATTTTTATAAAAGTGTATTTATCATTGAGCAACAATCTTTGATAAGTTCTTTTTTAAATGGTGAATAATGTCTTTAATGAGATGCTGAATAATGTCTTCGAGCTTATTTAAAAGGAGTTAGTCAAAAAGTAATCCTTTAGTTATTTCTTAGTAGTTGTAAATTCCAAAAATTGGAAAATAGGAGGATTTGAGTAAGTAAAATTTAGTACTCAGAACATATTGAAATATCTGAAGTTATTTTGTTTATGAAGGTGTATTTAACACTAAACATGAATCTTTGAGAAGTTCTTATTTAAATGGTGAATAATACCTTCAACGAGATATTGAATAACGTCTTAGAACTTATTTAAAATGAGAACATTTACATAAAAGGAATATATTTGCTGATTCTTCAGAAGTTGGAAATTTCAAAAATTAGAAAATAGGGATATTTGAGTAAGTAAAATTTAGTACTCAGCTCTAGTTGAAGTTCTATCTGAAGTTATTTTGTTTATGAATGTACATTTATCACTAAACACGAATCTTAATGGCCGCTGTTGTCCACGGTACAATCTTTCCAGAAGAAAGTACGTCCCGTCATCAGTGGGAGGATCCTATCCTCACCTATTAGTGTTCATTCCGGTGTGGGCGAGATCCAAACTTTTGCTGGAGGCATCTCATCCTCAATTACGAGATGCCTCCCCCCCCCGGGGGGGGTTGAAACTCATCATAAACAAGACTACATCAGTTTCCAGAACTCAAAAGCAATTCAAAACAAAAGTTTAAAGATTGGCTTTTTGCAAATAATTGACTATTTCCATCAGAACATATGATTTAATTTTTTTTTCATTCTGGATATGAATATTAATCACTTCAGACCAAAGACTACCTGTTGCTGAAATACTTGCATCATATATCCCAATTATTCCATCGTAAACAAAATAAACGCTGGTCTAAACAATGCAGTTGATGCAGTTTGTTGAGAAGCAATGAAATCTGAAAAATAAATAAGGCCTACGGAAAAATTGGGACGATTTTTAAGTAAATGTATTTTCGCAAATTACCGGAATTGATACACCGTCGCGAACTGAAAGAATTGCCCGATTACCAGAGGCAGAATTTCTGTTTTCCGTTCAAAAGAACCAATTATACATGGTAATATGATTCAACAATAATTTAAGAATAATGTTCATAATAAGCTATTCGTCTTTATTTATAATATTGCATTAAAGCTGATAACTGATATCTTAATTAAATAAAATAACAAACATCGCAACTCATTAGAGGAATTAGTGACAAAACTATTCGAATGTTGAATCAAGTATCCGTTTGTGAAGGATGCAGGTAGGTTCCTTAATGGAAGACGCAGAGTTTGCATCCGGCGGCAGGAAATCTTTTGTTGTCTACTACCCAATGAATAAGATTATAGAATTTTGATAAAATAAATAGTTTATTTTCCATCTGTTGAATGACACACCCTATGCATAAAATTATTCTTCTGCTTATGTAAAGAGCATTGATCCGGAATTTATGAGGAATTTATTTTCTAGATTTCAGTTCCGCTTTAACGCTGCAAAAGATGTATTAGGGTGTAGGTTCCAAGTCGGGATTCTTAACTAAATTAATCAAAATCAAAAGAGAAAATCAAAATCAAAAGGAAAAAATAATAATAAGAGTGACCCTTGAGAAAATTTTCAGGCTGGATTCATTGCATTTTTTACTTATTTTTTCTTTTGATCTTGATTTTTATTTTAAACTTAATTCTCATTGCTAATTTAGCTCAATTCATTGGTGTTTTACGTCCACTTCGAGTTCCGTTTGATGAATGTGAGCAGTGGACCTGTGTTTATAGCAACTGATATTCCTATTCTCGACTGACGGTTTCTCAATCACGTCATACACTAATTTGCATACTTTTAATCACTTCTTTCAATGGTAATGCGCAAACGGCAAGAACTTTTTGTTTACATAGTACTTAAAGCAAGCATTTACAAAAATTTATCAAAAACATATTGATTTTTCATAAGAAAAAAACTCGCATTCATCACCTTCACTTAAAAAATAATAAAATCCTTGCAATTTATCGATTGAGCTACAGCCTGTTGATTTCGATTTTCATAACAAACTACTAAGACTCCATTTAAAGTATTAAAAATGAATTAAATTTAATTAATGAGTTAATATTTGGAAAAAGGTGTATTAGCATCGAGTGTCATCCACCTCAAGTTTATAAAAATGTATTTGAAATTGAGGTAATAAATAAAAAGCATTTTGTTAAAGATTAAAAATTTGAACTATATATATATATATATATATATATATATATAATATCCCACAGAGCTATTTTATTTAACCATGATCTGCCTTCCTCCTGTTTTGTCAACACCCGATGATAGATGTAATTCAAAGCAAGAGTTGTAAAAGGTTAGATCATTTCCCAGAGGACGATAATTTTAATTAGTACAACATTGCATAACAACGCCATCTATCGAGCTTTTGAAAAACTGTCCCAATTAATATTGAGCCAGAGGCTACTCAACAACGGTTCGGTACGGACGTACCCATGCGCCAGCGATTCACGCTCGCAAAGCTACGCGGTAATATGTTTTCAGTCATAATGTTTTCCTACTTCTTACGTCTTCCTAGAGAAAATAATCTAACTTTCTGTTTATTTAATATCTCCATGTTTTAATTCTCTTTAATATTTCTCTGTAAATATTTCCCTTTAACTCTAAATAAATTCTTTTATTTTTCTAAAGAAGTCTCTTCATCCTTCGTTTGTATTATTTTAATTTTGGTTTAGAAACTTAACAGTAAACATTAAAAATAACCTAGACATCACGCCTATCAAGATTTATTTAGACTCCCTTTCATAT
>JAOUZG010015602.1:3304984-3317002 GCA_026289955.1 Argiope argentata | reverse complement strand
GTGTGTGTGTGTGTGTGTGTGTGTGTGTGTGTGTGTGTGTGTGTGTGCGTGCGTGCGTGTGTGCGAGCGTGCGTTTTGTTTTTTGGAATTTTGTGAAACGCGACTAATATTTATTCTTTAATGATATCGTAAGCGCATTTTTACTCATTGTATTTCTCAAAAAACTGTAAATATTGGAATACAGTTTTAATATCAATCTGCACTACGTCCATTGGATTATACCGCATATATAATAGTGTCCAGTAATGTCCTTTTCGTCGAAATTTCTCATGTAGACGAATTAAATGGTCTTTACTTTGCATTTACTCCTTGCACCAGACCCAATTTCACGACGGTTTGGCAGAATCGGGTCTCGAACTTGTAGCCCTCCTATTCCAAAGCCGAGGCCTTATCCCCAGGTCACTTCAATCCAGTTACAGTATAAAGTGTAACAGTTAAAGATTTAGCCCTTTATTTTATTTATGGAGGAGCTTTCCTATGGTTTCTTCTAAGAACAATGCTTCAATTGATATGAGATAAGCCTGCCTTAATGCTCATTAGAATATTCCATTTTCTAGGTAAAGACCAGGAAAACGCAAATTTGCCCTACAAAGGATCTCGTTAAACGAAATCAAGTGATTCGGCACAAATAGGGGATAGTGAAATTCTAGGCAATGAACCTGCTAACCAGGGTTTAAAATTATGATTCTGGAAGAAGACAATTTAGACACACTAGCAACATATTCTTTCCTTAAAGGAGGGTCCAAATTGTCGAAGAAGATTCAAAGGGATATTAAACCCTGTTTCAAATCTTTAGTGACGAGATTTTTAGAAAAAATTGTAGGAAATCTTATCTAACGATATGACAAATACCGGAATCTTCACGGTAATTACGTTCAAAAGTAGTCATTATCGTATAAAATCTTTGATCATTATTATCATGTCAGAACATGATATTGTTTTGGAAATGAGGTTTCCTAGCGTCATCAAAAATCCATAAGCGACAAATAAACATTTTAATCCTTAGACGAGAAATGAAAATAAAAACGCGTTGCCATCCCATTTACAAAAACTCTGATTTAAAAAATAAGTAATTGACTGCTACTGCAAATAAAACCTAGAATAACGTTATTTTGAGCACGTGATTATATGAAATGAAATAAATAGGAAACGTGATATATTTTTTAACAATCAATGCGAGAGAAAGTTTTTTTTATCGTTTGCAGTACTAAAGGGACTCATTCGATGAAACAACTAAAATGAATAGGAATATAATTTAACTCGCACGAGCACGTGGTGCTTGGCCGTTCAAGAAATCAAGTTCTGACATGATACATTGAAATATGCACAGCAGATTTCATTTTAATCCTTTTATTTGTTACTCATTTAAAATGAAAACGTCAATTTGGCATAGAAATCAAATGAAATTTTAGAATTAGTTTTAAAAATCCTTTTAAAAATGTTTCAAATATAAATAAAATTTAAATAATTCTTTTTTATTCCTCAAAGTAATTTTTATTTGTTCTTTTCTTTGTTGTATAGTCCATCAGAGATTCAAAAAAATCTTGCACTTCTTCATTTATAAATATTTTTTATTTGTGTTATTGTTTTATTTGTTTTTATACAATTTCGCATTAGTTATCATTTATTGTCAAAACGCTGACGTACAGTTGACAATATTGTTTAAACAATAAAAAGATTTTTGCTGAAACAGCTTAAACATAAGAAAAAGTCAACACTCAGTACAAAATAAGCGAAACAACCAAACTAAATAACAAGTACATCTGAAAGTTACAGAAAGGAAGCCTGCTTCATTAATTCTCCCCCGGGAAGGCAATCTCTCTAGGTTAGAAAAGAGGAGATGGTAATCGCGGACTAGACTATTTTTAGGGTAAAACGCTTACCTATTGTGAACAACAACAACAGGGAACATAACACCCTAATGCCTTTAAAAACAAGAGTTATCATTCAAGTAAACAAAAGTATCCCCAAATAATATGAAAAAAAACGAAATGGTTTATAAAAAAATACATTTTTTATTTACAAAATAAAACAAATTTTTGACTTCCAAAACAAATATATTTTCGCGAAAGGAATTCTTAATTGGACTAGAATTATACCAGAATATATTTACATTTTTTTGTTATCTTTTGCTTTTAATTAGACAGAAAAAAAATCTTTCATTGTTAAAATTCAGATGCAAGAAATGAAATATAATTCGTATACGCGACAAAGAAAAAAAATTAATAAATATTTTTTTTAATACGAAACAACACTTTTGAGTTGAAATAAAGATGTGAATATAATTTTATTTTATCTAAAAAAAGAGAGAACTCATTCTTGTTTGATTCTTCTGCATAAATTTTATTTTTCAAAAAAAAATCAAATCGAAAATTTATGTTATCATGTGAGAACATTTTTATTTTTATTTTTAAGGCATTGTTTGTCTAAATTAAGTCATTAAGCAGTTTAAGCAAATTTGAAACAATCATTTGACTAAAAGAATACACATGCGTCGATATATCGTGAATCGGGTACATGGCAGACATTCATGCCAAGTTGTACACTTTTTGTTGATGAAAAGTCGCCAAATGTGACAACCATCTTTACAATTTTTTATAACCCTTGAAGCGGAAAATGAATTCCGCAAAAACCAATTTTCTGCTCGTCCATTTGTGGCTCCAAAAATCTCGAACCAATACAATATCATGTTCTCAAAATATAAAAAAAGTTTTAACAACAAAAAAATTAATAACATTGTCATTAAATTAAACTTTTGATTAAAAAATTAAATTTTTATTTTTCAATGAGTTTTTTGGCGATAAATTGCGAAACGCCACAATCTTAAAATTAAACATTGCTAAGTAATATATTTTTCGGATTCATTTTGCTTCCTAGCACAAACATTCTGATCGAAAGAAAGACTGTTTTACGATCAGTCCTGCTCGGTGCTGAGAGGGTGATATCTGAGTTTGGCAACAAATTTGGCAATCATATGGCGACTTTGACGACAAAGTGGAGATGTAAACAGAGAATTTTCGCCATCCGTTCAATACAAACTATGATAAGCTCTTATCGGATTAGAAATTTCTAGGCCCACCTCCCGGCAGCTGTAATTGGCTGGCAGTCTCAAGTTGAAGATGCAATTGAAATCAACGATGAATCGAATTGAGCCAGAAGAGGAGCTGGCGTAGAAGACAAGTAACGAGTCATCAAAAGGATAGCGAAGCAACAGCGGTGTGCCAGCGTTGTGTATAGTTAAAGCGATGATTGAGCTGCTGTGTGCCGAGTCCTGTTATTTACTGTAGAAGCAGCGTCGTGTCGTGCGTGGAGTAGTCAGTCGTGTGGTAGTAAGTCGTGGCTAATGCATGGAATCAGTGATAACTTCAACCATTTGCAGAGACTGTAGAGAGAAGATTCCCTCTCCCTCTAGATTCTGTCTGGGCGTTTTGTGTGCTGTGGTCGATTTCTACTGGTGAGCTATTGTCTGTTGCTGTGGGCTCGTCTCGGCTGTACAACATTGATGTCGTCTGTGTATTCATGTGTGTGTATGTGTCAAATAAGCGCGCTGTTGTTTTCTACTGAGGCATGCTAATTGCCTCCGCGCCATAACTATAAGTATTCCAATCACTATAAGTAAATTAGGGGAACAACGACAGTATTTATATTTGAAAATATTGGCTCGAGTTATAAAGGCGATAAAAGTAAGGTATATTTTATATCACGACAATCTAAGAGCAGTGTTATACAATTTTTATTGAAAAATTGTACGCATTGCATGTATGTTTTCATAAATATAGTTGTGAACTTTGTATTATGGCAATTTATTATCTGTTAACCAATTGGCTTTATTAATGTTTGCATTTTGAATTGCTTTAGAAACTATTAATAATTACTAAAGTTGGTCTTAAAAAGTTCAAATCCAATAAAAGTAACCGCGTTAATTTTCATTAAACCACACACGAAAAAAAAAACTATCAGGTTTTTGTCTCGCATACTCTTTTTTAAATATATTATCCCCTTCCCTGTCTGTATAAAACCGGCAGCCTCAATCAACGCCATGAATACCACGTGATCGGATTTTTCGATTGTTATTATTAGTTCACGCTATTCCTACATATATAATCTTTTTCAATTTCTCAAACGTGAATAAAATACTTTTTATTCGTCCCCTCAAGTTAAATACATTTTTTTAAACGTAGCGAATGGCACTTGATGTTAATATAGTTTTTACAAATGTTAATTCCTTAATTAAATTTAATTCATTTTTAATACTTTAACTAAAGTTTTGGCAATTTGTAATGAAAATTGAAATCACCAGGCAGTAGCTCAATAGGTAAAATGCGAGAATTTCACTATTTTTCACGTAAAAGTGAAGAATGCGAGTTCAATTCTTGCAAAATCAATAATTTTTTTTTATAAATAGTTTACGTTAACTGTAATTATTTAATAAAAAGTAACTAAAAAATATTAAAACGAAATCTGCTATGCGTATTTCAATGTATCATGTCAGAACATCATTTCTTGAACGGGCAAGCACCACGTGCCCGTGCGAGTTGAATTATATTTTTATTCATTTTAATTGTTTCATTGAATGTGCAACTTTAGTATTGCAAACGTTCCAAAAGACTTTGTTTCGCATTGATTGTTTAAAAAAAAAGCACTTTTCCTATTCATTTCATTTCGCATAATCACGAGCTCAAAATGTCGTTTTTATAGGTTTTATTTGCTATAGTCATAAATATTTTAAAAAGTCAGAGCTTTTCTAAATGCGATGGCAAAGCGTTATTAAAGGGGATTTTTTTTTTGACGTGCTCGTGCAGATAATAAAATTTCGATTTTTTACCTACGGATTTTTGTCTACCTTATTATCCTAAAATAACATCACGTTCTGGCATGACAATAAATAATTTGTCTTTCATCCACTACAAGTTTAAAAAATTTACTTGAACTTGATTCAATAAATAAAAAGTATTTTGTTAACGATTAAAAATTTGAACAAGATATATAAATATATATATGTAGGGAAAGTGTGAGCTAATAGTAGGAATCGAAAAAAGTGAAAAGATAACGAATGCATCAGAGAAATGCAAAAAGACACAGCTCGATTCATCGATTCTTCTCTAAGAACATTTTCTCTCTCTTGGGCGGGAAGTGGTGACGGATTTCCCGGAGAGGACTATTTTTGGAATAAAAGGCTTACCTACGTTGTGGATTCGTTCTGAAATAAAAAGGTGAGTGTACCCCTTTTTATCTACATAGGAAAGGGGGGCTTCTTTATATATATAACTTCTTTATTTAAATGTGATAAATTAATATTTCTCAATGAATTTGTTGATTTGATTTTGAATTTTTTAATACATCACCTTTGAAATTTATTTATTTATGAGTCCCTTTACATGCCGTAAAGAATTTTTTTCGGTGTGGAGGCAATTCTCAACATTTTATTCTTTCGTAATTGCATTTATTCTTCGTTCTCATTTTATTCTCGTAATTCATTTTATTCTTTCGTAATTCCTTTAATTCTTTTGTTTTTGCAAGATTTCAGTATACATTTTGTTTGTTTATTGCTGTATTTTACCACATTTATATTGCTGCAAGTTATTGTATTTTCAGATTATTGTATTTATTCTTATTCCTTATTGAATTCAATATCGTGTTTTCAACGTATAGTATCGTATATTATGTCGCAATAGTAAAGTATTGTATTGCCGGTGTCATGGCTTAGGGGTAGGGACCTTCCTTGTGACCTGGACGTACCGGGTCCGAGTCCAGGTTCAGGCATGGTTGTTCTTCTGTGTGCTATCTGTGAGTATGCCTCCCTGTAAAAAGGAGCTGTCCAAGTGATTGTGATGAGTGTGTAGCTAAGTCGTACAGTTGGCTCTAGTTGGTGCTACTGAAAAGCAAGAGACGCTCATTCGGCTTAAAAACGCTCACAGCTGTTAGCGGGCTCGTTCATGGCAAATGTCATTAGTAACAACAACTGCAAGTATTGTATTTTTTTATTCTTCTACGCTAACGTGTGATTCATATTATCATTTATTTATCAATAGCTGATATTTTACTTTCTCATATGCGTAGTATAGAGAAAGTATAGAAATCATTAAAAAATTGAAATCTTGATTCTGAAGACTCCGTACATTTTAGACCTCCTTGCCTTCGAAAAATACATTTTTGTAAATTGTCTGTCCATCTGATAAAGATAATCAAAAAATGTTTTGATTCTGTTTGATGAGTTTTGGTATGTTTTTATATTAAATTTGTATATTTCTATCAAACTTCGAATAATTCCTCTCAGAATAATCAATGTGTCTGTTCTTTCGAATATAAATTAATCAGATAACTATAAAAAGGATAGAGCTAGATAGATAAAATTATATGTACAAAATAAACATAAGTTCTAGAACAGACTCTCCGACCCGTATTAATCACACTAATTAACCATAAGCTCTGAATGACCAGATCGCCGCAACAGCAATTAACGGGACCTGTGAATGAGTCCTAATGTCCCTCACCGGCCACGGTACAACCCTCCTCGAAGGAAGTACGTCCCGTCACCGAATGGGAGGAGTGTAACCTCCACCTATTAGTGTACCCAACGGGTTGACGAAATCCAACCACCATACCGGAAGCATCTTATCCCCAATTACGAGGTGTCCTCGGGGGGACAAAGTTAACATAAACAGTCAATACACCTATCAAATTTTGTGTCAAATTCAATAAAGGATATGCTTCCTATACTTTTAGAAACGTGATTATTCAAAGACGCTAAAAATTAAATATGCCACATTTAGAAAGCGATTATATGACTAAATTTCTGATTAAAATTTTCTTTTTTACCGATGGTGAAAAATGCATGTAATACGCAGATTCGGTTTTCGGATATTATTTACTTCATGCCAGGGTAAATCACCAAAAAACTTCTCAAGGATAATACGATAGATTTGATAAAAACGTTGCACCCAAAGGTTAATATTTCCCAATTATTGTTCTCCAATCTATGAAAAACGTTGTCTGGAATAACACTTCTATTAGAGAAACCGTGGGAAAGTTTTAGGGAGACCACTCCAACTATTTTAAGCCTGTTGTATCAATAAAATTAGCTATATCTAAAACTTTCAAAGAAGTATTTTTGAATAACTATGCTTCGATTTAATTCTGTGAAAAGATCTTTTGAAATTTCATATTTGAATTTGAATCTTATTTGAATGAACACATATCTCATACTAGTTTAGTAGCTAGATATTGTTACGAATATTATTGCGGCGGGTTTGTTTTTACAGTGGTGGGAATATTATGTGCTATGACACACAATTCGCTGATTTCGGTTGAAAACAATGGCGTTTATTTACACAAAGAAGACATTAACAAAAAGACGTCGAATACACAGACGACAAATATGTACAGCCGAGCAGCCGAGACGAACACACAGCAGCAGACAGTAGCCCACAAGTTGTAATCGACCACAGCTCTCAAACCCCAGGCAGAATCCAACAGGAGTGGGTTTCCTCGTTCCTTCGCTCTGCGGTCTCTCTAGGCGGCTGAACTTATCACTGTCTCCTTGTTTTAGCTGCCGACTCACTACCAAACACTTTAAGTCGCTGCTTCCACAGTAGGCAACATGATTCGGCACACAGCAGTTCAGTACTCGCTTACACTAAACACAATGCTGGCACTCCTTCGATTGTTCGCTATCCTTCCAATTTTCAATACGTTTCCGGCTCAATCCAATTCACACACACCACAACTTGAATCTTCCAGCCTTTTATAGCTTCCGAGACCTGGCCGAGAACCTTCTAGGCCAATCAGGACGCATCTCGGTTTCTATTGGACGAATCATGAATATTTTTGAGGTTTCCATCATTACCCATTTTGTCACCAAATTCGTCACCAAGGCACTAAATGGTATCTAAGTTTGTCACCAAACCCTGATATCATTAACCCAATGCCTGCCTGGCAGGCAACAGGGTTGGACGTAAAGCAATCTTTCTTACGACGATATTACTCATGCTGAAAAGCAAAATTACATGTTTCTAACAATACGGTTAGTAATTTTTTGAATCTTTAGATACCATTTTCTCAAATTCGGATCTTTGAAAGAATTTTCTTACTAAAAACCTCATAAATTGAAGTCTAATGCTTATTTTTATTCGAATTTAGCTGCCGAATCACCATCCCATCACCAATATCCGAATCACCACCCATACGCTTGCACAGTCCCTTTTTACAGGGGGGGGGGGCACATTCACACATCTCACAGATAGAACAACCATACCCAAACCGGGACTCACAGAACACGAGGAAGACGCGCTACCTCTGTGCCAGAAAGCTGGCCTGTGCATCAAATATTATAAAATAATGCAGTAGTATTTAAAAATGGGTACACTTTAGCAATTTTTTATCAGCGCTTGATGTTGTTCATAATGAATACTAAATCCTTTATCTTTATTCATAAAAAAATCAAACTTTTAATTAAAAGTAAATCTTATGCTTTAACATTCTCAATGCCGACGTCCTGGAGCAGGGGTAGCGTGTCTTCTCCATAACCTGGGGGTCCTGAGTTAGACCCTCGGTTCGAGCGAGGATGTTCTTTATCTATTCTATCTCTTATATAACTGAATTTTTCCCCCTGTAAAAAGGGGCTGATTAAGGGAATGTGATACGTGAGTAACTGTTCTGTACGTGATGTGTTCTGTATGCGATGATTATATATTAGAAAAAAACTGTATTAACAAGTGTTAAAAAAGTTTATTTGAACTATAATGCATAAATAAAAAGTATTTTATTAACGATTAAAAATTTTGTGTAATACGTTGTCTGTGTGATACTTAGTGGTGCACGTGGAATTCTAAATGTTCAATAAAAAAAGAAAAGAAAAATCTACTCAATTTGGGTAAAATGGTTATTATATATAAATATAGATTATAAGGAATGAGAAAAACCAGTGTAGAATATTAGTTGAAACAATGAAAATGATTTGATTTTCGTTTTGACAATGTTGTTGCAAAATACGTTCAAAACAAAAACAAAACTGATTAAAAAGAGAAAAAAATACGACGGAAGAATTCTACCAATGAAAAAACGTTTTTATAATCTGATGGTGTAATATTTATTCTTTTTCCTATTTTCATAATATAAAATTTTTGGAAGTTGCAGAAAATTCAAAATTTTAAATACGTTTTCATTAATTAAAATATTTAATCAAACTCTCTCCGGAATTAGCATTATCACCCCCAAAATATATATGTGCCACGTTTAAAAGCTTTAAATCAAATGGTTAGTCTCATATTTATCGTTTTTATTAGTTGAGATTACGTGATCTTTTTTATTAGATACCTTATCTAGTATTAAGGATCATTTTTTAAATTTTTTATTAGATATGTAATAGCAATAGGATTAGATATCGAATCAATTTTTTTATTAGAGATAGTGTCTATTTCCTATTATTCCCTTTTTATAGGTCATTCATTTCTATATTTGCTCTGATTGTTAGATTACTGAGTGTATTATTATTTTTTATTCACTTTTATCATTTATTTTATATTTTATTACCGTTATTTCTTTCATTGTAACTCAGTATTCTCTATTTCAGTTATTGCTGTATTATTTCTAGTTGTATATGTTTTTATGTTGTTGCTTTTTTTAATGTATTTGCTTTCATTGATGAATTTATTTTGCTATATCACGTGAATATATATATCATTCTGCTTTTTGCTTTTCTATATTTATTTATTTATTTACCTTTATAATATATTTGTGTTGTTATTGTGTAGCTTGTATTGTTTTAAGATATAAACTATATATTTTTAAAAATAGCTGTTGTCATATATAAATTAAAAGCGAATTCGTGCAATGCCTACTTTGCACATTCCAGAAGAAAAAAAGATAAAAATGAAATCTTCTATGCATATTTCAATGTATCATGTCAGAAAATAATTTCTTCAACGGCCAAGCACCACGTGCTCGGGCAAGTTAAATTATATTTTTATTCATTTTAATGGTCTCATTGAACCAGTCACTTTAGTACTGCCAACGATCCTAAAAAACTTTTTCTCGCATTTATTGCTTTAAAAAATATTCCATTTCCTGTTTATTTCATTTCGTATAATCACGTGCTCAAAATGGCATTTTTCCTAGGTTTTATTTGCTGTAGTCATTAACTTTTTTTTAATCAGAGCTTTTGTAAATGCAATGGTAAGGCTTTATTAAAAGCTGATTTCTTGACGTGATCGTGCAGATAATGAAATTTCAACTTTTCGCCCACGGATTTTTGTTTACCACATTCCCACAACAACATCATGTTCTGTGATGTTAATATAGAACGGAGTTTGCATACGCTCGAGCGACATTTTAGCGGTCCAGAAAACATGCTTTCTTTTTAGAAAGATAAGAATTTTTATGCTTTTTTAGAAAGTTTGTCTACCTTTTACTTATTTCAGTCACTACCAAAATCACAAGAAGTAAAACCAAAATTTTCTAGCTGTTATTTTTCATTCATTGCATCGGTAGTTTTCAAAGTATATTATATAATAATTATTATATTATAAGGATAAAGTGGTTGAAAGTAATCTTTAATATTCAATTTTAAATTTTTTCCTATGGAAAAAATAGGGTAATCAGTTATCTCTAGCAATTTTCATCATAAAGTAATTATTGCTTTTTAAATATAATTAAGTGATATATAATAATTTTTAAATGCTTAAAAAAACAACTAATATAAAAAAATTAAGTCAAATTTTACTTGGGTCAACAAATAAAGATTTTCTTTCCAGATCTTGTCAGTTACTTTTTTTAAATAATTAAAATTAATATAAATAAATTAACAAAACTTTATTGATTTTCGTAAGAATTGAACTCCCATTCTTAACCTTCACGCGAAAAATACTGAAATCCTTGCATTTTTCCGATTGAGCTACTCCCGTTGATATCAATTTTCATTTCAAATTGCTAAAACTCTAATTAAAGCGTAAAAAATCACTTAAATTTAATTAATGAATTAATATTTGAAGAAACTGTTTAAACATCAAATGCCATTCACAACAAGTTTAACCCTTTGCGATCCGATGTCGAGAGTGACTCAACATTCAAGACTGTGCATCATTTTGACGTGTTGTTTTTTTTTAATTTAATTGTTAAAAACACCTACATAATGGTTAAGAGATGTAGAATAATTTTTCAAAGAAATTTGACTGATAAGAATTATGTATATTTATTTTTCATAGCAATAAACAAATCTTTGTATTAGGTGAATAATTTTGCATCTAATAATTTGTCGGACTGTAAAGGGTTAAAAACTGTATTTGAACTTGAGTGGATGAATAAAATGCATTTTATTAACGATTGAACATTTGAACAAGATATCTAAATATATATAGGGAGAATGTGAACTAATAGTCGGAAATGGAAAAAGGATTAAACGTTGTTTTAAAAATAATTATTTTGATTGATTTTTTTAAGAAACAGGGGTTGTAGGAATGAGGAAGATAACATCTGAAATCCTTCAAGGCTAATTTTTGGACAAACGAGTACAATTTGAAGAATTATGTTGAAGGTATAGAGAGCTAATGACCTATTATTTGTCTGCGTAAAAGATTGGTGTAGGTAGCAATCGGTGGTCAAATGAATGTGACAAACTTAAAGCACATCGACTGAAACAAGATTTATTTTGATGGCTAGCGATATTTTAGAATAGCTAAGAGTTAAATCAGAGCTATACTACTAGGTTTTATAGCTGTGTAGAATATTTCTATCAGATTGAATGACACAGTAGTATTAGTAGGATTTGAGACTTAATGTTCTGTTTAAACTGAGAGTTTTATTTCCAGTTACTAAATTGAATTAGCAAACTTTATGCATTTACATTTACTTTATACATTATTTTATACATTTACTTTACTTTATACATTACTTTATACTTTATACATTTACATTTACTTTACTTTATACATTACTTTATAAATTTACATTTACTTTACTTTATACATTACTTTAAACATTTACATTTACTTTACTTTACACATTACTTTATACATTTACATT
>JAOUZG010015602.1:3249311-3304974 GCA_026289955.1 Argiope argentata | reverse complement strand
CTTTAAACATTTACATTTACTTTACTTTACACGTTTCTTTAAACATTCACATTTACTTTACTTTATACATTTCTTTAAACATTTACATTTACTTTATACATTATTTATTTTACATTACTTTATACATTTTAAGATAAGCTTCAAATTTTTACGTTGTCCCCCTTGTTCCTTATAACTCCCAGACATTTCTAATTTGAAACAGAATGAATGGTCTCCCCAAAACTTTCTCGTTTACACCTTAATAAAAGGTGCTATCCAATAGAACGCCTTACTTGAAATTTTCTCACAATATTTACGGATTATTAATTTTTTGAGTAAATATAGCATTTTTGCAAAAACTAGAGTATTAACGTTCAAGAGACGTTTAGCGATTAATTCCTGACATGCCGTTAATAGTATTTGAAAACCTATTTTGTGCTTTAGAGACGGTTTCTGCACCCGATTGAAATAAAGATTTGACACGAAACTATAAGAATACAGATAGACAAACAGTCAACTTACTGATGTAATTGGTTCTAATTCCGATACGTATCTACATTATTACTACATTAGTGAAATCAGAATTCAAAATACATATTCCCAATTAGCCCATAGTCTTTAAGCTAATTGGGAATATACCTGGGGGGATTATAAGCCTTACTGTAACGGTACCAGTGGATTAATAAATTAACTAACAATTGCATTATTTAATGAATTCATAATGATTAATATGATTAAATTCAATGCATAAATTATGGGTATATCATTTTTTCTCATAAGAGTATTTTAAATCGAGAAAATTGACAACTGCAGCAAAATAATTACAAACCGAATGTATTTATTTTTTTGTAATAAATTTTTTACGTAATGATTTTTTCAATCATTATATATTATAAGTCAAACATTTAGTATACAATGAAAACTACTAAAAATATAGTTTTTAATCTTTTGAAAATAAAGTTTTATATAAATTATATTTATATTATTAGTGAGGAGTTAGTCAAATGCATTTTATTAGCTTAGGAAATTCAAAAGAAAGTATATCTTTCGTTTCATAATATTCGTAATAATACATGATTCAATGTATCGATTAATATTCATAAGATAAATTCTCCATGTTTTATTATTTTTATTTGAAATCTTATAACAATTAAAAGCAATTTCAAATTAAACTCAGTCCTTTAATATTTGATATATTCTAAAACCAACTGATATATTCGGCACTTTCGTGATTAATTGTTTTCATATCTTATAATTTTAATGTTAAAACTACTTTTGTATAAAATATAAAACATAAAAAATTATAACCTTAAAGATTTTATATAATTAAAATATAAATATTAATTGAACTATGCGATTATTTAAAATAGCTGATAGTTAAAATTCTCCATATCATGATAAAGCAATTCGATAGTTGTCCCGATATAAATTAATCGTCTGTTGTTCGGATTTTTTTAATATTCTTCTGGAATTCCATTAATGCGCTCTGTTAACTCTTCTTTGTGTTAATTATTTTTTCTCTTTTGTATTAATTCTTTTTATTAATTATTTTAAAATCAATAAAGACTTTTTCCGAATTTTTTTAAACATAAAAAAAGAAATATTAGCAAAAAGAAGGTAGAATAAATCAAATGCAATACTACAATTTGAACAACTACAGGTATTCTTGAAGATAATTAAATCAGATCCGAAAATAAAACTGATTGTTGTTGTTTTTTTTCATAACAACTACAGGTATTCTTGAAGATTAATAAATCTTATTCGGAAATAAAATTGTTTATTTTTTCATATACAACTACAGATATTCTTGAAGATTTTTAAATCAGATCCGGAAATAAAACTGATTGTTTTTTATTATACAACTACAGGTATTCTTGAAGATTATTTAATAAGATTCGAAAATAAAACAGTTTGTTTATTCATATAGCAAGAATTTTCGTATGAAAATAAATTCCGAATACAAACTATATTTGAACTTTTTACTTAAAAAATCAGTGAAACTGACCATTCTTAATTCATTACTTTATGTATGGAAATTTTATAATTTAATTTAAATGCTTTAAAAAATATATGCTAAAAACTTTAATCGAGATTTAATATGTAATTTCTAAATTATTGCAAATAGACATAAACTATTTCTTTTCAGAAAACTACTTAAATTGAAATAATTTTTTATGTAGTTTAAATTAACAAATGTGCTAATGAAAAAAAATTAATATAAATTTTTGTATTATTTCTTGGTTTTACTATTCGAATTTAGTAACATAATATTAACATACTAATATTTGAAACAAATAAGATTCAATTCTTCTTCGATTGAAACTGACCACGTTATGAAACTTCGAACATTGCTATTTTAAATTTCATATTACTTTACCGACAAACTCCCGTTGAGGTGCCCATCGATTACCATAATATAATGAACCTTATCGCGTCATAACTCGATCGATTTTAATACCAGATGAATGGAATTTTTTTCATTATTTGATTAAAATGTTAGTATCTCAAAAATATGGGACTAATTATGGTTAATAGAACGCGGAAGTTACAAGTCGTAATTCCTCAAAAATTTGTGTCTTTATTTTAAAAGCATAAAATTATCTACATCATTTTCAGTGATTTTCAGATGAAATTACATACATATCTCAAATGATTTAAAAATTAGCACCTGAAATTCGACTGAAGACGACAAGTTTATATTCTTTTACAACAAGTATGCAAGATTCAAAAATGGATTTTTTTTATCATAGGAATACAACATATAAAGCCACTGTCGGTGAATGGAAATTATTCAGTAAGATTTTTTTGTAATCACAGCAGCTGAAAGCATTTCACAGTGATTAATCAGAAAATGCCTTTTAACAACTTTTGCATTAACCAAAGATTCAGCAGAAAATTAAGTTTTCCTCAATCAGAATATTTCCCTGATTCTAAAGTTTTTAAAGAAAACAGGGGGAAAAAGTTTTATAATTCTTTAGAAAAATATCAAAATTTTGCAGTTAACTTCTAAACGAGCTAATGCGTCATGCTTTAAAAATTATCTGTGGCTAATATACATTAACTTAAAGATATATCATTAATGCAAACATTACTTTGCTTACGAATTTAGCTCGTAAAAATTCAGGTTTCTTTATTTCAAAGACAAGCCAAATGTTGAAACATTTGAAAGAATGTTTTGAAATCTTGTCGAATAATATCAACAAAAGTGTCTATCTTTCAATGATACAATATATTCTTTGCTTAGAAAATATTAACTTAAAATATTTTTCCAAAATCTTTTATTTCTCAACTTCATTAATGACGTAAGTCATAAGCAATGCTTATCAGAATCTTTTCAGAAAGAAATTTGTTCAAATAAATCTTTAAGTTTCATAGCGGTTTATTTAGCGGAATAAAATAAAACTTTTAAATCATTCAAATATTATTTAGAAGTATATGTTTATTACTTTTATCGTTTTGCAATGTTCAATCCGACATTTTTTTTCAATTAAAAATATTTTAATTTTACTTATTTTTAATGAATTATGATAAAAATAGTACTTGGAATAATTTGAAACAAAGTACCTGAAGTAAATATATATCACACAAAGCTTATAAATAAATAATATAATATTAAAAATAATTTTAATATTAAAAATAGAAAGATAATTTATCTCCAAATATGTTCTTTGAACTCGCAAATTAATTTTGTTCATTTAGCCTCATTTTTTCAGATTTGAAAGTTCAGAACTTTTACCAATTAGACTAAAGGCTTCAAACAGAATTATAAATTAAAATTCTAATGTTATCTTTACAGCAAACGATATTTTCATTGCATATTTTACCTATACTCTGACAACAAATACAGCTGGAAAAAGATACATAAGCTTTTTACTTTTTAATAATAACATTTTATCTTCCGTGTTATTTTTTTACCCAGAATTTTGACAATATTTCAAAATTATTTTGTTTAATAATTTCAATCATAAATTTCATTGTCGAAATGAAATTCAAAATATTCCTAGTGGTTCGTCAATTATTTAAAAGTATGCTTTTTCCGTTCTTCTAAGCTAAGGACGGGAGAATTCTTTTTATCTACATAATTTATGAAGATAATAAGAAACTGAGGTTACAGCACAAAGAAAGACAACGTGCAATTAGAAAACAGATGATAGTGAGAATTACAATTATAATCCTATTATATTATCGTGTTTTTGTCTCCTATAGGAAGATAGATACAAATGAGACAGTCCGGTTGTAATGACAACCAAAGGCTCCAAGAAAAACAAATTCCTAAATTATAAAAATGTATATAATACACGAATTACATGCTATATAGTTTGATGACTGAAATCGCCAAATTGACAAAAAATTATTGATGCTTTTTGATCGTCGTTAAATTGGACAAGCACCATACAAATAAATGACAAATCAGGTTAGACTAAAATTACTTTAATATCTATCACAATCTGATGCTGAAAATTACTGACTGAACCATGACTATCAAATTACATTATGAATTCAATTGTTAAGTAGATTTGTCGCCAAAGTCGCGTAATAGCCAAATCAGTCGATCAAAATGTTATTATAAAAAGAGTTCCCTACTTTTTTTTAATTCAAAAGAAACAGCGAATCGTGAAATTGATTAATTATATACATATATTCATAATTTTGATCAATATCTATTTCAAATGTATTATTGAAATAATTTTTTTTCAGTTATGGATATTACAAGAGAACAAGTATGAAAATTGAATAATATATTTAAAATTCAGCTGCCGATTTTACAGTTTTTACATCATATTTTTTTCATGTT
Organism: Argiope argentata; assembly: GCA_026289955.1. Classification (NCBI taxonomy): domain Eukaryota; kingdom Metazoa; phylum Arthropoda; class Arachnida; order Araneae; family Araneidae; genus Argiope; species Argiope argentata. The sequence goes on along the minus strand of JAOUZG010015602.1, from coordinate 3,300,200 downwards.
TCATTATTATAATGAAGGGATTTTGTGAATGCATTTCTATCATTTACTTATCTGATTATGCTTTAAAATTTTAACGCGGTTTTTTTTCCGATAACAATACTTAATTTTTATATTTTTAGAGGGTATTTAATAGTTAAGCGATTAATTTAATAAAATTTTGTTTCCTTATTATTGATACCACCGTTATGGAAATTCATAATGAATTATTTTTGATACGTTTTAACGTTGCAAGGAAAAGCAACCACGAGCATTTAACACTTAAAATATATTTATTAAGAAATCATATATAAGTTAATACAGATGCAAAACTTTACTTAACTAACACAAAAACATTTTAAAATGTAAACGAATGTTAGATGCACGTCTTACCATTTCAAGAATTCGAACTCTTTTGTGTCAGTTAAGGCGCGAAAACAATCATGTGATTATCATGACATAATCAGTTGGACAACATGAATTCTATAGAATATTAGAATAAGTAAATTTCTAGTCCCCCCCCCCGATATTTACAATTCAAATTAAAAAATTAAGATAGAAAATACTTTAATTTATATAAAAAAAATATATTATTTTAGTAAATTGATAAAAGTATGCTTCTAATCACGGTTTTTATTGAATTCATTACTTTTATTGCTAAAATGTGAAAAAAAATTGATAAATTATGAATTTAATGCGAAATTAGAAGATATACTTATTTCATCAATTATATTATTTTTTCATTAATTTTCAGTTAAATTTTAAAAAGGTCCGCTCTGATCACTTGCATTAACCCTTTGGGCCCCACCTGGATATACATATCCCACTGTTATTTTTAAATCATCCAAAGGGAAATATATTGAATCTCTATCGCAATGTTTTTTCTGTGATAACATTCATGTGTTAGTTAATTATAAACTACATCTCAATAATAAAGCAGTAATAAAGAAATCCGAACTAAAACTGAATGTGACGTGAGTAAAGTTACACTCTGCAAAATTTGTTTTGCAATATATCATACATATAAATACAATATATATGTATATATATTGCAAAAATTTGTTTTGCAATATATATACATTCTAAAAGAAAAAAAAACAAAATAATTTTGGATATGTAAATATTAAGAATTTTCTTAAAATAAAATTATTTTTAAATATTATAAAGACTAAAGACTCAACTTTTCACTACTTTATATGGTCACCTCAAGACCAATGAGATACATGTGCTTCATTTAAAAAGAGCCCTTGGACACATATGGTCACCTCAAACACTGCATCTATAGTTAATTTTTTGGTTTTATTTTAGCAGAATATAGCTATTTATACTTTATTTGACCCATTAAAGCCCAAAATTATCTTAATTTCGGAAAAGAAAAAAAACTGGTATTGAAAGGATTAAAACTTGGATAACATTAAAAAAGAAAAAAAAGTTTGAAAATCAATAAAAAATTAGTTTATTTCAATCAATATGTCTAGTACCTTTCAATTTTAATCAAAAAAAAAACTTCAATATCCAAAAAAAAATGTTATTACAATCATTTTTAAATATGGATACGATCCCTTTGTCACTTCAGGTACACGGTGATTAGGAATGTTTCGCAGATTTGGGACAATCCCTTTAAACACGAAGCCAACCCTCATCGGAACACCTTTCGTCCAAAAACTTCAGAGCCGCAGAAATGCCATCCCTGAAAAACAAGAGGGGGTGAGGTGGGAAGATAAAAGACAGAAGAAGGAGAAAAGTAGCAAAAAAATTCTAAAAGATCGATTTGGATCAGGAATTCCTATCATCATACCCCGGACAGGAATTCTTTTTATTGCTATTATTATTATTTTACTCCAGAAGCCGCCGTTCGCTCTATTTTGCAGTTCTTTTTTCTTAACTTATTCACTGAAATCCTATCGCGGAATATTCTTTCCCGCCATTCCGTGAAAGATTTGGAATTCTCCAAGAAAATGTGTTCCGGAATGCCGATGCCGTATTTCTCACTCCTCCCCGGCCATCCGTCCTCTTCAGGAGGAGGTAAATGTTGTTAAAGGAACGTTTCAAAAGTGAAAAGATCATCCCGCGCCGCAGATGAAAATTTCATGATGTTAGGAGGGGGAGGGGAGGGATTTCGAAGGTTAAAATGTGTTCGGGCCAGGGAATGAATACTGCCGTCTGACTTTTAAGGCTGTAACTTCTGACTTTTTTGGAGACACACTTGTTGCTGTTGTTGTTGATGGCGAAAATTTCCAGACGAAGAGTTTCTATGACAGGAATTGATGAATAGGTGTCAACTTATGTATCATTCAGTACTGGTATACCAGAGCTGAAAGGTGTTATGATTTTTGAGCTGAAAACTTTTTTTCGACAAATTGATGAAATTAGCACTATTTTTTGTTGATGGTATTGGTAAAAGAAGCGAAAATATTTAATTGAGGAACTCTACTATAACAAGTAATATAAAAATCCTTTTTTTTAAATCAATTCCTACTTAGGTCCACAAAGAAAAGTTTTGTTTCAGTTACTTTTTATTAAGTAATTACAATTAAGATAAATATGGTAGAAACACAATATTAATTATTATTAATAATAATAATATTAATTTCCTGGCAATTAATTACTCGCAGCCCAAAATAGCTAATCCAACGCCATGCCAACCAGACTATCCCGGCCTGACAATTACAGTTACTATCCATAATTAATCAAAAAATTATACTAGCATTGAATTTCCTACGCTAATTGAGGATTAAAAGCCAATTGTAGCCACGCAAAATACGTGATTTTTCTACACCAGTTGGGATAATGCAACAAAGATTAGAAATTTCTAATTTTCTTTACTCTGTATTATTTTAATTTAAAAGTACTTCCAAATGAATTGGAAAAATCGATTCATTAACAATGTTTATTTCAAATGCATCAAGCATTATATAAATAAACAAAATCGTTTAAAATAATCGGCCGTAAACATATTAAGTCTAAGCTCTTTAGTGTGGGGGGGGACCAACCGAATTCGTTACTTATTTGGCGGCGAGGAAATAAAGATTTTTAGGAAGAAAGTTAGTTTTTAATTAATTAATAAAACCATTAACCAACTTATCTTTGAATAAAACTGTATTAACATAAAATGTCATCCTCTGAAAGTTTTAAAAAATGTACTTTGAATTTGATTGTATGAATAAAAGGTGTTTTATTAACGATTAAAAATTTGAGCAAGATTATATATATATATATATGCAGAGCGTCGGCTAATAGTAGGAAAGAGACAAAAAGGAAACGATAAAAATTTTAATATTACAGCCTACATATTTTGAAAGCATATATTAGAATAAATTAGCATTAACATAATTGTTTTTTAATATCAGAAAAAGATTTTGTAACAATACTATATAAAAACAAGAGCAAATGGTATCTCCAAACCTTTCTCACATTTCCTAGTAAATTTTTCATGCCAGAGAACATCTTGTATGACATTATCGTACAATGGATAGGAAATAACTTTTAGTGTGAATGTAGCTTTCTTACTGATTGTAGTTTATTTATATTCGAACAGCTGGACAGACGGTCTTTCTCTGAACAGGTTTTACTCAAAATTTGAAAGATAATAGTTTATTAAGTGTAAGGACCCTATATCGAATTTCAACTATCTAGCACAAAGCATTTTTGGGTTATATTAATTATTATATTAATTTTAGGATATGTTATGTATTATTAGATTAGGTTAAAGAAAAATGAATATTTTTTTTAAAAAAAATGGGTTTATTGAACTCAGGCAAGTCTTAAACGTCGAGAATCACCAAAATTTCGAATTCAAATTTTTGTCGGGTGCTATACTTTCTCTATACTAAGTATGGAAGAAAGCAGTAACCAGTTGTGTGTGGCAAAAATCTAAGACACAGCTATACTTTTGGCTGAAACTCTAATATAAATATAGTTACATATCTTGAGGCTTTTGTCATATTTTGGATGCAGTTAAAACCAAAATTCCTCCCGAAACTGTTTGTAGACGAGAAAGAAATTTTGCCCTAAAACAAAGCTTTAACAAATTTATCTGTAATAATACATCATAAGAAAGCCTATAGGTTTAACTGAAATGCCAATATATGGCTTTAATTTGAATTTATATAGCAGTTCCTAATACGAATAGATGTAGAAGAATAAAAATTGCGACCCTACGTTTGTTCTAGAAAAAGATTGGTACTTACGTATTAGACCATCGATCTTTATCGCCAAATTTGAAAGCACCGCCAATGAGTTGCTAAACCACCAATTACGGCAAAAAAAAGTTATTTAAAAAATTGATCTAACCTTAACTCTTGTACGCCATTTTGTTGGCTTCATTGGCTTCGACGGTTTATCGCAAAATTTGAATCCATCGCCAATGAGTTACTAAACCATTGGTGACAGTTGCCGTCGACGGTCGAATACATAAGTACCAAAAAAAAATTAGTCCGGGCCGGGATAGCCTGGTTGGTAGAGCGTTGGACTCGTACTCCTTCGGTTACGAGTTCGAAACTCACCGTCCAAAAGATTCCCAAGTGTGTTGCTGCTGGCACTCGTTAAATCGGTCCGTGGTCGCAAAGTCCTCCATGTCGAGAGTAGTACCACTAGGGGTACTGGGTCAGAGGTGATCGTTTTCTGTTCCATGTCTAAATTATTATCTGAGATGAATGAATGAATTTTCATGAATGAAGTCTGCTCCCTAAAAAGGGTTGTGGCGTGTGTGTAGCTAAGTCGTACTCTTGACCCTAGATGGCGCTACTTTTAAAACAAGAGACGTATATCTCCGGATTAAAATCTGCTGATGAATCAGCGGGGCTTGTAAATGGCAAGGGCCATAAGTAACAACAAATTTTACACATCTCTCTTTCAATTATATTTGGTATATCCATGCATATTTTAAAGAATGATTACAAGTTGATTAATAGGCCAATGGTCTCGAAAGACTTAACATCCAGTTTTATACTCTTTGAAAGAGGACGAATTATTGTCTGAAGTTATTCAGAGATTGTCATAGAAATGCATTCTGGGAGAAACATTAATCTCCCAGAATGCATAGTGCAGGCTGATCTCCATTTTCCTCGGTCCTTGGAATCCAATATAGCTTTTGGAGGGAATGTTTAATTACTGAAAGAGGAAATTGGAATATATATATATATAGCAGAATCTTGCGAGTATACATCAGTTTATGTCTGTAGCTGCTCTTTTCTATAGCATTCTTAAAGGACCCATGATTCTTTAGAGGCTTAGCTTCCACCTTTAAGATATCTGAATATGAAGATTATAGTCTGAAGTAATTAAACACTGAGGTAGTTAAATGACGCAATCTCGAAGAGAATATTAATCAGATAGAATGCAACTGATCTTTTTTTTTCCTTATTTGTTGGACTCAAGGATGTATGTTTGAAAGAATTGTTGTTTTTGAAAAGAAGGACTTTTTTTTATTATTAAATAAGAGGAAATTTTACTGTTCTAAACCTTCCATAGTGTCATTTCACTAACCACCACGGAACTGTTCCGGCCGTCCTCGAAAGGATGTGAAGTGAAGAGAGGAAAAACAGTTGCGCGAGGGTAGAAGCCATCGGCAATAAAAGAGAGTCTCAATGCAGAAAGTGTGTACGTTTTTTTTAAATTTCTGAGGAGAACTCTGAGTCATTATTAATAATTATTATTAATGAAAGGCAATCTACATTTGCAAATAATATATTCTATATTTAATCATTTATATATACTATCAATAATAAACTCTAGAAGAAAATTTGAAAGTGTTGTTAATTTTCAATAAATATCAACATGGTTCTCAGAAACAACACAATATTGAACACAGACAAGAAACAAATACATTTTGACGGTTAAGCTCGCATCATCTTGTTGAGAAGGTCACGGGAAGAATGTGAGCCTGAATCAAGCCAGAGAAGCCTGATCACACAGATATTCTTACGCGTGAAAAATAGTCCACTCACTTGAACCTAACAGAAAGTATTCCTGTATCGTGCGTTGTTATAACACTCAGGTTTATCATATTAGATGCAATTTGTGAGAGGATGACTATTTCTGGTTATATTACTGGTGTTCTGATACATTCTGATATATTGTTACACAAAAAGGTCATTGCTCTTTTTCTTATTTATGACTTATTTGTGACATATATACATTTAAAATTGTGTCGGCTCTGTAGCATTATATTTCAATTCGATAACTTGTATTATACGTAAACATTGTATACGTATTGTATAGATATTGTATTATTCGATACGTATTATGTATATAAACCAGCTTCTCAATTCTTTTTATGAATAAAAATTCGTTAAAAACTATCAAAATTCATTAAAAACCAATTACAGAACTTAATTGATAAAGTAAAGCGCGTTGGCCACTATAGTTTTGGGAGTAAGGAATTTTAGAATATTATTTTTACTCATTCTTTTCGATTAGAGATAAATAATTAAATTATGATATTTGTAATTTTTGTTTAATTGGGGGGTTTATTTGTATTTTTATAATGATACTTTATCATGTTTTTTGTTAAAGTTATTACAGAATTGAGCTGTTATATTTTCTATGAAATTCATCAAGAAAGGATTTTTTCCGAGGATTATTTCAATGACTTCTTATCTGTTTCTAAATAGCTGGATGAACAGCACTAATCACCTTCAAATACTTTTCACACATAGCTTTTTGCTCTTTATAATTTCTTCAAGAAAAATATTCTAATACTGTTAACCCAACCCTTGAATTTATCTCTGCAAATAATAAAGATGAGTTTCGGCGTGTATTAGAGAAAAAGGAAGCTAGTATAATAATTACAGAAAATTCACAACAGTAAACCATTTGAAACCATGAAACAATAATTATAAATATAATTATGATACCAAATACATAACATAACGCCATTATGTGCCCTCTGTATTTATAACACTGTTGTTGTATTGTTACTTATGGCACTTTACAAGGCCGCTGATAGATCTGTCAGCGATTTAAGCTGAATGAGCGTCTCTCGTTTTTCAGTAACGCCAATTAGAGCCAAGAGTACAATAAAAAGAAGTCGTTAAACTTGTCTCCCTTTGAAGAGACACATATTCGAACATTGTTACTTCTGGCCAGCTGTGAGGGGATTCTTCCTTTGTTGCGCATTGTGTTTCTCCTGCTGTGATGTTAACCCTTTGGACTTGAAGGGACTTAGATAAGGGAAAACACATGCGATGGCGGCCCTTTGAAGGATGGAACTGTCTCAACCTCACAAATGGGACTATTTCTTCTATGGACCACCCAAACTGGGATAAAGTTCCAATAATGAACAACATATGCGTTTTACGACCCATTGAAGAAAGAAGGACTAAAACCACCAGATGCGAATATTTGTGTATTGTGAAGGTCCTGATAAAAGGGTGGACGTTTTGAAAATATTCCCACGGCTGACGGTCGACCAATGGGAGTATTTCTAAAGAATTATTGGATGATCGGTATCTCCAGCGCGCCAATGTGAACCTGAGAGGTGGAACTTCAGCAATGTTAAAATGGAAGGTTTTGGAAGAAGCGGGATGGACGAAACAAGCTGATCGGAGAGACGGGACCGGCTGATCTGGCTAGAGACAGGACGAGAGCTGATACGACAACAAGACGAACCGTGAGCAGAACTAAAGAGCTGAAGTTGGAGCGATACCACGTGATCTCGATTTTATTGAAAAGATCTACCGGAAGTAATCCGTAGATCTCAGGAGCTACACGCCTTAGCCGGATACGCGAACAGCCTATGAGTTCACGGTATTAGATGTCGGACTGACAATCCAGTTGTAAATGTTTCCCAGCATTTAACCTAGAGAACATGTTGTTATTTTGTTATTGTATAAAGCTGTAAATAAAACCTTTGTGTTTCAAACGCTACCATTTTATTTTATCTATCAGGATCAAGTTATTACAACAACTAAGTTACACACACCTCACAACACTTTTTACTGACAGGACTTCATACATTCATCCACAGATCGTAATTTAGATCTGGAACAAAGAACTATCTCCTCTAAATCACTGCCCCCAGTTGTATTACTCTCGACATGGAGGATTTTGTGACCAGGACGGGTTTAATTTGCGCCAGCCACCACACACACACACACACACAAACAAACAAACAAACAGAGTCTTTGGCTGATGAGTTTGAACTTGCAGCAGAAGGGATGTGAATTCAACGTCTTACCAATTAGACTATACAAGCCTAAAACTAAGTATCTAACCAGTTGGATAAACACAAATTAAAAGGAAGAAAGAAAAAAAACTTTTAAAATAAAGAAAGAGAGATAAACCATTCAGGGAATTCCAGAGAGAATGCCATTGGTGTCAAATCTTGCAAGAATCTATTCAGCTTTTGATGAAGTAATAACTGGATGGAGGGGACAAGAATACTGAAACAAATGGTGACTATGGGTTGAACGTAGAGGGAAACGAGATTACTAATTGAAATAGAAAATAATTGATAAATTACATTGAGGACATCTGCATAGCTTGTATAAGCATATAAACAATCACTGTACAGTCAAAAATATGTAACGTCCGTCTGGGTCCTGTGTTTTGGATTTCCTACGTGAGAGCTGCACTTTTGAAGTTATAATTTCGTCTTGTCATTCTGGTCTCAGCTATTGTACGGTCTTGGAGAGGTCTTAGTCTTTATGAATACGGTTTACTATGGAGTGGATCTTGCCGCGTAAAGGGTATTCGATGCAGCTCTCCTGTACCATTCTTCTTCGAGACTATGCTACAATAATGTATTTATTGTATAGCATATACATTAAAAAACAAGATCTATTGTATTAGATAGATATTTACTAATTACGTATATATACTGTATACATTTGATAAAATTCGTAAATCTAAACAATTTGAAATTTTTAGCCTGTTATTTAAAGGATCTGTAGAAACTTCTATAGCATGTTTTGAAATTCAGTAAGTGGTATCCTATTAACTACTTAACTGTTTTGCAAATATGCCGTACGTGCATCAATTTATCGAATTTTGATAGCTGTAAACAAAAAATTAACCATTCATAGCAATTATAATTCAATAGTAAAAGATAAGTCAAGTATTCGATGGATTTCCATTTGAATCAAAATAAGAAAATATTCCCAAAATAGAATGGTGCCATCTTATTAGATAGTAGAGAAAATAAAACTTTTAAGTGGTTAAGAGCGTCCCTACAAGTTCTTACATCAATTTGTTGAAAGAATATACAATACAGTTAAATATTAATTTATTATATTAAATTAACTCTAGGATAATTCAATTGGATTTCCAAAATAGTTTAAAATAAAAGCAATCACTCAAAAAAATTCTACAGCGATAAATGTGTTATTATATAGAATAAATGCTGCAACATAAATATATTATATAAAAATAAAATGAAGTAATAATTAAAAAAGGAAATATAATAAATTCATTAAAATCATTTTAACTGAAACAATGCAGTAGTAAGGGAAAGATATGGAGTAACAACGCTGTAACACTGATTTTACAAAAATAAATTAGAGCCAATTTTTTTTCAATTTCAATTTTTTAAAAAATTATGTATTACCTCCATACTTACAACATACAAAATAATTCTATCGAACCGCAAATTTCACTAAACCATTCCAAAAATACAATCACTTAAAATTCTTATAATAAAAAAATAATAATTTTCTAATAAAATCACTTCTCCGAAACATTTGCACAGTAAACAAGCTTAACAGAAAAATCGTTTCTTATTTTTGCAGATAAAACGTTACTATATTTAAATTCCTATTCCCCTAATAAATACCGCGATGGAATAAGCCCTTCATCCCTAAAAGAATCCACACCGTAAATTCCGCCACTCCGTCCCTCCCATAAGGGAGCGCCATCCCTTAGGATAACCAATGAAGCGAAGCCGAGGACGTTACTTTTCCTTCTCCGAGATCATGATGAATCGAAGCACCCTCTCATCTTCTTTCCTTCGTGGTCGCTCTCCCCTTCTCTTCCTCCCAACTCCACCCCCACGAACGACTGGGGAAAAAGAATCCTCTAAACAGCCTCCAACACGTAAAGTCGTTTGGTGACCGGGAAAGACTCATCAAGAAGTTGCTGTGGGCTTCCCCCCTTGGATAAAAGACGTTGGATTAACGAGAGTTGAGCCCTGGTCCCACTCGCGGGACGCATGGTTAATGGCAGTTAGGACCAACAAACACTTTGCTGCTGATAATTACGAGTTTGTGACACACTTTTCAGTTAGGGGATTACGGTTATGGTCATTTACGGTTTGTTGTTATGAATAAAACATTTTTGGATGAGCAGTATAAGTCAATTCGGATGAATTAGAATTTATGTGCGAAGGTTTCTATTTGAAGAAAATGATATTTGAAGAACGATGAGGTTTAAATCTCCATATTTCATCTTTTTAAAAAAACTAACTAGCTTCTTATTTTAGTATTCGTAATTTTCATTCTTTTATGTCTTCTTTCATTTCCTACTATTAGTTCACACTGTCCCTATATATCTTGTTCAAATTTTCAATTGTTAATAAAATATTTTTTATTCATCCACTCAAGTTCAATGTCCTACCAACCATGCTATCCAAACCTAATAATTACAATTACTATAAATAATTGATCAAAAAATTATGCTAGTGTAGAATTTTCACTATTGAAGCAATCCAAAATGCGTGAATTTTCTACGCCAGTTTGGGTAACGCAATATCAGATAAGAAATTTCTAATTTTGTTTATTCTATATTACTTTAATTAGAAAATACTTCAAAATGAATCCGAAAATGTGATTAATTAACAATGTTCCTAACAATTCCTACCATTAGTTCACACTGTCTCTACAGATCTTGTTCAAATTTTCAATCGTTAGTAAAATATGTTTTATTCATCCACTCAAGTTCAATGCCCTACCATCCATGCTATCCAAGCCTAACAATTACAATTACTATAAATAATTGATCAAAAAATTATACTAGTGTAGAATTTTCGCTATTGAAGCAAATCCAAAATGCGTGAATTTTCAACACCAGTTTGGGTTACGCATTACAAATCAGAAATTTCTCATTTTCTTTATTCTGTATTATTTTAATTTGAAAATACTTCAAAATGAATCCGAAAATGTAAATAATTAACAATGTTTAGTTTTTGATGCATCCATCAATAGGAAGAAAAAATAAAATCGTTTGAAATAATCGGCCGAAAACCTGTTAAGCCTAACCTCATTACCGAAAGGGGAGGGGACAAACTGAATGCATTACTTATTTTTAAGTATAATAAAGAAGCTTTTTGGAGAGATATTAGTTTTTAATTAATTGATAAAAAATTAATGAATTAATATTTGAAAAACTGTATTAACATCAAATATATTTTTTAAACTTGTATTTGATGACACTCGATGTTAATATATATATATTTTAAATATTAATTCATTAGTTAAATTTAATTATTTTTTAGTTGTTTAAATAGAATTTTAGCAGTTTGTGATGAAAATTGAAATCAACAGGTAATAGCTCAGTCGGTAAAATGCGAGGATTTCAGTATTTTTGACTTGTATTTACTTTTTTTTATGAGTGAAAAATTAACTCTTTAATTCTTTGTTGATATTTTCTAACAAAAATCAGCCTACTAATACAACAAATATCAATAACTTTTTGGTGTAAACTGGCTGCAACTAGCTATTTTTAAAAATCGTTTGGTTGAACTGGTATCCTTATTTTAATTTAAAAATGAATCAGAAGATAAATAATTTTACATATCATAATCTTATACACAAACATACGCTTTAAAAAATATTTTACATTTAATAGTATTAGTTGTGGAATTATTTTAATCCCTAGCAGCATTGCCTATATTCACTCGAAATTTTACAAAGAATAATGTAAACATAAATATAAATTTGAAGGTATTTATAATTGATGTAGATTTTAAAAACTATGCTTAAAATATTTGAGTTTATTATTAACTCTTTATTTACAGAAATATTCATCCTTCATTTTTTAATTACGTTTTGGTATATAATAAATCCAATAAGTAATTTAATAAACTAAATTAATAACAAATAAAGATTAAAATGAAATCCGCTATACATATTTCGATGTATCATGTCAGAACATCATTTCTTGAACGGTCAAGCACCACGTGCTCCTGCGAGTTACATCATACTTTTATTCATTTTAATTTTTTCATCGAATGAGTCACTTTAGTATTGCAAACGATCCAAAAAAAACTTTGTCTCGCTTTTATTGTTTAAAAAAAATATCCCATTTCCTATAATCGCGTGCTCAAAAGGACATTTTTCTAGGTTTCATTTGCTATAGTCATTAACTTATATTTTATCAGAGCTTTTGCGTATTTTTTTTCTCCTACGGAATTTTGTTGGCGCCATAAACCTTAGAACATTTTAGAACTACTTTAATGTTGACAGAATTAAGCTAATTAAGAAAAGTTAAATTAAGCTAAACTAAGAAATTAATAGGATTAAATTAAGCTTTAAAGTATCATGACAGACAGACAGACAGACAGACAGACAGACAGATAGATAGATAGATAGATAGATAGATAGATAGATAGATAGATAGATAGATAGATAGATAGATAGATAGATAGATAGATAGATAGATAGATAGATAGATAGATAGATATAGATATAGATATCGAGTATTTGTATCATAAATCTGATACTTTTGCATGCCTGATACACTTATATCAGTTTTGTAACCCCGATAACTTTCGTCTATATCAATTTTATAAGTCTGATATTTTTACACGACACAAAGTCTTTCGTTTATACAGTACCATTCAAACCCAAAAAATGAGCTGAGAAAAGATGTTATATTGTTAAGTTAATCTAAGAGTCGAAGGGAGAATAATCCCACTGATTTCTCAAGTTAATAATCGCTTGTTTAGTTTGTAAATGACATTCACCTTAATTTAAATATTAAGTAAATATCTAAATAATTTATGGCTAATATTAAAAACTATTTAATATTGATGTTGACCGATTTACTATATTAGGGTAATTTTTTGAAAGACATAGAATCTGATGATTTTAATACCTTTAACAATTATACCTCTCTAAAAACATCATAACAAATATACCAGTTCATTTATATCCAAGCTTTGTGCATTCATTTTGCATTTATGTTCTGAAAGTTCTCTAGTGGATTTGGATTTAAAAATTCACAACGAGCACTTCTACATCTAATTTCATGCAAATGCGCGTTTCTCAAGAAATTTAAAATTTCTGTCAAATCTGCATTTTATGAATAGCGATTTCATTTTTCACTATTCAGGACTGCCTGTAGAGAGTGCCTAGGCTATTCAAAGTAATAGTCTAGGCACTCCTGCTGTTGGGTTCATGAAATATTCACCATCCGTCTGACACTTGAGTGGGGGCAATATCCTGTTATAAGCTGATACTTTGTGTCTGGCGCCGGGGACAACATCATTTGGAGGATTTTTCCCTCATATAGTTCCGGATTCGATTCTTCAAAGAATAAATTTTGCTTCGAAATTGAAACGGTAAAGTCATAAGAGATAGTCTAAAAATAGTTAATGAAATTTTACTATACTTTTAAAAAGAGACGATCGATGGAAATATAGATATAGACAAAAATGAGATTAAACTATTAAGCATAAACTTTTGTAAATCGCAGATGTCTCTAAAAGTAATTTGCTTACTGTTAATTTTCTAGTAAGTCTCAAAAAAAGCTTTTCTCCTTTTTTTCATTTGTTTATATTTTTATCTGATCCTCCAGGGGAGTACTTCGAAATTGGGGATGAGATGATTCCTGTATAGTGGTTGGATCTAGCCACCCTTGGTGAATAAACTAATAGGTGAGATTGGACTCCTCCCATCGATGACGGGACGTATTTCCTACGGAGAGGGTTGTACCGTGGCCGGTGATGGTCTTTAGGACTCAAACACAGCTCCCACCAGTGTATCTGTTGCGGCAGTTCAGCCATTCAGCCTTACTGATTTAAATCCGGGTACATTCAGATGGATCGGTGAATCTAGACATGACTTTATTGTTAGCTGATATAGAGGATGCCCATCATTAAAATATACTTACAGTAGCTTAAATGATTCAGAACACACCTTATTTTTTACTTCATAAGTCCGACTTTTAATTACCGAGAGTTGCAAACTTGTTTCTATTTTTACACAAAACAAATGGTTTAATTTAAAGTAAAAATAGAGTTAAATCAAAGAAAAATTTCTAAACTAAAAAGTTTCAGAAGCAATTTAAATAAACCTATACAGATTTTTGCTTTAAAAAATTGAGAATACACCAAAGGAATTTTTTGTAATATCTCGCATAGAAAGAAAGTGCTACCATTTATTTGTATGTCTTTTGGCTTTTATAATGGTCTTTAAACATCATGGTACCGATTCTACCGATTTTTGGTGATATCTATTGATATTTTACCTCATTCTTCTTACAACACTTGTTTTAAAGGGATTTTGTTTCTAATTTTGTGCTTTTGAACCACTATTTCGAATGTACTTTAGTAATGCAAGATAAATTTAGAATGTAAAATGTAGGATTTGGACAAGGAGCGAACGCCATAAACGCTCAGATTTTTATTTTCACTTAAGGCAGCTGTGTGCTTTGTAGTAAAGAAAAAAATCAGGCATATATTTGTGTTAAATTAATGCGTTATGCATTGGTAAACAATAAGGTTAAATTTAGCGTTTTTAATGTTTAATCTGGCAATTTAATGTATTTGGGGAGATTTAGTTTAGTCATATTAACGTCTTGTTGTAAAGCAATACTAGGGCTGAGTTTGGACCGTGATCAAATGACGAGGACGACACCTGAGCTGGAACCTCCCATCTCCACATCACACTAGTGGAAACACGTTTGATCCTGACAGATTTAGCGTGCAACAGACCCCTTACATGGCGGTTCTGCGTGAGAATCCGGTTTTGAAACTGAAACCCAGAGGTTCATGAACCTATATTTTACCTCTAGGCCAACGAGGCCCATTTTTTGGCGGGGGAGGTATCTATATATTGTTGTTATTTCTGATCTGCATGAACTATATATCGTTGATAAATAATAATACTCATCAATCATCGCCAAAAATCGAATAAGTATTTTCAACCCTTCAAAACTAAAATTTGGCATTAAAATATAATTGTAATTAGAAGATTATATTTGCAATTTCATTTACATAGGTCATCACTTACCTGAATCATTCAGTTGCATGCAAGCTAAAGCCCGGATCAGAAACGGGCTTTCATTCCCTTGACCAATTTGGATCCAAATTTTAATTAGACATACATTCCAGATGATTAAAACTTGTGTCGTAAATTTTATCTATCTAGCTCTTTATGTTATTGCTGCTTTCCTGTTTACTTAAACCCAAAAAAAGGGATGAACATACTTTTTTTTCTGAATGTATTTTGTTTAAAAGTTCCTGTCTTTGATTTATAAAATCTAAAAATTCGATATGAAGACCATTTACCAAATTTCATCTGTCTACTTCAAAATCTTCTTGAATTATCTTGATTACAAGCTTATAGACAGAGCAACAGATAGACATTATTACAAAAATGGATTTTTCTGATTCAGATAGATTTGAAATACAGAGATTCTTTAAAAAGTCAAGTTTGAAGTTTTTGACGATCACAATATTTTCTTTTTCTATACGAGAAAGCAAAGGTTACATTTTTTTTCACAGATAGGAATTTAACAGCCAAAAAATTTCAACTCAATTTTCACAATTTCAAATAAATATTCATTTATATGATTTTCTGTAATTTTTATTCTTTGTTACAATGATATTCAGACTGTTTTCATTGTTGATCAGTTTAATTGTTACATTTTCTTCAATTAGAAGATACGGAAGAAAAATTCGGTTTATTATTATCTTTTCATATTTCTTAAGGAAGTGAATCTTTATTCTAGAATATTCAATGTAAATTTATATTATTCAGGCACTTGAATACTTAATGACATTATGACGTCATGGGATTAAAAGGTTTTAGGAAAATTAGTGTTCATATTAAATCATAGATGTAAAAACCATTGAAATGACAATTTTACTGATCTCCATAATTTTATACTTGAAAATACTGTCATTGTAAAAATCATAAAAAAATTACGTTTTCAGAAATTTAAATGAAATTCAACTAAACAAACATTTCCAGTGAAATAACTTATTACTAAAAGTTTTAAATAATAAAAAAGAAATATCCTCTAGATGGGATTTGACTTCAAAAATTTTTTCTATATTATTCACATCAAAAATAACACACACATTTTGAATGAAACCATTTCATTTAATTTATAATTCTATGACGCAAATGATAATCAATTTTTGAAATTTAATCCACCTCAAAGAAATAAATCTAATCTAAAAGAAACTTGAGCAAATAAGTGAATTAAATAAGTAGTTTATATAAGTGAATTTAAAAAATCAAATTTTATAAGAACTGGATAAAACGCGTCAATTTTTCATTTCATTTGGTTTTTAAAAATGTGTTGTTTTTATTCCTTCAATTAATTTCGTTTCGAAAAAAACCATTCAAAAATGTAAGTGAATCTAGTTTAAGATTGTTAAAAGCACTCATTCGCATTTAAACCTGATTTTTAAAAATGGCAATGAGGTGAAAAGAATGGAATAAAACCTTAACTGAAACTATAAATCAAAAATAAACTATAAGATAGAGATTTAATTATCTTAAATTCAGTAAAAAAAGTCGTAAATTCCATTGATATATTTTTCCCACTCAAAATTGTTTATCGTTTGCTCTGTTATAGAATAAATTCTTGTCATTTAGCAGTGCGAGAAACTTCATTGGCCAAAAGGAAATCCGTTATTAAAACATATTTTTTAATAAGACATAATCTTAAGTTTGAAAAAAAACATTTAATATGATTTTACAGAAGGATTTTGAAATCTAATAACAATTAATAAAAACAAAGGAAAGGATTTCAAAGTAGAATTTTTTAAGCAAACGTACCAAACTATCAAATATGTTTAATGAAGCGAGAATAATTAATAATAAATTATTTTTTAAATATTATTTTATCTTGAGATGAGATGAGAGATAGTAAATGTAAAAGTTTATGAATAAAATTTATACTTAGAATGTATGTACTTGTATATTTCTGTCTCCATTTTATTCCAAAATCCTCAATCTGGAAATATATGGCAGCTTCTTTATCTATTTTCCTGGACAATAAACTTTTTTTCTTTACCATTATAGAATGATGCTTTTGGTCAGTCTTTTATTTTCGAATTAAATTCAATATTCTTTAAATATAACGTGAGAATAATCCATTATTCCAAACGAATTAAGTTTTTTTAATAGCCATTGTCTTAGAAAGTCCATTTACATTGTATTACCGTCGATAACAGATAATTCTTCGCAATAAATGGGAACTAAAGGAAATATGTCGAAATTTTGTAAATTAAGAGTAAATATATTAAAATCATACAAACTCCATGCACGAAAATTGGTATTTAATTCCATTATTCCATCTAAAAATAATCAACGATTTATTTCGAAAAAAACTCGATGGAGATAGCCCAATTTAACTAAAAAAAAGTCATATTCCAATTAAACAATAATAATTTAATCATGCTGGCGTGCATTGTTGAGAAAACCACAAAAATTGAAATCTTATTCTAATTTAAAAAATTTTAATTTTCCGCAAAGTCCTTCATATCGAGTGTAATATCACGGGGGGAACTGGGTCAGAAGGGATCGTTCTCGGTCCCAGGTCTAAATTACGATCTGATATGTATGAATGAATTTGCATGAATGTAGTCCGCCCCCTAAAAAGGGTTGTGACGTGTGTGTAGCTATGTCGTACTCTTGGCCCTAGATGGCGATAATTGTAAAACAAAGAGACGTATTTCTTAGGCTTAAAATCTGTTGATCGTATCAGCGAAGGCTTGCCCACGGCAAGTGCCATTAATCACAACACAGATTCTGTTTTCAACATCACCATAATGATGCGGTTTGATAACATTTTACATTGTAATCAAACTGTCAGTTCTCACGCATACATATCAAAAATTCCAAGCGTACGAATTCCCGTGTAAAAGCTGGTATCTATATAAAAGAAGTACAAAGATAAAGCAAAAATTTTGCATCTCTTTCATAAACTAAAAATTTAATAAATTAAAAACCACCGTAGATAAGTTGCATATAATTTCCATAAAATGAATTGTCACCTTCTGAAGCTAGATCTAAAAATAGAAACGAAACATTATCCAATCACGTTGCATCTATCTACATTGAAGAAGACACCGAAAAAAACTAAAAATACACAAAACATTATTCAATCACTCACACATACGTGGCTTACCAAATCCTCACATTCTCTTTACCCAACTATTTCTTTATTCCACAGAATTTTTTTCTTCTTTCTGTTTCGCGAAACCTCCAATACCTTGAAGAAAGAAGAACTACAGAAATCTGTTCAGGAAGTTCCCTATTAGAACCTCGGTTCGCAACAACTTAAAGAACTTTCCCCCCAGAAAATTTCAATTAAATGTCTCCGAGAAGTAACGTCTTTTTAAACTTTGGCAGTAACAGAAAAGCATCGATTCAAGGGGCTTTTAGCTCCAAGGGACAAGATGGCTATAACTGCGCTCAGGTGTTACAAACGGGTTGCCAAATAATTTTATTAAACTTTTCCCTCTTTATTTTTTTTAGCTTTACTTTTTTTCCCGCCTTTTCGGTAATGCAATTTATTTCTGGAGGTAAAAGAACAATAATAAAGAAGTATTTTAAGAGAAGGGAACTCTTTTCGGAGACACTCCGGAAGAAAGTTCGTCCCTCAACAGTCGGGATAATTTGGCACAAAAATTAAGTTAAAACTGGAAGTTTTAATTAAGATGGAGCACTTCAGAGTAAAGTTGAGTAAATGATTAAAATTCCTAAACGGTGCTCGATGATAAGAATATTCTAATCAAAGCAGACGATAAATAAGCCCTCCGGAAAAAATTAATTCGATGGCACTTCCGGTCTTTTATTTTTGTTTATTTTATTTCATTTTATTTTTTGTTTTGTTTTTTGGAACTTTGCCAATGGCTCATCTTTTAATTATTATCTATTTTAAATTTTTAGATTCATTCATTTTTAAGAAAAATAATCTGTTTTTTTTCAATTACTATTATTAGTTCACACTCTCCCTATATTATATTATATTATATTATATTATATTATATTATATTATATTCTTACTTGTTCTTTTGCTAATATTGATTTGTTTTTTATTGTTTTTAGTATTTTGTTATATTTTTTTCTTCATTCTAGAATTTTAATTTGTGAGTTTTGTCTTTTTTTGTCCTTTTTCCTAATTGTCATTTGTTTTTATATGCTAAAAAATTGATGCCTCTCTTTTACTTTACAATTTGGAATTTTTCGGGTCATAAAAGAGTTAATTTTTTAGACAATAGTCTAACTATTTACAGAAAAAAATTCCACTTTTTATGGGAATCCTTGCCTGATGGTGACCCTTGAGAAAGTCATCAGGCCGGATTTCTCCTTTTTTCACTTACAAATTTTTTTCTTTTGTTTCTTCAGCTTTTTTTATTCATATAGATAGACAGACAGACAGACAGACAGGCAGACAGACAGACAGATAGATAGATAGATAGATGTAATATAATCCATATTAATTTTTAAATTAGAGAAAAATTGAGTCGTAGCCGACAATCATGGAGAAAACACATATTGCAACTTTGGCAATACAACATATTGGCCCTTTTTAATTTCGTTTTATTCCGGTTGCGCGGCTCAATAATCACAGGCCATGAAAAAAAAGGACGAAACATTTATCTCTGGTCTTATATACTATGATATTCTCTTAAATCACACACATTTAAATGTTTGTAAATAATTCTTATACTTTTGACTTTTTGTTGACCTTTAGATAAGAGAAACGGAGGATTTTTTTTAAAGAATCTATCTTATATAAGTTATTAATTATTCCTCGAAGGAATCCTCTAAAATAATATTTACACCAGTGATTTATTAACCCTCTACTCGGCACGTGGACTCAATTTCGCATTACCTACATAATGCTTATTTGATTTATGAAATAAAAGAAGTGTAATGAATCAGGATATAAGAAAA
This sequence comes from Argiope argentata, assembly GCA_026289955.1. Lineage (NCBI taxonomy): Eukaryota > Metazoa > Arthropoda > Arachnida > Araneae > Araneidae > Argiope > Argiope argentata. The sequence goes on along the minus strand of JAOUZG010015602.1, from coordinate 3,280,149 downwards.
GAACATTTTAGAAGGAAATTACTATGGGTTAAATTAAGACAAAGTTTTAAAAATTAATTACCTTTAAAATTATATATATATATATATATATATATATATATATATATATATATATATAGTTCAAATTTCAATCGTTAGTAAAATACTTTTTATTCATCCACTCGAGTCCAAATACATTTCTTTAAGCTTGTAGTGGATGACGATGTTAGTACAGATTCTTCAAATATTAATTAATTAATTAAATTTAATTAATGAATTAAAAAATGAAATCAATAGGCAGTAGCTCAATCGTCAAATTGCAAGGATTTCAGTATTTTTCAAGTGAAATTGAAGAATGCGAGTTCAATTCTTGCGAAAATCAATAATTTTCTGTTAAACTATTTTTATTAATTGTAATTATTTAATAAAAAGTAACAAAAATAAAATATTTCTCTGATGACCTATATAAGAATTGACTTCTTTTAAAAATTATATTATTTGTTTACTACTTGAACGATTTTTGAAAAATTATTAGAATGAAACTTTAATTGTCATATAAAAATGCACACATCGAATTTAAATTAAATTTCAAGAAAGAATTTATTTCTTTTCAAATCCGATATAAAATTATGTAGATTAAATGCAATCGAGTTACTTTTTAAAGATAAATGTAATATTAAAATTAATCATTGATTAATTTTAATCTTTGTACTTTTTTCCTCGATTTATTAAGAATTTTCACCATTTTTACTTTCTCTTATACGTAGTCCAGAAAAAGTATAACAATCTTTAAAATAGAGATTTATAAAAAAATTTCCACATTTTAGATGAACTCAAATCCGAAAAACAAATTATTGGAAAGTGTCCGCTTTTCTGCCTTCTAGAAAGATAATTCAAAACCACTTTGATCTATATGGATGAGATTTCATACAAGTCCTTTACACTAAATTTTATGAAATCTGTACAGTCCAGTAAATCTATGAAGTCCGTCCCTCTAGCTGTTCGAATGTAAGTTAACAAAATATCTACAAACAGAAGAGAGCTATATAGATAATTTCGATACAATAAATTTACTATATTTCCACTGTAGATATGTATCATCTATCGTGCATACACCTGTTAAATTTTGTTCCAAAACCAAAAACAGGTTGACTGTCTATCTGTCTGAATTTTCAAAACCATGCAAATGCGATAATTCAGAAGCACAATTGATTTAAATCTATCTAATTAGATATGGAATTTTATGACTACAACTGTATTACTTTGTATCAAATTTTTATTTCAATCAATTGAGAAAAATCGTGTCTAAAGCATAAATTCGATTTTCAAATACTACTAACTTCATGGCAAGAATTAATCGCCAAATAACTTGCCAAGGATCCTACAGCATGTAAAAATATTAATTTCATGATATAAGTATTTCTTAATATTGTACGCCACCGCCATGCAAGGTTCTCTTCTGATTGCCTTTATTAGACGGTATGCAAGAAAGTTTTGAGGAGACTATCCCCATTGATTTATTATCTATTATTATATACTATTTTATCGAAATTATTAAGTAATGGGATAAAATTCAAATTTTGAAAATAATTTCGATCCAGAATGTCAAGTAATTTAATGGATGCCCAATTATTCTAATTATTAATATTTCCTAATATTCTACGCCACTGCCATGCAAGGAGTCCTCGAGGAAACCTTTATTAGATTCTATGCAAGAAAGTTTTCAGGTGACTAATCTCATAGGTTTATCATTTATATTTATTAACTTTTTCATCAAAATAATTTAAGTAAGGGGATAAATTGTAAATTTTTAAAATGATTTCGATTCAGAATGCCAAGTAATTTAAGGTATTCCCTATTATTCTAATTATTAATATTTCGTAATATTGTACGCCATTGACATGAAAAGAGTTCCTTGTATACCTTTATAAGACTGTATGCAAGAAAGTTTTGAGGAGACTAATCAGACTGGCTTATCATTTATTATTATTCAATATTTTATTGAATTAATTTAATTAATAGCCTAAATTTCAAATTTTGAAAAGGATTTTGAGTTCAATGATAAGTAATTAATTGGATGCACAATTATTCTAGTCCAAGTTTAATGCCGCATAAATTTCTTTACCTGATTGCTTATAATCCTTAACGGTTCATCCAATTTCGACAAATAGCGCTTTTATTCCAAAAAAAAATGATTTATATTTGAAGATACTATTTAATAATAAGTACACCAGTGTAAACCCACCACAACTCTGTCGAAGAGATGAAAATTCGGGCATTAGATCTCGTTGATGTTTTCCCCTACGTGATAGACAAACGGACTGACAACCGGCGACGTACCAACCTCCTTTCAAGTAATCTTATTTCTCAACATCTTAACTTTGTTTCTTCTCCTCTAACTTCGGTCTTGTCCGAAGAAAAGAGAATGGAAGATATTTCGAAATAGCTAACAGCACATTCGGGAATTTCCCTTGCTATTCGCGTTTTCGTGTTTGTTGGTCTGTAAATAGTGTTTACTGTGATAAGGCTTTGCGCTGAAACATCTATTTTATTGAGCGAATTTAACGTTAGGAATAGTATAACGATGTATTCATTTGATTATTTCATAAAGAATATTAAATATCAATATTGAAATATGAAGTTGTCCGTATCTTGTTATGCATATTTGTATAATGATTTTGAAAATATTTTAGTAGATTAATTCTATTTCTCAGTTGTGGTTATAGAAATGAAATTTGCTTTTGAAAATATCAAAAGAAATTAATTGTATATTCATTACGACATAGTAACATTTGCTCTGTTTAGGATTTTGAATCGAATATAAATAATAAATGAAGATTAAAATGAAATCTGCTATGCATATTTCAATGTATCATCACAGAACATCATTTCTTGAGCGGCCAAGCATCACGTGCTCGTGCGAGTTGAATTATATTTTTATTCATTTTAAATGTTTCATTGAATGAGTCACTTTGGTATTGCAAACGATCCAAAAAACTTTGTCTCGCATTTCTTATTGTTAAAAAAATATCGCATTTCCTATTTATTTCATTTTATATAATCACGTACTCAAAATGACATTTTTCTAGGCTTTACTTGCGGTAATAATTAACTTTTTTTAAAATTCAGATCTTTTGTAAATGCGATCGGAACGCGTTATTAAAAGTTGATTTTTTAGTGCTCTTGCAGATAATAAAATTTCAATTTTCCGCTAATGGTTTTTTTTAATTTTTCGTCGACGAATTTTTGTCAACCTCATTCTGAAAACAACATCATGTTCTGACATGGTAAAAAAAAAATCTGCGAGTTTCAGATTATTTCGAAATTATCAGTTATCATGTGAAATCAAGGTTATCATATGAGAACATTATTATTTTTAAATTTATACTTATTTTAATTTAACTCATTACCAGTTTGAACCAATTCGAAACAATCAAAAGATTTCTTTATCGATCGTTGTCTTTTTCTCTCTATATATATGTTATGATAAATTTTTAAACTTTCATTTTCAATTTTTGTAACTGGCAAATAAAGTTTTGAAGCTCGACTGATTTTCAGATGAAAAAGATCCATCAATTTTCTAAATAATATAACGATTCATTTGATTATTTCATAAAGAAAGTTAAATATCAATATTGAAACATGAAATTGTCCATATCTTGTTATACACGTTTATATAATGATTTTGAAAATATTTTAGTGGATGAAATATGTTTCTGAGTTGAAGGTATAAAACTGAAATTTGTTTCGGTACATTTTTATCCACCAATCAATATCAAAAACAATCAAATATATATTATTTATTTGGTTTGGACATAGTTATTTATGTTTAGGGATTTTATATCGAATATAAATTAAAAAACGAAACATCTACGATCACAAATTTTAAGTTATCAAGTGAGAACATTATTATTTCTTTCATTATTTATCTTAATTATTTAACTTATTTAAGTCAACCTGTTTAACCCTTTGCTGTCTGATGTCGAGTGTGACTCGACATTCAAGACTGTGCATCAATTTGACGTTTTATTTATTTATTTTTCAAATTTAATTGTTAAAAACGCTTACCTAATTGTTAAGGACCGTAGATTAATTTTTCAAAGAAATTTGACTGATAAGAATTATATAAATTTATTTTTCATAACAATAAACAAATCTTTGTATTAGGTGAATAATTTTGCATCTAATTATTTTTCGGAATGCAAAGGGTTAAACTTATTTGAAACAAACATTTGACTTCTCTATCGATCTCTATCCCTATCTCTATATATAATGACAATTTTTTAAAAGCTTTCATTTTCAATTTTCCTAGCTGATAAACAAAATTTTGAAGCTCGGCCAATTTTGAAATAAAAAAAAACAACGTTTTTCTAAATATCGAATCCTGCATAATCTGATAGTCTCTTGATTATTTTAAATCGTTTTAATTTGGTTGCTGACTTAAATTAATTAAGACAATTCGTAAGAATTCAGAGAATAAATCATTTGGAAATCAATTTATAACTTTAATTTGTGATAAATCGCCAAAAGTATCAACTTTCTGCAATATTTTTCTAATAACTCTAAAAGCGGAAAATTTATTCCTCAAAAGCGACGAGTTTCCAATTTGTTGCTTACTCATTTTGAGGCTTCAAAAACCTCAAAACAAAATAACATCATGTTCTCACATGATAATAAGAATCTCATTATAATTAAAATATGTGGCTGATTGCTTTGAAAAAATAACGTCTATATTACCTTTTATCAGACAAAGCCCACAATTGCTTTCAGAGCGCAATAAGGTCATTAAAGGCAATTTTAATAATCTCAAAATATTAATCAGGAAATCGTATGTTCTTTATAATATTTATTCAAATAATAATAATTAAATTTTACAGCATACATTATACGTTTATAAAATGTTTTTGTAATTTTTAAGTATTTTCATATTTATAACATCTTTGATGTTAAATGTTGATATATAACTTATTTTCTCGTAAAAACGTGCTGGCGCAAAGATTTGATTCCGACGCTGCTTAGCAACGATAGTTATATTTGGAGTCAGCAGTTGTAAATAAAAAGATCTTTAAAAAATAAAAATAAAATAGTTTTTAGACCTTTAAGCCTCAATATTGCATTCAGTTTGTCTGCATTAGAATCGCCATTAAAAGCTCATGGATAGTCCTATTTCTAAACTCTGTTTTTGAATGATTTGGCATAAATTTTTTTTTGCCAAAATGTGGCTAAAAGTCAGCAAATATCTATGAATAAATAACTAAATATCATTAGAAATAAGTATTTAGCTTTCCCTTTGATATTTTCTGGTATTTAAATATCTCTATAAATTTTTGATGAAATTCACAGAAAAAATATCATAACAGAGATACAATAGCAAAATTAATTAAAAGTTATTGAAATAATTAAATCGGTTTTGAAGATTTCAACAGATATTTATAATCGTTTATTTAATTACTTAATTAGGAACTATAAAAAATGTTCGTTTTCTTTGCTGGGATTTTTTTTAATGATTTAAAGCCTGTAGTATGTGGAATATCCTTTTTTTTAATCAGAAAATTTTCCTTTTTTTAAACATTAATAAATGTATCCATTTAATCAAAGCAAAAATAATTTTTAACTATTGATTTCACTCTTGGGATTGCTTTAAAGTTAAGTCTTTAAAATTTTCTAATAAATGAAATGTATAATTAAAAAAAAGGAAATATGTATATGGAAAAAAGGAAATTTGTTTTTTATTAACTGTATCTGCTAAATTTATTTTCTTCATTTTTCTTACAACTTATCATCATTCCTTTTTTAAAGAACGCTTAAATTCTAAATTTTGTAAGTAATTCTAAAAAAATAGCCATTTTGAAACATAATTGCGTGTGATCAGTAATCTTTTTATTAATTAATATTCTTTACTCTAACTTATTTAATTTCTTAATATCATTTAATACTTTAACAAAATTTTGTTTTTTGCTTACTTAATATAGAAAATATTTTTTTAATAAATGAGTTATTCAACGAATCAAATAAGACAAAGATATTAGGATTTCTTCGGATTTAGTTTTTAATTAATAATTAATTTTCCAGCTGGCAAAAATCTCTTCATTTTCCTGAAAAATTTGGGATAAATTCCTTCTATTGAAAATAAAACTCATTTTTAAAAAACTACCAAACTAAATGCTGTTTATTTCTCGTGCTTTATTTTAAAGCACGCTTTAATAATTCATAACTTCTGGAATTCAAATTCAACTTTATTTTTGAAAACAATTAAATACATTTACAATGATTATCATATTACAACAGAGTTTCTCATATATTTTCAATTTTAATTTCCGGTTGTTTGTATTAATGTTATTATCTCAAAAAATATTAAAAATAAAAAAAAATCTGAAAAACAAGAATAAATGTCCACTTTCATTAAAGACTAATTAACTTATCAAGTATAATAGCAGGTCTACATTTCTTGCAACAAAGTATTTTTAAACTTTAAATTGTGATATATATTTAAAAAGGCTAACTTAAAAGCATTACAATTATTCTGTTTATTGTGGGCATGAACCTTCCAAATAGAATAAAATTCTTTGACGTCACGAAATTAAAAATTTGTCTCGATACTCTATTTAAAATTGCATATTATATTTCGCAGTAATCCAAGTTCTTTTCTTCCTTTGTTCTTGACAAAGGAAGAAAATTATTCAATCAATTATTTGATAAAACAATGATCGCCTTCAAAATATCTCTTCAGAAATGCTACCTATAGATGAAAATTGCTAAAACAATGTTTTCAAAAAATATACTAGATAAATAGGAAGAAACGAGAATTACATGGAGTTCATTAATAATAAATTATTTAAAACAACATGCAACATTTTTTGTGCAATTTATTTTTGAAAATCTCTGCTAAGAAAACGCTAAAATAAGCTTGATTTTCAATTATATAAAATTCTTCCCAAAACTGGCTCCGAGGAGTATATTCTCTAAAAATACTTCTTTCATAAAATTTGTAACTTCGTGTCAAAAGATTAAGCCAATTCATGTACAATCCTATAAACATATTCACTTTGATTATAAATAAAAAATATAACATATTATACAAAGTTAAATAATTGTATCAGATCTCGTTTAATATCAAAATTTTATAAATTTTTATTTTCTTTATTAAATTAGATTTAGTATCTAAATTTGGAATTTTAATTTTCGAAATAATCATAAATTAAATTATATTCTCGCTCTATTAAAATTATTAAACTTAAAAGAATAAACATCATAAAAAGCAAAAAAAATTACAAGCAATCAAAAACATTTGATAAAAAGGAATCTTTAACATTTCTTACCTTTCTCTGTAATTCTAGTAACCTTTACAGTGATTTTACAGATTCATGAATAGTTAAATTTAAAATCCTTGCTTTTGAGCAACAAAAATCATTTCGAATATTCTTCCAAATGCTTTTATTCATCAAATGCGGATAAGACGCCAAGCGGGAGTAACTCGAATCCACATCGGAAGATAAAATGGAATTTCCAAATACTTTATTCCTTTTGAGAATTCAAATTACATTTTCCCTTTTGATAAGAAGCGAATTTCTAATGAAAATTCTAAAAAGATGAGACATTTATATACTTTAGATATAGTCTTTCCATCCATATTTTGAAACAACTCGCTTTATTTTAAAATCTTTGATGTTTGTTTTTAAAGCCATTATGGTATGATGCCTGTTATTTGCATAAATGTTTGCATTTCTTATTTCACATTTGATAGATATTTTCTTCCTTGATTTTATCTGTATGTTTGTAACCAAATAGTGAATGCTAATTAGTAAACACGTTTTCCTTACACACTTTATCGAATACAATGCATTCCTTTACACATATAATGCACATATTTATACATATTACGCATTGTTTTAAACATATAAAGCATACATTTGCAGGGCCAGACTTAGCCTAGTTGGGGCCCAGGCCAAAAACTTCTTTGTGGCCCCTCTTCTTCACTAGTTTAATAATTAAAAACATTCATTAAAGAAGGAAACATAAAATAAAATTACTATTCGATTTGGGGGTCCCCACTTATGTGGGAAATCTGGTCAACTGCCCCGAAGGCCCTTGCTTTAATCAGGCTCTGCATGTTTGCACATAATGCGCACATATTACACACATGTTGCACACATTTCCACATATATTGCACACATAATACGCACATTTACACATATTATTCACATTTAAACACATATTGCACTCATAATACGCACATTTACACATATTATTCAGATTTAAACACACATTGCACACGTAATACGCACATTTACTCATACTACGAACATTTACTCATATTACATTTAAACATACTACGAATGCATTTAAACCCATTACACATGCATTCAGACACATATTGCACATATAATACGCACATTTACACACATTACGAATGCATTTAAACACATTACACATTTATTTACACACATCACGCATACATTTAAACACAAAATATAACAAAAAACAATAAGAATACATATATGAACAGCAGTTTTTTTCTGTCCTTTTACTCATAACTAATCAGATACATAATGTGATAACAGTTTAAGGCTTTGTTATTTCAGTGATGTACAGATTTCATTTACCTAGCTTGTTATATTTTAAAGCCTCCGTCTAACTAACTTTTATACATATATAATTCCTAAATTTCCTTTGTCAGGCCCTGCGCATTTGCACAAAATGAGCACATATTACACACATAATACATATGCATTTCCACACATTATGCATACATTTAAGCACAAAATATAACAAAAAAAACAACGAGAATACATATATGAACAGCAATTTTTCATGTCCTTTTACTCGTAACTAATCAGATACATAATTTGATAACAGATAAAAGCTTTGGTATTTCAGCAATGTACAAATTTCATTTATCTAGCTTGTTATATTTTAAAGCTAATGCATATGAACTATCCAGCCTCCATCTAACTAATGTTTATAAATCTAAAATTTCTAAATTTCGAGCCTCTATTAGAAACGTTGAAGTTTCAATTCTGAAAGACAGTTTTTGAAATCGAATAAAACTTGTACATGCAGAATACATTCTGTTCCATATGATGGTCTAAACAAACGATAGAACACTAGGTGGCTTCGAATTCTACTAGCTTTCCCTCGCCAACACCGATGCTTTCAAATACTGTAGGTGTTCCAATACTGTCAGTGCTTATTAGTAAGGTTTAGGTAGATTCCTATAGGAATACTGCAATAGTTCTGATGACAAGATTTTAGGAAATTTATTCAGCTACTTGCTGAACATGAACACTAACCCCCACCCCCCTCATCTCAAAAGGCTTATACTTATATTAAAGTTTATATATTATATAGGTTATATTTATACTGCTATGCACATTTCAGTGTATCATGTCAGAACATATTTTCTTGAACGGCCAAGCACCACGTGCTCGTGCGAGTTAAATCATGTTTTTATTCATTTTCATTGTTTCATTGAATGAGTCACTCTAGTACTGCATACGATCCGAAAATCTTTGTCTCGCATTGATTGTTTTAAATAAAATATCGCATTTCCTATTTATTTCATTTCATTTAATCACTTGCTCAAAATGAGATTTTTCTAGGTTTTATTTGCTGTAGTCATTAACTTATTTTTTTTTAATCAGAGCTTTTGTAAATGCAACGGCAACGCGTTATTAAAAGCTGATTTATTTATTTTTAGATGCTCGTGTAGATAATATTTTTTTTATTTTTCTCCTACGGAATTTTGTTGACGCCAAAAACCTCATTCCAAAAAAACAACATCATGCTCTGACAATAATTTAGTCTCGATTTTATCTCTTTTAGAATATGCTGCTAGAAATATGAAAATTTCGAGCGTGTTTAAATGGACCATCTAACTTAAAGGGAGTTGAAATGATTGGAAGAGGAATGAAATTTACATTTATCATAACTTTCTCAATTTTGAAGATGGAAAAATAAATCCATTTAGCTATTTAATCCATTTTAAGACGAACTATTTCTGTATTTAAAATGTTAGATAACTGCAATATCTTTGAAGTCAAAGTTTAAAAATGGATTCTCAAGCCCTAGCTTTGACTGTTTCTAACACCAACAATTTATGATACCAGCCTGTAACTCAGATGTAGAGGAATCTATCTATCCTTGCCTTCCAACTTGCGAAGAGGACGTTTTTTGAACTCTTATTAGCCATACATCCGATCCTGGAAGCTAATCTTCCATGCTGATAACATACATTTTCCTATCTGCCTACTTTCGATTAAAAACTCAAAGCCCCACAAAGAGAGCATTCTTCGCTTGTATTTTCAATATCTAAAAATGGAATCCATTTTTCACATTTTTCATCAATTTAACCGATTTACGATCAGTTTCGGTTTTCAAATCGTCCGTTTCTCGCGCTGTCTTTCTTCGCACTTTTTATTTATTTGATTTCGCGTTTTTAAAAGTCAACATAAGGTTTTCACATGCATTGCTTGGATAGCCAGACGACTGTTAGAGACAAAAAAGCTGCACTAATCGAAAAAAATAAACAAAACGGGAGGTTAAACATTTGAGTTGCCACAAACGGTGTGTATAAACTCATGCCAGATTCCTCGACCCGCCCAAAGGCACAAGACATAAACCATAAAACTGAATGACCAGTCCGTCGCAACAGTAGCACTGGCTAGAACAGAGATTGAGTCTTAAATGCCATCCCCGCCCACGGTAAAACCCTTCCCGAAGGAAGTACGCCCCATCATCGATGGGAGGAGCCTAAACCCCATCTATTTGTGTACCCTCCAGAGTGGGAGCTCCAACCACCAAGGCAGAAGCATTTCATTCTCATTTCGAGGTGCCCTCCCAGGAGGTGAAACGGTGTGTATAAAAGTAGAGTTAAGAAATGATAGTGTTTTGAGTTTTCTTTTATAAATCTATTATCAAGTCAGAACATGATATTGCTTTGAGAATGAGGTTTGTGGCATCAAGAAAAACCCGTAGGCAAAAAACAAAATTTTTAATCCGTAGGCGAAAAATAAAATTTTTATTATCTGCACGAGCATCTCAAAAAATTAGCTTTTAATAACGTGTTTTATTTACAAAAGCTCTGATTTTAAAAAAATAAGTTAATGACTACAGCAAATAAAGCCTAGAAAAATGTCATTTTGAGCACGCGATGATATGGAATGAAATAAATAGGAAATGTGATATATTTCTAAACAATCAATGCGAGACAAAGTTTTTTGAGATCGTTTGCGATACTAAAGTGACTCATTCGATGAAACGATTAAAATGAATAAAAATATAATTTAACTCGCACGAGTACTTGGCTATTCAAGAAATTATGTTCTGACCTGATACATTGAAATAAGCATAGCAGATTTCATTTTAATCTTTATTTCATTTATTTATTTATTGTCATTAAGTTCACTGTCAAGTGCAATATAAATACTTACAACGATGCGATAATAATTTTTATTGAATATTTCAAACAATACTGGTGAAGCCAATCTTAAAATTCATGGGTCAGGTGATTCACTATCTATCAATCACAAGGCGAATAAAATGGTTTGCTTGCTTTCAAAAAAAATTACATTATAGTTAGGAATATTTTCTCAATTATTGACAGCCCAAATGTTATTAAATTCAAGCAATTTATTGAATTTTAATTAAAATTTAATTGTAGTTGATTAGTATTGCAAAACAAGGCACAATGGAAGATTGTATTTAAGGGAATTATATGGTGGCAATAACATAGAAGATAAAGTGAGTGAAAAGTCATTTAGAAAATAATTAATAGAATCGTTCCCCATTTTTCTGCCCCATTCGCATCTAAATATAAATAAATGTCACTGTTTGTATGTATGTTCCACAACTTATTCTAAACAACTGAACTGAATTCAACTAAATTTTATTCCCGTGTTATTTATGGTAAAAGAAAGAATACGGTTAACTTTACACGATATAAAAAAATATTATGAAGTCAGTTAGAAATTAGTTTTTTTTTCACAACAGCTTTGTATAATACATTTCATAAAAAATGACATTGCGCTATCTTAAAATACAAATTTTTGTCATCTTTTCAAAAATTTCATTTCTATGTCATTTTTCTTTCAATTATTATTAATTTTCTTTTTTTAGATGCTTAACAGACATGGTTTTAAGATATAAAAAAATTATTAATATCAATTTTTAATGACTCTACGATTATTCTTTAAAACTTCTCTTTAAAAAATGTATATATTTTTATTGATTTTAGTGCAGTAATTTAAATATGCATGAATGCAAATGCTAAGTAAGTTGCTAACATTAAGAAAAAGCAAGAAAAATATTGTTTTTCCGAATCTATGAAAAAATGGTTCTACAACAACGACGGTTTCAGACAAAAAGAAATCAGTTAAAATTTTATATTTTTTTCATGATAATTTTAGAAGAAATCATCTAAAAGAATATTTTTTGAATCATTTTAAAATATTACCGTTTCAACAATACCAATTGTATTTAAAAAAAACTTTAATTGTTATTTTTTTAATTAACAGACGATTTTAAAATAAGAAAGATTATTGATATATTTTTAAATAGAAATCGTTAAAACTTTGGCGACATTTTTATTGAAAACTTCTGAATTTTAAGGTTTTGTCCACTTTTATTTTTAAAAAATTTCTCTAAATATTTTTTGGCTTTATTGTTACTGGTTTTAAATGACATTCTGTTAACAAGCACAAGTTTATCGTACTCATTCAAAAGATAAGGAAATAAACAGAGCAAAATAAATCTTTTGAAAGCAAATAAGACATTTTTTTTTATTGTTGAAGAATAAAAATTTACTCGTAGAGCTGAGACCAGAAAACATCAGCAGAAATATAAATAAAATAAGTTAATTAACATTTTTATAAAGAACAGGTATTTATTTTTTTAAGTTTTTATTAATAAAAAATTTAAATGTATAATTAATTGCCTGAGAATCTTTGTTAAACCTTTTTTTTTTTTTTGTATAACAGCATCTGTGAAAAAATGTTTAGCTCTAAAATAATAAATGTGAATAGGATATGAAGAAAATTAGCTATTGGAGGGTTTTTTTAACCATCTGGTTCACATAAATATTCTAATTTGAATATTAATTTTGAATATTAACGTTTCTGAAATATTTGAATATTAACGTTTATTTAAAAGAATTTTATATATTACAATAATTTATTCAAAAAATATTTTTATGTTAAAAAAACTGCATTCGGAGTAATTTAAATTCTTTGAAATTCTGATCATATTAAATATTATAATGAATAAAATTGATAGATATTGAACAAAAGTTTTTTTTTTGTATTGCTATATAAATAATAAAAATAAATAAAGTTGGTATTAAATTCGGGCAAATTTTGAGAGAGAATTTAATTATAGTTATTATTCACAACCGATTGGAATAAACTTTTGTTTGATTAAAATATATTCAAAGATGATGATGTTAAAATCGACGATGAATTAATTGAGAATCCATTTGGAAAACAAGCAGTGGAAAAAATGCAAAACCATTTTTAATATTCAAAAAAATATAAATTTCTGTAAATCAAATAAATATGCATCGATATATCAAATAAATTCTTTATGCATCGATATATCAAATAAAATCTTTATACTTCGAACCAAATTTTTGCTCAATATGGCAATATAAATAAAGAGCAGAAAAAATACTAATTCAGTACTGATGCGTAGGCAAAAAATTTGTGATTTTGCTCTTTTGAGGCATCAATTTTAAACTTTTAGGGTTATTAGAAAATATTAAAGAGGATATCACATTTGGCGAATTATCACCAACAAAAAGTTACGACTTGGCACGAATGTCCACTATGTACCCGATTCTAGGTACATCGACGCAGGCGTATTCTAATAATGATATGGTTGTTTCAAACCTGTTTAAATCAGTAAATGACTTAAATTAATTAAGATAAACAATGCCTTAAATGTAATAATGTTCTGACATGATAACATAAAATTTGTGATGGAAGGTTTCAATTTTTTAAAGGTTCTTTTATTTATTTTCCTTCGTAAGCAAAAAATTTATATTAGTTTCAGTAGATAAATAAATGTGATTAATGAAATAAAATAAACCATAATAACATAAAATGATTAAAATAAAATCTGCTATGCATATCCCGATGTACCATGTCAGAACATCATTTCTTGAACGGCCAAGCACCACGTGCTCGTGCAAGTTAAATTATATTTTTATTCATTTTAATTGTTTCATCAAATGAGTCACTGTAGTATCGCAAACGGTCCAACAAAAACTTTCTCCAGCATTTAATGTTTAAAAAAATATCGCCTTTCCTATTTATTCCATTTCATATAATCATGCGCTCAAAATGACATTTTTTCTAGGTTTTATTTGCTGTAGTCATAACTTCTTTTTTTTTAATTTTTTGTAAATGGGATGGCATCACCTTATTAAAGGCTGATTTTTGGAGATGCTCGTGCAGATAAAATTTCAATTTTTCGCCTACAGGTTATGTTGACGCCACAAAACTTCATTCATAAAACAATACCATGTTCTGACTTGATAAAAAATTAAAATTAATAATATAGATTGAATGTCATACAGAGAAAATTCAATTTTAAATATTCCAATAGATTGGCGAAACTAATTAATCAAATCTAGTTTAATTTGATCATGTTTTTCAAATATTCCGTTTCGCTTTTATTTTTACTTTACCGACAAGATACTTTCTCTAATTCAAACACTAGGAAGGGAAAAACATAAAAGCAACATTACACAATAAAAAGATTTCAAAATTTAGATGCTTTCAATTCAAAAAGTTTCAAATAGTTTTTTTTCCTCCCAAAGAAATTGAATTGACTAGGGGAAAAGAAATTCAATGATGGAATTCATATTTGCAGAAACAAGACACAAAAACTTGACAAATCTGAACCGAAAACAAATATCACATATCGAGCCATTTTGGTAATTTGTATGCAGCGGTCGAAACTCTCGGGCATTTTATTTCATGACCACCAAACTGAATTTAAAGAAATGATGCTTCCGCAATTCTGGCAGAGAAGAAAGCATTCTCGCTTTTTTTTTTTTCATTTCTCCTCTGCTATACTTTCACATTATTTTTTTCGCAAAAATGGAAGAGGAAGTGAGATTATTACATTGTCATCTAACATTGTTTAAAAATGTGAGAACCTATTTTAAATACGAAAACTAGTAATATAAAAAAATTAATTCAATTCCTAGTTAGGTTAACAGAGAAAAATTTTATTTTAGTTACTATTTATTAAATAGTTACAATTAATATAAATATGTATATAAATATGACAAAATAATAAAGTTAAGAGGCAAAAGAGAAAGCGTATTTCCTTGATATTTCCATTCGCCGGTCTATATATGGTGTTCGAACTCGTAGCCCAAGGGATGCGAATCCAACGCCATGCCAACTAGATCATTCCGGTCCGACAACTGCAAATACTGTTAATAATTGACCAAAAAATTATACTAACATGGAATTTTCAACACTAGTTGAGAATTCAGAGCCAATTGTGGTAATCGCAAAATGCGTAAATTTTCTACAATAGTTCGAGAATGCAATACAGATTACAAATTTTCTTTTTTCTGTATTATTTTAATTCGAAAGTACTTCAAAATGAATCGGAAAAAATCGGTTCATTAACAATGTTTCGTTTTAAATGCATCAAAAATTAGGAAAATAAACAGAATCGTTAAAAATAAACGACCAAAAACATGTTAAGCCTAACCTCATTAGTATGAAGAAA
The DNA here is from genome assembly GCA_026289955.1 of Argiope argentata. Taxonomy (NCBI): domain Eukaryota; kingdom Metazoa; phylum Arthropoda; class Arachnida; order Araneae; family Araneidae; genus Argiope; species Argiope argentata. Next base: position 3,264,429 of record JAOUZG010015602.1, on the reverse strand, counting down.
AAACAAATTGAAGTCATTACTTATTTGGGGACTGGGAAGTGAAAATTTTTGGAGGGAAAGTTAGTTTTTAATTGATAAAACATTATTGAATTAACATTTGATAAAACGGTAATAACAACAAATGTCATCCCCTACAAGTTTTTAAAAAAAATGTACTTGAATTTGATTGGATAAATGAAAAGTATTTTATTAACGATTGAAAATTTGAACAAGATATTATATATATATATATATATATATATATATATATATATATATATAGGGAGATTCTAAAATAATAGTATAAATTGAAATAAAACATATTACCTTTATAAGCCAGTGTAAAACATAAATACTTGTACCGATTGAAGGTCGCGATACGTAGTCGAGTAACGAACACTATACCAAAAAGTCGATTTCCGTATCGTAGATGTTATCTGGCTTATGAGACTAGCATCACAGTACTCCCCCACTAGTGAGTCGAAGGAAAGACGAACTATTTTTATAGCGCCAAGCGTTATGGCAAATTGCTGCTTGCGTCAAGAGAGTCTGACGACTTTGCTTTTCTTGCTTGCGTGAAGGGGAATTGGCGGCTTTGTTTCCTTGCTTGCTTTCGGCAAGTGAGTCTGACGACTTTTCTTTTCTTGCTTCAAGTTAGTCTCACGACTTTGCTTAGCTTGCGTCAAGTAAGTCTGACGGCTTTGTTTGTTTTTGCTGCTGGTAGATGTCGCCACGACAGATCAGAAGGTTGAGTGTTCAGATCACGTCCGGGTCACCAATGTACCATTTGAAGGTCGTGATACGAACCTGCGACGCTAGGGCCAGCAGCCTAGTAACATGATCATAATACAAAAATCAACTTCGGTATAGTAGATGTTATCTCGCTTATGAAGCTAACGTCACATACTTAATCGTCCGTTTCTTATTTCATTTATAAAACTAGTCGTCTTTGATGGCCATGTAGTCCAACATTCAATTTAGTATATTTTAGTTTTATTAATGTCCCATTTGAAAGTAACAGGAGGGCTATATTAGACGGACGATCACATGACGAAAACGACACTCGACTTGGGCTTCCATCACCAAAATTACGCACCACATCAATGGGCGGATATTAACTTTCGAATTCGGATTTAAAGTACATCAAGCCTGCAAACATGGAGTACATTACCTTCAGTGAAATAGAGTATGAAATCGAAATCCTCAGGACTCAAAACACAACTCTTGGAGCCGCAGTCGGACAGCAATAAGAAAGTGAGAGCTTTATTTTTAACTCTTGTTCATTCCTAACTTCTAACAGTTTTTTTCATTAGTCACTTAACTGAGTTTTCAGAAAGACTATTAACTATAAACATGATGTTGTGATGAATACTATCCATATATATACCAGCCAACATTCCTCGGACGAAGTGCACTTTTGGCCCAACGGATTTGGTACTGGACTACTAACCATAAGGTACGGAGTTCGAGCCTAGCGCATCCGCCTACAAATGGTAACCCGATCGACCGACCTTGGATAAACGCAACCTTCGCATATAGCACATTCAACTGTCGTGGCGCCCTCTATCAGCGACTCAAAGCTTTAGACGCGCATTAAAATACGACAAGTTGCTCATCACTACCAACACTTCACATAAGTATCGTTCGCAAGCTCACTGGGGAGATACTCTGTGGCGAATGCTCGTCCATATAAGCCAGCCAACATCCCTCGGACCGAAGTGCACTTTTGGCCCAACGGATTTGGCACTGGGACTACTAACCATAAGGTACGGAGTTCGAGCCTAGCGCATCCGCTACACATCCAAAAATGTATTCAAATTAGCAGCTACTTGAAATACATGTGGTTACAATTAAAGTTCAGGTGTTTGAATGACTTTAGGGGAAAAACTATTTTGAGGATGTTGAAGAAATACTCCAATAATAACTTTATTTATATACTATAAAAACTTAGTATTTATAGTCATTTAGTTATTTATAAAATATTATGAGGCATTTATAGTACACTAGCGGTACTCGCACGAGTTGCCCATGGTTTAGCATCCAAGAAGAAAAATTAGCTTTTAAACTTAAGCTTAACCTCCAAACAATATGACAGGTGCTTATGTTAAGCAATATCAAACATAAAAATATATTTAGAAATTATCAAAATTCGCATTCAAAAGCGCGCATTCAGAAATATTTAGGCTGTTAAAAAGGCAAAAACATGATCTGTCCGCAGGCCAAACACAGGCGATCATTTCGCTCCTCAGGAGATTCATTCTGTCTCCGCAATTCAGTTGCAGTGCGATTGAAAGACGGACGATAATTTCGCTCATCAAAAGACTCTCCTTTCTCTAAATGTGGACATTCTTTCTCTGATATTCACTAACCGAACATTTCTTTCCTTTTCTGGCCAAGGTTGAATTTCCTTTTTTTGGCGGGGGGGGGGGGAGCATAAAGTGTTTTGAATCATTATTTCAAATAATAACAAAGAAATGTATCGCATATGCATACCACAGCTGTTGCTATTTGCACATGTGCAGTTTGAGAGTTTTGCACATGCGTGGATAGGCTAGCTACAAAGCTAAAATCGCAATTATAAAACAATTTATTTTATATTATTTTAATGTATTAAAACTTTCCCAAATAAAGGCTCTACAAAATAGTATAAATATCTCCAAATTACGTTAACTATTTCTCGGGGGGGGGGGGGTATTCAAATATACAGACGCTTTCAGGTTACTTCCTTTTATACTATGTATAGATTGCAAATGCTTAACGTTTATAATATTTTAGTTATTTAAAAAATACTAAATATTATAAATATCAAGCATTACAAATACTTGATATTTATAATATTTTAGTTATTAATTAACTATAACAAATACTCAGTATTTACAGTACTTTAGTTATTTATATAACTAATACCTCAGTAAGTGTTATATCTAGATTATGTGGAAATGAATTACACAATAAAACATTTTAATTCTATTTTTTCTCGATAGATGGCATCGCAAATTATTAGAACACTTTTTCCTTTTTTCTTTACTATGTCAAAATGCTTATCACTTGAATTTTACTAACATTTTGCTGATAAAAGAAATATGTCTTTAAAATACAGGTCATGACTTTGTTGAAGATAGATAACGCTCTGTTAATAAAGTCTTTATCAACATTTGATTTTCGCTGCTTTCAAAGAATATCCTTATTTTAAGAACTTGAGAATTATAATAAGGGCCGATGTCTGTGACTGACTTGGAAAAAAATGATTAGAAATTTTGAAACTACAGGAGATTTCGAGTTGCTCTCAGTCACTAGAAGCCAACACGTTGTGAATTAAGAAGTTGAATATCGAAGAAATTTTGAGAAACAACTGATTCAAGGTTAGTGGACCATTGACAGGTAAGTATCAGAAGTGGATCAAGGGGCAATATCAAAGGGCAAAAAATCTTTAGCTGCATTTTACGACAATATCTGTATAAAATTAAAATTTTCTATCACTTGAAACCAAGAGATCCACAAAAAAAAGACTTGATTTTGCCAACTTCATTCTTTCCAAAACTGATAACGACAAATCATGAATTTGAAAGATTTTTTTCGGTGGAGGGGGGAGGGGAGCTGATGAAACGCATTTCACTTTATGGGGAAAAGTCAAAATCCAGAATCATAAAATATGGGGCTCATCCAATCAACTTTGTTGTATTTGGAAAATACTTGCATTCGACGTTTGTTACAATTTGATTGTTATCATTGCAAACTTTTTTTTTCGGAAATTTCAGATCAACAGAGTATGTTTATTGTTTCGTAACGGGGCGGGGTGGATTTATGTGTGTCTGTTGGCACTCTACAGTCCAGACCAATGAAGAAAAAAATATGACACTTCCAGAAATTTTTTGAAAAATTTTAATTCATTGAAAATTAAGCAAAAAAATTTCAACTATAATGTCCGAAAACAAAACAAATTCAGTGTACAAAAATAATTTTTAAACTTTATCTTAAAATTTAAAAAAAAAATGATAATCATGCAATTTTGTAACGTATTTTTCCTTTATATTTTTAATTCTGTTTCATTTTCAACTGTGGTTTAAATCGCTGCTCTAAAATTCTGACTGTTTCCATTATTTCACCTAACACTGAAAAAATATTAAAAAGCTAAATTACGGGTCAAAAGAGTTGAAATAAGAATATATAGTCATAAAAATATATCTAAATGATTTGATTGGAATTAAATACATTTAGTGTTCCCAACTAACTATATAGTCATAAAATACGATAACTCATTAAATAAGAAATGAATATTGAATAATATCAAATTCTAAGGAAATAACTTTAAAGTATTTTCTCCTTGCCATTAAAAATACAAGAAAATATTCAAATGTTCATATTAGAATTTTATTGAATAAAATCCAGCGCAGTTCATATTACTATTATCAATATAGAATAGAAAATTAATTAATCAAACAATAAAGACTTACTTTCAAATCCAATTAAACGCCATTAAAAATACATTGGAATAAATTTCATTTCGTTATGGAAACACCAAACGACTTTTTTTATCAGTTAAAATTATTTAGATGACATATTCTGAAAACTTTTTGCTAGAGTTAAAAAATGGGGGGGGGACTATTTCACTTTCATATATTTGTAATTGCAAAGTATAAACAACGTCTTTTTTTAATTTAATAATGGTAATGTTCGTCTCTAAGATACGATTTTAAATCGTTTGTTATTAATTTTAATTCTATAGAAAAAAATCTAAACATTTAACTTTTAATTTTTAACGTTTACTATTAAATTCAGCTAGTATATTTCTCGTTGTATTCATGTACACTTACTCAATGTTATGTTAGGTATTTATTTTTATAATATTTAATATATAAAGATATATAAGCATATATTTTATACTTTTTAATATAAAATAATATTTAGTCTGAATCTCTTAACTTGAAGTGATTTCACTAAAATACTGATATAGCTATAAAATGCTGATGTCAAAGCATCAGTTATTTATTTCATATTTTAATATTACTTTACTAATTATAAATAACAAATTTGAATATTAATTATCTTCAATATGAGCTGTTTATAAAATAATCAGAATGTAATTTTAATTTATTTGAATGCAATGAAATTGGAATTTTATCGGTTTATTTTTAACTCAAAGTCTCGTTTGTATTGCTAAGATAAATGCAGTTTTCTTACTTATTTTCATACACACATTAATTTATATAGAATAAAACAGTAGGTAACTTTCATCGATAATAATATTCCCTACATATTCTGCTGATCACTCGAAGAATGATGAGAAAATAATCAAAGAAATCTTAGCCCCAGAAAAATTACACGCATATTTTCCTAAACAAGCAATAGTGACTGTGATGTAAGAAATTCAATTATCAACGTACCTCTTTACCATATTTATTAAATTAATTTGTTGTTATTATGCTTTTCTTTCTTGCTTTCTGAAGTTCTTTAGATGTAGTTAGCTTAGGAGTTTAAGTATTTCCCTGCCGAATAATAAGTGAAAATCAATTTTCTTGAGAATGTATATGAATAAAGTGGGCCACCCTTTCCTACTCAGAAAACACTGCAGGATTTTAAAAAATAATAATAATACAAATCACAGTAGATTGAGAAAAAAATATAGTAGTTCTTAAATTCCGATTTCTATCAAATTATGTCTGTTATTTAATTTATTTATGCAGCTATTTGAGAGTCGACCAGAATTTTCTTGTGCGCAATTTGTTATTTTAGTACCGATTGTCACCGATAGATGGCGCTTTACTTGATATCTTGAAACTATACTGCTGTATATAGTAGTTCTTAAACTCAGATTGTCATCAAATTATGTCAGTTATTTAATTTATTTATGCAGCACTTTGAGAAGCAAACAGAATTTTCTTGTGTGTAATTCTTTATTTTAGTGCCGATTGTCACTGATAGATGGCGCTTTACTTGATATCTTGCTACTATACTGCTGTCTTCAAACTTCAAACGACTTTTAACTTATTGTTCACCTTCTGTAACCTTTTATTATTATTATTATTATTATTATTTATGAAGATTTTATTCAAAAGAATTATTCAAGGAATTATTACAAATTACAGAATCTAGTATTTTTACTGAATCTGTCGTGAGAATATATATTTAAACTCTATTTATTTATTTATTTAACAAAATTTTATGCATTTGCGCCGTTGTAATCATAAGATAATAAGCAAATTTCGCTAATCTAAATCATTACATTTACATGCCTGAGAAAGTATAGACCGAAACACGACAAGCGTTTTATATATTGTCCTAAAATTTCAAAAAATTTAAATTTTAATTGATAAATCCGCGTAGAAATCTACAAATCTGAGGCAAGGCCTTATATGTATAAATTTCATGCATCTACTTCAATGTGCCCTTAAGTTATGACGTATAAATTGCTTTTAACCAAAATGGGGGTTTTAGAACTCAAGATTTCCAGAAAAATTCATCAAGATGTGGAATTCGATTTTTTTAACAATCACATTACTTGTGTGTGTGTGTGTGTGTGTGTGTGTGTGTGTGTGTGTGTGTGTGTGTGTGTGTGTGTGTGTGTGTGTGTGTGCGCGCGTGTGTGTGTGCGCGCGTGTGTGTGTGCACGAAAAAACAAAATTTCTGTCTTTTAAACACCAGAGCAGAGAAAGATTGCAAATGAAAAATCTGTAGTATGAAGGAAATATATGTTTTAATTCAATTCCATACATCAACAAAAGAAAAAAAACTTTAGTATTTCACTGTTTTGTTTCAGATTCGGTAACAAATAAACATACAGCATTAAAAATACTGTAAAAGGCGAATAAAATTGCCAAAATTTGCTAAGTTATTAAATCTGGAGGCTCTGTCAATATTTCATTTTGTGATATTGTCTGAAATTAAAGATTATAGCTAAAACGTTTAAAAGATCGTAAATTTTCATACGAAATAAAAATTGTTAAAATCTGTATAATGTTTGAAGATCCAAAATTATCTAACTAAAGAGTTTTTCTATAGAGTAGTGTGGAATGAAAAAAAAATCAAATTTTTAAAAATCAAAAAAAACAAACAATTTTTAATTTGTAATGGCGAGGAAAAATTGCCTTTTGTTTATATAAAATAACCTATAAATATGAAAATTATTAGAGTAGTTCTTGAGGTACCGCAAAGACGTTAAACCTTCATAACTTTGAAATTTTTGCTGTATTTTAAAGTTTTTTAAGAACTAATCAAATTTTGATTTTTAATTAGCAATGCGCGAAAAAGTTGCTTTTTGGTATAGATAAGATAAATAAAAATTACAAAAATTATTAGAGTGCATTTTAGGGAGCCGCAAGGATGTTTAAGGGTACTTACGAATTATACCGTCCAACTTTATCGCCACATTTGAAGTCGTTGCCAATGAGTTGCTAAACCGCCAATTACGGCACTCCGACAATGGTGTTATCCGTTGATATTTATCGCCAAATTTAAATCCGTCGCCAATGAGTTACTAAACCCTTGGCGAAGACGGTATATTACGTGAGTACTCGTTCAAGTTTCATAAAAGCAAGCGTTTTAAGGATTTTTGCGTGCTTCGATTATCAAATAAAAACCTAATTTCGTTTAGGTTTAGGTTCGTTTAGGTTCCTATATAAAAACTACTTTTTGCAATGGGTTCTCATAACAAGATTTCAGGTAAATTCCTTCAGTTCTTCACAGTTCCTGGCCCCTAAAATCCTATATAACTTGAGTGATTTTATTTGAATAATTTTCTGGAAATAGACTGTTAAAAATGTAAAATTCTCGAACGATTTCGTAAATAACCCATCTGATTCAAATGAGCTGAAGGGAGTTGAAATTTTCATTACGCTATAAATTTCCTAATAGTGAAAATAGAAAAATAAAAGGAAATAGCCAAAATAACTCCTCATTAAAACGAACAACTTTTATAATTAAAGTTTTTGATAGCTCTCAAGAATTAGGGGATGAAAATAGATTTTCAATAAATATGCCCCCCCTTCTAAATTTGACTATTTCTAACCTCAACAATTTATGTTGCACGATAATCACTCAGTTGTAAAGAAATCTGCCTTTGCCTTCCATATTTACAAAAGGAATTTTTTTTAATTTAACGTAGATATGAATCAATACATTCAATATAATATTTTTCTTGCGTTTGCTTCAATTCGGAATTTTAAATCATATCCATACTGCAACTTATTTGCTAATTTATATCTGAGCTGATTACACAAATCCTCATATTAATGTAATTCATCTTGACATGAATCTACAATTAATCTTCATATGAAACTAAATATCTCCTAATAAATCTAGATATAGGGCTAATAAATCTATATACACGAGCAAATATCCAGTAATAAATTTAGATTTAGAGATCATCTCTTGTTGTAATGGGGAATGGCTGATTATGTAAACAATTTATCTCAACTTAACTTGATTGCAACACGAAAGTCATAATTTATCCTTTAAATAGTTTTAAATATTATTACATTGTATGCTATCTTTCACTTAAGGAAAATAGTGATATTGGTTCCTTAGATTAAAACAAATTAATTTACAGTAAGGCCGATGTCCTGGTAGCGCATCTTCCCCGTGATATGTGTGTCCTGTGTTCGAGTCCCGTTTCGGGTACAGTTATTCTTCCTGTTCCATCTATGATATGTGTAATGCCCTTCCCCTCTATAGAAAGGGACTTCTTCTGTAAAGCAGACCACCCCGCCACTACTAAAAGTAGCAGTATCGACAGGATTTGTTGTGGCCGACTGTGGGCTGTAGCAATGTCCATCCTTACATTGACCGAAATTGTCACAGTGATATTCTCTTCGATATAATTGGCCCCAAAGTGATCATATACACTGACCACTTCCTCCTCTACAAACTTTTAAACAGTTGACAAAAAACGGATACTTTTAGACATCATGTCCTTCAAAGTCCTTAAAATTACTTAGTACCATCAGTACTGAAGTCATTATTTTCAACTTGCAAATGTTATCTATGTTCGGAGATTTCTGTGCATTCTTTTAAATAGTGGTAAACAGCACCGATTCCTCCACAAATGCTTTTATTTTCCTGCATTCTCCTAATCTTTGGATATATGCAGGAAATCTCCTATTCCTGATATAATTTGGATTACCAGTGGATGGTATCTATTATTATTTAATTTCTTGATTAGGAATAAAATCGTAAGTTACTCTTCCTTTTTTTGGACATATACCATCAGGCAAACCATTGTAGCTTAATTTCATCTCTCAATTTGTAAACAGGGACAGTACAAGCGAATGCGATGCATAAATAATTATAACGTACTCTTGGCCCATGTTGGCGCTACTTGAAACAAGAGACGTAGCCTCGGCTTAAAATGAACTTGTCTGTGGAAAGTGTCATTAGAAACGATTACGATTTTTAGTAGATTTTTACGAACATTTATGTAAATTAAATATTTCAATTATTTCAAAAACTCTCATGCATCTAAATAATAAATGAAATTTAGCTATCAAAATTACAAAACAAATTTAATCGTAAATTTTGGTAAACTTCTAAAAGAAATATTTGCATAACTTTCAAAAATGGAATTACTTGTGGATCCAAAATTCAGCCATTTCCAATTATTTATCAAATATTCATCACATGATTTTCTGCTCTTGCTGAATCTTAAGGAAGAAAGTTTCTGTTTAATATTATAATTAATACTTATGATATTAAATATAATTGGTTTAATATCATCATTATAAGAATAAAAAAATAAATTTATATATTATATCTACAGTTAGAAGATAGTATTAAATAACATCTGCATTGCTAATAAAACCATGACGTCATGGGATTTGACTTCATTAGGAAGATTTATTTGTTCAGTAAATAGAATAAATGTTAATGTATATCTTAACTTGATGCTTAAAAATACTTTTTTAAGGGAATCTTGAACAGAAAATCATGTATAAGAAATTTAATCCAAATCAAATACAAATAATTTTCCTGGTGAACCGGATGATTTCCAAAGGCGATAAGTGAAACAATGAGAAAAAGATCAAAATAAATTTATCCATACTCATTGAGTGAATCATGCAATCATTCAGACGCATTTTAATATTTATTCAATTCCTACTATTAACTCACAATCTCCTCATATTATATATATATATCTTGTTCAAATTTCCAATTTTTAAAATAAAATACTGTTTATTCATCCACCCAAGTTTAAATACATTTTTTAAAACTGTTTTAGTGGATGACACTTGATGTTAATACAGTTTCTTCAAATATTAATCAATTAATTAAATTTGATTAATTTTTAGAACTTTAAATAGAGTTTTAGAAGTTTGTAATGAAAATTAAAATCGACAGGCAGTAGCTCAATCGATAAAATGCAAGATTTCAATATTTTTGAAATAACGATGAAGAATGCGAGTTCAATTCTTGCGGAAATCAATAATTTTTTGATATATTATTTATATTAATTGTAATTACTTAATCTTTGTTGACCATCAAAACATGAGCTCTAATCCAAACTTCTGCTTGTATCTTTAGAGCTTTCTGCATATTAACCTTTCAAGAATTAAATTCAGACATGATATTGACAAATTCAGGCTTTCACAGTTGGATGTCTAATTAAGTATGATCTCATCATTTGATTTTGCTTGAGCGATAAAAAAAATGCTTGTATTATATCAGAAAGATGCATAAATATAACAAAACAAATTAATTATCAGACCATTTCATTGGCATCCCATTAATGTGTAATAATGAATAATAAATTATTACCTTATTTATTTGCAATTACATATATGTATATTTTTTATTCAGTTATACACTTTAAAGTCCTAGTCTCAAATCTGAATCTCTAAATTGGAATATACTGTACAAAATTCTTTCAAATGTAATCAATAAACTGTCTCGGATTTTTAATTACTTATGTAAATCTCTGACTGAATGTACTCGGCAAAATTCTTTGAAAAATTACTAAATTGACTTATTTTTATGTAGATTTCCGAACTTGAGCATATTACCTAAATCTATTACGATTACATTACCAATTTGGTAAAAAAATAAATGTATTTTAACTGAATCTGAACTTCAATAAACTAATCAAATTAAAATAAAATAAATAAATTCGTCAGATTTCTGTTATGAAAAAATGAAATATGAATTTGGATATATAATTCCAAATACTAGATTAACGGGATATTTTTTATAGATTTATGTAAATATCCAAAGTCTAGAAAAAAGTCTCTCTCTCTCTCTCTCTCTCTCTCTCTCTCTCTCTGTGCGTGTGCGTGTGCGTGTGCGCGCGTGTGTGTTTATGTGCGTAAAATATTTGGATATGAGTTTCACATTACTACCGAAAGTTCCTTTAATAACATACCTTTTTTGTAATTTGGTTTATTTGTTCTTTTTAAAATTTGCCCTTTCCCCCCCCCCTCCAAATTACTTTTTCCAAATCAGTCAACCAATTTTTTTGAAAATAAAACATCCCCTTTACAGCCTTTATGAATGCGTTATTTAATTAACAACTGAAAATATGTTTTAGAAAATTGTTATTAATTTTTATTTAGGCTTCACCAGACATTTTTCGCATAGTTATTTATTTTTTAATCTTCAATGTGATTTAATATAAAATAATAAATTATTCAAAATTCATTGAATAAATTAACTTAGCATGAATTAATGTTTAAAAAAGGAACTTTAAAAAATTAAAATATTGAAAAATTGTTATAAATACTTAAGAACTAAACATATGCAAATCATATAATTAAAAAAGGTATTGATACTTATTAGCGTATAATTATAGATTAATATTCAAGTAATAGTTTTATATATTTCTCTTTAAGATATTCCTAAATAACTACCCCTATTTTCGCTTTTTTTTAATTATTCCGCATAGGAAATTTTATTAAATATTTTAAGAAAAAAATGTCTTAGTTTTTGGTTTTAAAAAAATGTCTTATAAGTTTAGTTGTGATTTAAAAAAATTTAGTGAATTTTAAAAAATATTGAATTATTTTTATTAATAATTTCAAATAATTTTTTATAAATAGTTCACAAGACTTTATAGAATTAATTGCCTCGATACTAAATTTGCATCCGAGAATAATAATTTCGTTCATTTTTTTACTTGAAAAAAAAATCATTTTTAATTAGGATTAGTAGTCGCAAAAGTTACTAGATGGCGCCACGAGAATTTAATCTTCTTAAAAATACTTTTTTTTTCCAATGAATGGGATATTTGGCAGTAAATATTTATTTTCTCGCTTGTTTCGTCGTTACAAATAAAAAGCTATTTACATATTTAAACAATTTTACAAGTACAAAAGTAATCTATAAAAAATTATTACATCTGTTTTCACCTTTCAAACAGCGGGAAAAAAAAGTTCAAAGGTATTCGTCAAGAATTGTTTCTAAATAAGCAGATAAGTGGAATTATAACTTTAAATAGAGAAAGAATATGGAACAGTAAAGAATAATTTAATCTGCAATCAAATGATGACTACAAAAAATAAAACAAAATGAATTTTTTGCATTAAATTTTCTGAATCTCATAAATGCTTTTCAAAAAACTGAATTTAAGAGCAAGTTGTATTTCATTTGCTCTATTCGAAGGTCATAGAAAGAAAAAAAAAAAAAAAAGAAGAAGAAAGTTTTAGAAGCAAAATTCAAAGGATACATCTCGTTTTAACAAGAATTTATAACTTTTTCAATCATTTGTAAATAATTTTAAAGGAACACAAAATGTCCCAAAAAAACTTTTTTTTTAACTTTTTAATACAGTTAAAGTATATTAACCGTCCCAATCATCGAGATTTTGGAAAATATCCTTCTTTTAGACATCTCTGAGTTCGAAAAACCTTTATCTGTACAAAAAGCTGACTCACAAATGCTTTGAGTCAGACAGTTGAAATTTGGTATACGGTTTTTTTTTCAAACAAATTTGCAGATTTTCATTAAATTTTGAGTAAAATCTGTTCAAAGGAAATTCTTATGTACAGCTATTCACATATAAGTTACCATGTTAACTATAAAATAAAGAGAACAAGAAAGATAAGTTTTCGTAAACAGGTATAACATCTATAATCACTTGTCAAGATTTGAGTCAAATCCAAAAATGGGTTGACTGTCTGTCTGTCTGTACCTTCAAAAACATGTACACGCGATAATTCTAAAACGCAATGACTTAAATATATCATATTAGGTATGGGATTTTGTTACTATAACCACAATTTTGCGTCATATTCTTTTTTTTAGTCGGACTAAGAAAAACGTGTTTAAGAACGAATTCGATTCTCTAATACTATTAGCGCCATAGCAGCGTTTAATTTAGTTTTGGAGAGAGAAGAATGAGAAGACAATTTCTGTAAAAATGCTTAAATTCACGCCAACATTTAATGTTTCGTAAATGTTGTTTGCCAACGCCAAGCAATGAATTCTTTGGCATGAAAATTTATCAGAGAATATACGAGAAAATGGTTGAAAGAGAACTCATGCTAGGTTTTTTTTATCATATCAGAATATAATATTGTTTAGGGAATAAGGTTTTCTGGCGCCAATAAAAATCCGTAGGTAAAAAGTAAAAATTTTACTAACAAGCATCTCAAAAAATCAGTTTTTGATAACGCGTTGTCATCACATTTACAAAATCTCTGATAAAAAAAATCAGTTAATGACTATCACAAATAAAAACCTTGAAATATCATTTTGAGCACATATTTTATATAAAATAAAATTAATAAGAAATGGGATATTTTTTTTAAACGATCCATGCGAGAAAAAGTTTTTTTTTTATCGTTTGCCATACTAGAGTGACTCATTAAATGAAACGATTAAAATGAATAAAAATATAATTCGACTTGCACGAGCATGTGGTGTTTGACCGTTCAAGAAATGATGTTCTGACATGATACATTGAAATATGCACAGCAGATTTCATTTTGATCTTTTTTTAAAGAAAAATTTCTATTGACAAATTATTTTTATATATTTCAAAAAACTGTAGGCAGGCATTATATTTTGGATATAATTTAACACTGGAATGAAATTCTGTCGATGTATGTATCCTTATGCATTCGAATGCGGTAATTAAAAATATAAAAAAAATGTGACGAATTAAATACCAGAGGTTTATCGCCAAAACACTCGCCAAGGAAGACGCGAAAGAATAATCAAAATACTAAGTTTCACTCCGTAACTATAGATTTCCTATGCTAAGCAGAGTGTTTACAGGAATATCGCCGTTATGCGAGAAAATCTTGGAAGCTACTCTCCCCCGCCCCTTTTGTTTCGAAATTATTTTCTTTTTATATTTTAATCTATTTTTGATATTTTTATTTATATTTTTATTGTGTTATTCATCATCATCATCAATAAAATTTACTGTTAAATTCATTTCAAAATAAATAAATTATTCGAATTTGGGAATATTATACAATATTGTTTTACATTGTTAAATATAATAGCCTCTTCAGTTACTTTTATTTAAAAATTATACTGTTTTACAATATGTAAATATTACTTGATTGTTGTTTTGCTGTTCATTATTCTTAATTTTTTGTATCTTCATTTATTAAAGTGCATTCTCTTTTTTTTTATGTTTCTTGACGTAAATACTATCAAAAATATTTTTTTCATTACAGATCATTTTTATATATAGATATATACATGTAATTTAATTTTTAATTAAATCCACGCGCTCGCCCGGCTATATAAGGGAAGAGTTGCTGTAGTTTAGTTAGTTGCGAGTTTTCTCTCGGAAAAGAAGCATCTAGCTAAACTAGAGGATTACTGAGCTGTGTTTACGTTTGCTGTTAACGTAGTATTATTGAGCTCGCTGTGACTTACTGTTTGCTGTGCTATATTATAGCTGTTTTACAGACTGTTTTTATTGTGCAAAAGGCTTGTATTTACGCTGTAAGTGACTGTTGACTGCTGGATTGTTTTTAAGTCCATTCAATCCGAACCCGCTACGCTAAAAACACACACACATTATATAGACAGACAGACAGACAGACAGACAGACAGACAGACAGACAGACAGACAGATAGATAGATAGATAGATAGATAGATAGATAGATAGATAGATAGATAGATAGATAGACAGACAGACAGACAGACAGACAGATAGATAGATAGATAGATAGATAGATAGATAGATAGATAGATAGA
>JAOUZG010015602.1:3225371-3237512 GCA_026289955.1 Argiope argentata | reverse complement strand
CTCTCTCTCTCTCTCTCTCTCTCTCTCTCTCTCTCTCTCTCTCTCTCATCTTGTGCTCATCCAACTGGTTAAATAGATTATAGGAACCGGGGGCAAAGGATAGCGTTATGTAAGTTATGTGTTCTATATGTAAGGAATGGGAATGTTGACCCCCTCCCTTGTAGAAAGAGACTGTACAAGCGAATTTGATGAGCGAGTACCAAAAATCGTATTCTTGTCCCTAGTTGATGCTACTACAAAAACTAGAGACGCTGATTAGGTTTAAATCGCTGACTACCTCAGCGAGTTTGTCCATGGCAAGGGCTATAAGAAACAACAAAACATATTATCTTAGATGAACACCTTTCACAAACATATTTGTTACATACATTATGGCTCTCTTTTTGTTGCACAATCGTATTTGGCAACATTTGTGCTCACAAAGATTTTTTTTCTTTTATTTTTAGTTTTATCGAGTGCAATCCACGGCTTTCCATTTTTGCTTTTTAAGATGAGGAGGCTTCTTTTCTTCAGCAATTATATTCACTAGAAAGCTATTTCAGGCAATATTAAAAAAATGTTATTCAAATATCCCTAGGAAAAGTCTGATGTATAAATGAATGTAAGTACGTATTGACATCCATCATTGCATAGATGATTCCTAAAATATTATGAACTTTAAAATTGCTAACGTCATCATTTTGGCGGGTCTTGGTACAAATAAATGTAGGTCACACTGATTACGGAAGTTAAAATGGTTGTGTGAATATTGATCAGAAATACGTAAATGTTCTTATATTTCATTAAAAGTTGCCATAAAGTTCTAGAACAGTACATAAATTATATCAAAATTTTTAAGCATGAAATTTGAAAACCGTCAAAATGATGATCTTAGTAATTCTAATGTTAAGCTGACCTGTAGACTTGAAATATCTCTTTAAAGCGTGACCTTTTACGCTGAAGGTCATGGCCGTTAAGGAGGAAAAAAGGAATGACAATAGGATCTTGAAATATTTTATTGATGATCCATGCTTAAATAAAAAAATTTCAGTAATATCCAACACAATTATTTTATTTTTTTTTCTTTTAAATGGATATGAACAGGGCTGACTATCTGGGTGGTGTGGTGGATGCTAAACACCGGGGCGCTGCAACTGAAGGGCGCCCCACTTTGATTAAGAATTAAAATAGTGTTTTGAATACTTTTTGCACGTACAAACGTATACAAGTTTGTTTCCACATGGCAATCCACCATTATTCGATAATAATCACAGTAATACCTATAAAAGAAGGTACTTATGTATTATATCGTCTTCGCCAACGATCGCCAACGGTTTACTTACTCATTGGTGACGGATTTAAATTTGGCGATAAAGATCAACGGACAACACCATTGCCGGATTGCCATAATTGGCGGTTTAATAACTTATTGGTGACGACTTCAAATTTAGCGATAAAGTTGGATGGTATAATATGTAAGTACATAAAAAATACCTCATCATATAGAAGACCGGCTTTGTATATGAATGAAAGAAATGAAAACAAAATTTCGACTCTAACTCTCACTGAAATCTCGCCAACGTTCTTTTCATTTTTTCCTATAACCTTCACCCAATTGGCCCTCTTAAAGCATCAAAGAGTCTGGTAAAACTCAACTATATACCTAATGAGAGTAATTATAGTTTTTATTGACCCAAGTGGCTTTGCACCAGCTTTAAAGCCTCTGATAAAACTCAGATATATACCTAATAAGAGTAATTATAATTTTTACTGACCCAATTGAACTTGCACTATACAAATTAATTTTAAACCGTTAGTGGGGTATTCATAGTCAAAGGAACAATGCAGAAATAAAACTGTTTCCATCGGAGAGTTATATCAGGGATATTTCTATTTCTAGTGCCAGGATTTCCATTCATCATTTGAGGCCAGGGTGACTTGGTTGTAAGGTCCTGGCTACGGAACCAAGGGGTTTCTAATTGGAGACCCGAATGGTGATATTGTAGTAAGGTTAAGTGCCGACTATTTCATTATTATTTTTTCGTGTTTTATATTTGTCTTAGAAATGTGTCATAAACTTATCAATATTTTATCTTTAAGGGGCTTCCACAGACCAGTTTTGGATCATTTAAACCCCTTACCCTTGGTGGCCTGGTGGTGTGGTCTCGGCTCGTAAGTAATGGGGTATCAGGTTCGACACCCGATTCAACTGATGAAGCGTCGTGTAAGGGGGTCAAGATGCTCGTTAAATCCGCCGAGGCTAAACGGAAATTCAAAGAGAGATATTGTCCTCGTCTTCTGACATCTACATTTACGTTCAAAATCATGATGTCCGTTTCAAAAAAAGGTCTAGTGTTGATTTGAAATGGAACATTAATATAACTAAACTATCCATTCATCATTTATTTTCTTCCCAAAATTATCACTTGTATTTATTCTTCATTCCCAATTCTATTCTGAAATCCCCCTCCCAGTGTTTATTCTATTTTGTTACAGGAATTATGTTTTGATCTAAACAAGCGCACAAAACAAATAAATTTGCTACAAATTAAAAATAAACTGTTTTCTTCCTCCCCGTGGGATATAATGAATGAAACATCTACGCCATTCTTTTGGCCTAGCCTTTTATAGAAATGCACCATTACACCATTCATTACCAAGAATCATCTGCAGGAGGTCGTTTTATTTACTCACATGCTTCTAATTCACACCATCCTTTTGAAATGACTTTGGCGACGTTTTGGCCCGCTTCCCATCCGACCACACAAAACATCTACTTTTTGTACAAGATCCCTTGCCAAAAACGCAGCCTATTTTTCCAGCACAAACATTTTCCACCAACTAAAATCGTTTGGGATTCCAAGAACAAAGGTTGGCAGTCCCTGTTAAACATCCCCAGCGTCTTCGTGCTGAGTCACACACATTTCCGGTGGACCGTTCCCTCAAGGTTACGTTGATTCACCTGCACTGTTGTGAGGGTGGGCTGGTTGGGAATTCATTCATAAAAATCGTGGAATTAGTTGGAAAAGTTCCATATGCTTCCGTTGGCGTGTGGATGCTGTTGAAAAGAGGGGAAGAGCCAACTGCTACGTTGTAATTTCGAGCTGGGGGGGGGGGATTTCGTGCGGTGGGTGTCACGAAGCCGGAACAAGTGCAGTGTCAACTGCAAATTGAAGGCTAAGATTTTGATAAAGCTTTGCTGGACCCTTTGACGACTTTTTTTCCAAAAGGGTGGAAGATATCACCATGACAACCATAGTTGATGATCGCCATAGTTGGTGATTCTGAATTCCCTTGAAAAAGAGAAAAATTTGTTGATTAATATTTAAAAAATAACAATAATTTTCAACAAAAATAATAAAACCGAGACTGTGGGAGGGGCCTATACAGGTTGCCAAACGAATAAGAGAATCAATAAACTGGTGAAATAATCTTAAAATTGATATTTACCCCCACGAAACCAAATGAACCCTTCACATTCCAAAAAAATAATTAGATGCAAAATTATTCACCTAATACAAAGATTTGTTTATTGCTATGAAAAGCAAATTTACATAATTCTTTTAAGTCGAATTTCTTTGAAGAATTAATGTACATCTCTTAACCATTATTTAGGCGTTTTTAACAATTAAGTTTGAAAAATAAATAAATAAAACGTCAAAATGATGCACAATGTTGAATGGTGCCTTATATTCACTATCGGAGTGCGAAGGGTTCAATTTTAAATATGTATAATCGGCAATGCAATCGTATCAAGAATATTTCTCTGCTATCTGCATAGAAAATACTGTACACTGATTACGTTTATTATAAGAAAGAATAAATATATATGAGCTTAATTTATTTATATTTGATATTGTACCTTTCATTAACAAAGGGCAAAATTTATTGAACTTAATTTTTTTTTCTTTTTTTTTTTTTTTCTTTCGATTTTGTAAGCACGTATCAATGCAAGTTTCGAGTATTTATTCCTATTTCGATCATGAAGAGAATAGACATGATTCAAATCTTTAAACATATAATGACGGGAATATTTATTTTTTTAAACAATGCAAAACTAATTAGTATAAGAAATGTAGAAAATATAATAAAGGAGTTAATTTGGGAATTATTTTTACTTATTAATTAAAATAAGTTATTTGTTTTATATGTTTATAAACTTTCATTCATCAAGTTAAAAGCATAAAAAGTGGGTCATTTAAACAATATAATAGATAATCTGTGGAAGAAATGTTTTTCAGTAGTGTGTGTGTGTGTGTGTGTGTGTGTGTGTGTGTGTGTGTGTGAGAGAGAGAGAGAGAGAGAGAGAAATAGGTTTAAAATGCAGTAAGTTAATTAAAAGCCAAAAATGAAGCAAATTAATTATTTTTTTTTATTTTAATAATAAATTAATATTAGTTACTATTATCAGTAAAAAAATATTCAAGAATAACAATTTTGGGAATGCATCTATTTTTTATACAATCTTTGGCGATTTTTTTTAATTACAAATGTATTAAAAGCACTAAAATATTTCGATATGCAGAAGTGCTGAGCATAATTCATAATTTGTGTTGAATTTCCCAAAAAACTTTTATAAAATTTGATTCAAGAAATATGCATAAAATATACCTATTCATTTGAATCCTTTTCCAATGCAAAATTAATTCAGCAATTTACCAAAAAAGTTTTCGTTATCATGCATAGAGGTTAAAAAGTAGAATGAAATAACAATACATTTAAAAAAAATCTTATTTACATAAAATTTTGAAATAAGAGATTTTGATAACTGTATATATATTTCATAATTAAACATGATATATCTCTACTTCATTATATATACTTTTTACGATATGGTATACATTTATAAAAACTCTTTTATTGAACACAAAAAATAGCGTTTCTATTTATTTATTTTCCTAATGTAAATATGATAAAGAAAATGAGGTTTTTTCCCCTTTTAAAACTTTTATACCAAAAAAGGGGGTTCTATTGTGTTCCCCTATTTTCTTTTATTTATTTATTTAATGTCGTGGTTTTTAAAGCAAGAAATAAAATTTACGAATCATTTACTGGAGTTGTAAGGTTTTTTTTTTTAAATAAATACATTTCTTTTATTTATTTCTGGCTCAATTAATAGAATAATTTGAGGCATTTAAAAGAATTGAAGACTAAGGCCGATGTATAAATGCAATTCATTTGCAAGAACCTCCTACAGTGGCAAGTTACAATACCTCTAATGATACGTTACTGTTTCAAAAAAAGTGATTTCACCACTCCAGATTCACACTGTCCAATCATTAATGGCTTAATGCTTAATGTTTCAAATATTTAAAATATTTCTGTTCTTAATTTTTTATATCAATAATATTATCTGATCAATCCAATAGATGGCGCTAGATGATGCGTAAATTTTTTTCGAAAACTCGCGCAGATTTTTCAAGGTAGAAGACAAGAAAAATCATTAGCAAAAAGAAAAATGTTAATGAATGAAATAAAAAGGGAAAGGATTTTTTGATGATCTGTTATAACTTTTACTTGATATATATTCGCATTTTTTATATTAGTAATGAAAAATTTAATACATCATAGATTCGAACCATTTTATAATCAATTAAAAATTATTACAAATCTTTTTTGATAATTATTTAAAATTGAATTCAAACTAATGGATTGAAATATTTTAGAATCGAAGTAATTATTCGTATCATTCACAATCATTTACATCTGAGAATTATCGATAAAAATATATTTGTATATATCTTAGAAACAAATGTCTTAAAAAGTATTACAATATTTAAGCGAAACTTTTAATAATCACAAGAAAATATTAACAATCAATTTTATTTCAACAAACGCAAGCATATCAAAAAGATATAAATATTATCACTATTTTAATTAAATTGGTTCAGTTGGTAGCAATTAAATATTATTACTTTAAATCACATTTTACGATCCTCTAACCCTCCGTCAACATTTCAGTATTTTCTTCTTGATTAAACTATTAAATTTGTATTTCGCTTAATTTTTGTTTACCTTATAGTTTATAACATTTCATGATTATTTTATCGCTGAATCTTCCATTTGCGACAGTTTTCTGCCTTAGAAATAAAAATTACGCAAATAATTATGTATGTAATTTATTGCTTGTCTCCAATGAAAAAGTAATTGCAGAAATAAAAGATTAAAATGAAATCTGCTATGCATATTTCAATGTATCATGTCAGAATATCATTTCTTGAACGGCCAAGCACCACATGTAAGCGAAATTAATTTATATCTTTATTCATTTTAATCTTTTCATCGAATGAGTCACTTTAGTACTGCAAACGATCTAAAAAAAACTTTGTCTCGCATTTATTGTTTAAAAAAATACCACATTTCCTATTTATTTCATTTCATATAATTACTTGCTCAAAATGTTATTTTTCTAGGTTTTATTTGATGCAGTCATTAACTTATTTTTTTTAATCAGAGCTTTTATAAATGAAATGACGGCACATTATTAAAAGCTGATTTTTTGAAATGCTCGTGCAGATAATAAAATTTCAGTTTTTCGCCTGCGGATTGTTTCATTTTTCGACAACGGATTTTTGTTGATGTAACAAACCTCATTCCCAAAACCACATCATTTTCTAACGTGATAATAAAATATTTTATTACTTATTTCTTCATGAATGTTATTAAATCAATATAATTTCATAAATTTCAACATAAATATAATTTTATGAAATTGATACTAACAATTAATTTTTTTCCCAATTTCTTCAGTTTTAATAATACTGCACAAACTCTTATCTATTCAAATCTTTAAAAATATATTTATATATTAAATGCATGAAATATTTTTTCGAAATTTGTTTATCTCTTTTTGTATTTAATATCCATATGTATGCATAGTTTTTCTAAGACAAGTTGTCGTGAAAAAAATCAAAGCATCGTAAAAGCAGCAAATATTATAAAGACATCTATTTTTCCCGAAGTACAATGGGAATTTTGTTTACTTTTAAAAGGATTTCAAAAGTGTACTTTTCTCGAAGCTGTAATTCGCTTTTTTTACACTTAGAATACTATTTTATTTTGTACCCTAATTAAAGCCCATTTAGGGCATTTATTGTAGTTTGAATTCATGAAAAATGTAAACTATATAAAAGTGTGAAAAGTGTGTAAAAGATATTTAAACTTTTAAATTAAATGCTATTTAAATTAACTACATATTGAAATCTGGATATAATAAAATTGATTGCGTAAATATATTTTTATATGAAACTACAGCGTTTTTTCAAACTTAATAAAATTTGAATAGACTTCAATACAAGACAAAGGACACTGTCAACTTTTCAAAGAACAGAAATTGTATTTTTCTATTGAAAATATCTCTATCTATCTCTATATATCTATTATTTTTAAATCGTCTTCTTTAAACTATATCAAAAAATTATTTTTTTTAACGATACCATTGTCTTTTGTCTGTTTCGTACAATTTTTTCCTCTCAGTTTAATATTTTTTTAATTTAATATACAATCTATAATAATTAGTATTTGGAAGGGTGTTGAAGTTCAAATAAATTTTATTAATCATTCGACTGAATGATTAATAAAATTTGCTAATGAAAAAAAATGAAACATTGTTTCCTTCGGATATTAAATAAAAATTAAATTCTTTAATCCCTATTTTATTTCGCATTAGACAATTTTTTAAAAATTTGTACAATGTGTAATTTTTATCATAAATTTTTTTGGTTTACGAAACAGCAATCTGAATGCTTTGAAACAATGCGATCCATATTGATATTTTAATAATTAAGAAAATCAATCTTCTAACTAATCGGTTATTATAAGCTATTCATAAAAAAATTCTGAATTTTTAAAATTAGGGAAAATAATTGTTCGTAAATAATATTATCACTACTTTATCAAATGGCATTTTTGTAGTAATAGGCTCTGAAGTAAATGAGAAAAACATCAAAATTGGTGTAACTTTAATGATTAGTTTTAAAATTCCTTCTCATTCGAACACATTCTACCCCCACTTTCCAAAAAAATGCTTATTATTTTTTGATCTAGACCCAACATTTAAATTTTTCAATATCTCCCATATAAGATACACATAAAATAATTTTTCTAAATTTTTAAAATTAGAAAAAATAATTTATTTTAAAACACTACTATTAATTTTATTAATATTATATTACCACGTAGCATTTGTATAATAATATGCTATGATGTTATTAGGAAAAAAACTTGGAATTTAAATAATTTTAATGAAATTTTTGAAGATCCTGCTAACGGAACACTTACATCTAAAAAACACACACTTTATATTATTTTTGGATTTATGTCTAACATCTAAGAAAGCCAATATTCCGGATATAAAATGTACATTTAAAAAAATTTTTAATTTGGAAAATTGGAGAACATTTTTGTCCAGAAATAGTATTATTTCATCGGCCAATAGCGTTTGTGTTCATATAATGATATATTCTGATATTAATGAGGAAAAACGTTAACATTTGAATAGTTTTAATGATTTTTTTAAATCTTTCTAAATAAACACCTACTCCCCCCCCCAAAAAAAAACATTACATTCCAAATTTGGATCTAGGCTCTACTACTTAGAAAGCCGACATCCTGTTTAATCAAATTAGCATCAAAAATTGCAAATATTCAATAAATAAAGATATGAGCCATTCAAGTCTCTGTATACGAAAATATTAGTTAGGAGGACAAAAAGGGGGAAACTTCGGTATTCAAAATCCGCTTATATATTTTAAAATTTTAACTATTTTTTAATAATAAGAATTAGATTTTTCTTTCCCTTCAAAAGACCTAAAAAAAACAGGAAAAAAAATTAATTCGAAGTTACGCGAAACTTCTTTTTGCCTCGAAGTCCGAAAATTCCATAATCCAATAACAGAATAAAAATTGAACGAAAATGCCCTAAACGTTCGATTGATGGAAAATTGAAGATGTGAAAAATGATCCTCGACCGTAAAAGAAGAAACAAAAGCTATCTTTATTTACGGATGATTTAATATCGATGGCAACACCGGAGGAAAGCTACCTTCACGCACGAGTAAACGGCTTTGTCTGGAACTACACGTGGTTCCCCTTCCTCTTCTTCTTTTTCATCATCGATCTTGAAATGTGGGTCGGTTCGAATGAACCAAATAAGTTATTTCGTATGTTTTTTCGAAGTTAGAATTACTTCGAGAATTCTTTATTTTTTTTTCTTTTGGCAGGTTAAATTTGTAGTTTCATCATTGCCTTTGAGAAAATAAATCGTCTGCTTAAAGATTTTTTTTTATTCAGCGTTTTCGTAGTGTCAGCAGTATTGCACTTATATTCGATGCATAGTTTTTGTAGTGTCAGTAATATTGCACTTATATTAGATGCATAGTTTTTGTAGTGTCAGTAATATTGCACTTATATTAGATGCATAGTTTTTGTAGTGTCAGCAATATTGCACTTATATTCGATGCATAGTTTTTAGTCAGATTTATTTATAGTTAACCGCCTTTAGCATCTAGTTAGTACTGAGGTTGTTAGTTGCATTTAATTTTTATTAAAACCAACGCATAACTTTTGGGTTCAAATTTTCATCAAAAAGAATTTTATTTTTCAGAATCAAATCAATGATAATTTAAAATTCAAAACCAAATCAATCTAAATTCGTATAAAGTATAGACGCGTTATATTAATAATCGCACATTTGTTATATTTAATGTGTAAATAACGCTTGCAAATGAAGTCATGAAATCATAGTACCATTAAAATAAGCGTTCGACTAATTTATCTTCTAATTACTCAACGTCTTTCAAAGTATTGTCACCTCACTTCATAATTCTTCATACAAACTATATAAATATCGAAAGAAATTTTACCTTGGCTTCCAAACAATGTAAGAAATCACACTTTTAAATATTTAATAAAATAATAACAGTGGTTCTAGTTACAGTGAAACAACAGTGGTTCTAGTTACAGTGAATAAATCACCGAAAATTATGCAACAAAATTTTTTAATTATCAAAATCAGAAAAAAATTATGATAAATTAATTGTTACAATTAAAAATATACTATCTTCAATTTTAAAGCGATATAAATATCATTTTTGTGCAACTATTTTCCAATATGTTAAATGAAAGAACGCCAAAATCTCGCTTAATTTCTTATATATAAATTAAATTCTGATTGAAATTTCAATAAAACCATTCAGTTATTCACATTTTTACTCTCTGAAGTATATTTGAATTTAATTAGTTAAATCTAGATCAAATGGTTAAATCTGTAAAACATAACGCGCACACATTCTTTTTTATTATTAGATTTCAAAATACGCATTAAATCCCTATTCTTTGAAAATAAGAAAAATATTTGAATGACGGTGATTGAAATTCTATATTGGAATATATAAAGCAATATACTCTCAAATAATAATGGTACATATTGAAAACAGAATCAGAGTTTTCAATGTTTGATTGTATCAACATTTGCATATATGTGTACAGAAAGGATATAAGTCTAAAAAGAAATATGCAATTTACAGAAAGGCTGTAAATCAAAATAAAGATTAAAATGAAAGCTGATATGAATATTTCATTGTATCATGTCAGAACACCATTTCTTGAACAGCCAAGTACCACGTGCTCGTGCAAGTGAAATTATATTTCTATTCATTTTAATGGTTTCATTGGATGAGTCACTTTATTATTATTGCAAACGATTGAAAAAACTTTGTCTCACATTGATTGTTTTTAAAAAATATCACATTTCCTATTTATTGCATTTCACATGATCACATGCTCAAAATGACATCTTTCTAGGTTTTATTGGCTGTAGTCATTAACTTAATTTTTTTAAATCAGTACTTTTGTAAATGCAATGACAACGCGTTATTAAAAGCTGATTTTTTTAAATGCTCGTGCAGTTAATAAAATTTCAATTTTTCGCCTACGGATTGTTTTATTTTTCGTCTACGGAATTTTGCTGACCTCATTCCCAAAATAACATCATGTTCTGACATGATAAAAATAAATATTATGTTTATAAAAACTTAAGTGCCACTTTTGGTTTAAAATTAATATCTGAAGAAAACATTTTTTAATCAATGTGTTAAAATGAGCAAAACACATGAGCGCAAGATATGATGAAAAAATAAAATTGGTTAGAAATGTAACAATAAAGGACATCACTTCAATCTTTTAAATAAATTCAAAATCGTCAATAAATTTAAAGAGAAAATCTATAGAAACAAAAATAAAGTTACTAAATCTTTCTTTAAAAAATTACTATAGAGTAAAATTAGTTTTTTAATGGTGATATAATCCTAATTATTGAAGAAAAAAGGTAAAAAAATGCGATCAATTTTTACAATTATTCAAAAAAAAAAATTATAAAATTTTAAAAAATTCAATTTTTGAAACTATTGAACCAACCATATGCCTTCTATATATATATTTGGCCTTATTTTTTACATTGTAATTTATATATTCATGATATTTACAGAATATATGCCATCCTTACAACATTAATTTATTCAATAATAATCATAAGTTTTTTAATTTAGTTATTTCTTTAGTTAAAAGTTTTTAAAAAGTTTATAAGCTCATTTCTCTGTTTTTATTATTAATTATTATTAGTATTTATCGGAAAATGTTTTAATCCGTGAAAAAAGACAAAATACAATTTTAAATATATTTAAAATGAGCTTCACGTTTATCGAAATAAAACTTTTTAAATTACTTCTTCTGCTACTTTTACTATTTCATAATTTTGATGTTGCAACATAAGAAAATATATATTTTTTTCTCATAGCCTTTATGCTTTTTAGTACAATGGTTGAAACGATATCACTGCTGGAAAATGAACTATACATATCATATAACAGTACATTGATTTACGAGTTTTCTGACAATCTATAAAAGATTCTTAGGTTATAAAGGTATATATGCTGAGAATCAAGCAACAATATATTCAATCAATTATTTTTTCTTAATTTTTGAAGACAATATAGACTTTTATTAATGACATTTTAAAGTTGGAAATGAATGTTTGCTAACATATACTTATTTTGAATAGGGCCCGACTTGGCCTAGTCAGGGTCTGGAGCGAAAACTTTTGGGGGTCCCCTTCTGCTTAATTACTTTTGTAATGAAGAACATTCATTAAAGAAGGAAACGCCA
>JAOUZG010015602.1:3212318-3225361 GCA_026289955.1 Argiope argentata | reverse complement strand
AAATTAATTACTTTTGTAATGAAGAACATTCATTAAAGAAGGAAACGTAAAATAAAATTTCTATTCGATTTGAGGGTCCCCACATAAGTGGGAGCCCGGGGCAGCTGCCCCATATGCCCCTGACTTAGTCAGGCCCTGATTTTGAATCACTTGTATTACTAGCAACTTATAACGACCAGCTATTCTCTCACCTTGTTAAAAACATTCATTTAATAATGCTGACGAGTTGCGATAAATTCCATCTTATTACACTAAATTAAAATACAAATTAAAAATATATTTGAATGTTAAACTCAGAGCATTCTGTTCAGTTAACTGTGAAAACAATCTGGCCAATTAATTAATTGCTCAGTCGGGGGCATCATATCAAAGGTTTATTTTGAGACGGAAACGGAAAACGAAAAGAAGGAAACTTACTCGGAAACGGAAAACGAGAAGGAGGCAAATGACAGTTTATAGATATCTATTTTAATGACTTGGTCCTATCCGATCAAATAAGAGGGTAGCGTCTAAAGAAAATTTCTTTCTTTATTTATTTACAGCCTTATGTACATAAAAACTTCTCGTACTCATCAAGGTTAATATGAATAATATTTATATCATAGTCGAAAGTTGTTTTTTTTTACTTATGGCACTTGACTATGGACAAGCCCCTCGCTGATACGGCAGCAGATTTAAGCCGAAAGGAGCGTCTCTTGTTTTTGAAGTAGCGCCAACTAGCGCCAAGAGTACGACTTAGCTACACACTCACCCCATTTGTTTGCACAACCCCTTTTTACAGGGGGGAACCTACATATACCTTACACATAGCACACAGAAGAACATCCATGCCCGAACCGGGCCTCGAACCCGGAACTCTCAGAACACGAGGAAGAATCGCTACCTCTGTGCCAGAAAGCCTGCATAGTTGATAGTTATACATGAATAGTTCCTCGATTAATTTCGGAGAAACAACCTCACAAGACAAAAGCTAATAGGCTATTGGAGTGCAGGTCAGGCTATTCCAGGGATAGTTCAAGAAATCCACCGATCTTCATCGGACAGGTCTTAACTCAGAAGCCCGAATCACACGAAACCCTCACTTCCTTCAAAACGACGACTCACCAAAAAACTCCTCTCTCTTCCAAAAATCTCTCATTTTATTTTCTGGCAAAATTCCTCCTCTCATTTTCAGATTTGTGTACATGAGCTCCCTGTTAACCCAATAGTTGTTTAGAAAAAATCTCATTGGTTTCCAGTTGACCGTGGAAATGTTCGTTAATGATCTACCTTCGTAGATGACCCTCCACAACAAAGAAAGATTTACATCCGAAGTTTTTTACACCCTTCCCCTTTTAAGATACGATTTTTTTTCCCTTGGAAGGACGAAAAACGCACAAGTGGTTCTTTATTTGGACTCAACTAGTGGCTATAGGGGAGAGAGTCCCCCATCTTTCAGTCTACAAGTACTTTACAATGTAGGGGGGTTACAAAGTTGATGACACAGCTGGCCGGAAATGCCAATTATCAAGTGCAGGAACCAGACAACGTTACAGTGGCCAACAAGTGTCTCAGTTCAAGGGAGATTAATCTTAACACTAGACTTCATACAGTTTCAAACAAAACAAAATTTGACAAAATCGGTACAATAATTAACTTTGGAGGACTCTGTAGACCCCCCCCCCCATAGAGGATATATTGAGAATTGAAATTGTGAAATTTGTAACCAAAAAGGAGTGGGTGTAATTGATGAATAATTATTCATTCTGAGCTTTCATTTAAAATAAAAATTCACAAAAATCAGTCCAATAGCTAAAGAGTAGGTTAGCTCTTCGATTTCGCTAATTATTTAAATATATAGATTAAATATAATAATGAATCGAAATGTATCCATCATTAATTTTATCTTAATCATTTTAAACTCCACTGAATACCCATCATAAAACAATTGCAATAATTCTTTAATAATTTCTAAACAATCAGTGTCTCATTTTGGGACAAGGAAAATCATCGGATTCACAAGTGCTTCTTTGCAAATGCAACATTCAAACCAAGGCGCCACAGCTATAACAATTAATTCGGAAAATTAAGACTCCGGTCCTTCAAATCAATTATCCTCTTTCATGAATCGCTTTATTCTTTTCACAAATCAATTCCAAGTGTGCATATGAGCTTACACAAAGAACTTATTTTGAACCGCTAAGAGATTCCATGGGTCATGTCGAACGACTTCAAAGAACATATTTATAAGAATGCGAAAATAAAATAATAAAAACTGCTTTTGTCCTTGAGGGTGTAATATGAGAGGTCACAACCCCCCCCCCTCCCCAACTATGTAGAAGAGCTAATTAATTAAATAAAAGAAAGAAAGGAATGTACACGAGTTTCCTATAAATCATAGTAATTCCTTGGCACAAAAGGCAGCTCGCGTTCAAGTTCAAGGACCCGCTACTGTTTGACAGACGTTCCATGTGTTAATTTCTCATTGCTTTCTTGTCACCCCCTCCACCCCCCCCCTTCTTTCATACCGAACTGATGAGACAGTTGTTACACGAGAAGAAAAAGGGAAAGAAAGGGTTCTCAGAAGATGAATGTAGACAATAGACAACCATTAGGTGGTGAGGAGAATAAAAAAAAAAATGTAGTGTTCGCTCAATGGCTGTTTTGTGGTGTGTTGTTCCATCAATCTGTTGATTGTGAAGGTCTCATCTGATTGATTTCAGAAGTGAGCCTCCCAAATTATTTTTGAAAAGTTTTCGCGATGATGTGTAGCTTTATAGTGATGGCAAAAAAATGCATTATTGCAAGAAATAGCAGTTTCTCAGAAGAAGAAAAAATCTCCTCGGTAAACTACAAAGTAAAAGTAGATTCCTTTATATCTAAACTACTATCTGGTGCCACAAATTATTAATCTTAGAAGGCAGACAAAATTGGGACTGGAAAAATCTCTTTTCAGCACATAAATTTTAAGGTATTGTTGTTATTGAAATACTTTCAGTACAAAAATTGTTCGTCTTAATAAGGTGCTAATTCGGCTAATTGGAGTTATTTTTCTATCTTCAGTATTAAGAAAACATTAGCGAAATGAAAATTTCAAATCTTTCTCCTTCCCATCCTCTTTGAGCTAGATGGGCTTTTTACGAACTTGTATGAGATTTCTATATTTCCAACAACGTAATCCAAGCAAAATTAACCTAGTTCACAAGGTTACAAATGCCAAAGCATTACACATTTATACTGTATACATACTTTTATATATATGATTATAAACTTTTGAAAAGGTGTTTTTATGATTTAGCGACCATAATCTGTAAAAGAATGAAGAAATTGTCTCTAGGTCTTGTCCTGAGAGCAATTGCAATTGGTAGGCTTCCTATAGTAATCAACCTAAAACCGCAAAAAAGGTCATTCTCAAAAAAAAAAAGTTCAACTGTTTTCCTGTTTAACAAAATATGTAATTTTTTTTTGTAATGATGCTTTAATATTAATTATTTGGTAATAAATCTTACCTATTAGACATCAAAACTTATAAATAAAACCAACATAAATTGATATTATGTTTTATTCTCTTTGAGGACCAACTTGTTCGCCTGATATATTTAATTTTAGCCGTTTTAGATATACTTTCATTTTCATGATTCAGTCAAAATTGTGTTATTTTAATTTCCTTACACATGCTCTGTTCATTGTCTTTATGAACCTTTATAATGCAGATTAGCCCAATGCCATCGTAATTATACAATTTATTACAAAATTTATTTTATTGGAAAACTCATGAAGAGATGTGATTTATTTTATATCCTAATCAGCACTCCATATTACTAATAGAATCATGTATTAGAATTCAAAGAAAAGATTTAATTTACTTTAATAAAAAAAGGAGATAAATTTTACAAACAGACCATCTAAAACCTTTTTTTACTTATAGCTCATCACAACTTTAACCCAACAAGTTGTCACCAACAATAGTAGGAATTGTAAAAAAAAAGTGGATGAAAGAAGAAAAGGGGTAATGTTTTGTTACCAAATCGGAATGTTTAGTTACATTAAGTGACATAATAATCAAAATTGCATGCTAATTTCATCTATTTACTGTACTTAACTGCCATATGATTACGTCCATGTTTTACTCCGTAACTGGAGAAATTTATTTCCTCATGCGGTCAGAAACGTGGAGTCAAAGTGACTCCATTGTTATTTCACTTTTTTGCCTTTTGTAAACATCTCTGGAATTTCGAAACAATACATTCTGGAAATCGAATAGTTGCGAAAAACTTTAATATTAAAAGTGTTAAATGTTGTATAATTAAATGTTGGAAAAATTTTATAAGAAACACCTAAACAATCCTTTAATGAATATTTACTTCGTTTAGATAATACCAAATTACCATATTAATAACTGTTAGATTTTAACAAACAAAAATGATGAATGCAATATTTTCAGAATATTTCTTTAGATAATTTCAACGCTCAGTCTACTTATTAGTCATACATCATATTCGCAATCGTATTATAAGCTACGAATTATCACTTGTCATATTTATAAATTGAAATTAAATCATTTAAAGTCATCATAATTCGGCAAAATTACAGATAATCCACAATCATCGCAAATATTTTGTAAGGAATTTTAATTGATTCAGCTAAATTCCATATTTTTGAAATGGAAGTTATATAATTAGATAACTTCCTAATATTAGATAACTTAGAAGTTATTTAATATTGTATTAAACTTGTAATTAAATAATTATATAAATTCTTAGTTTTAATTAGATAAATGATTCGAATTGTCACTTCTTATATTTATAAGGTGAAATTAAATCAAATATATTATACTTCGTGGCAAAAATTACAGACAATCCACAATCATCGAAAATATTTTCTAAGGAATCTTAATTTATTCAACTAAATTCCATATTGTTGAAACGGAAGTTATCTAATTAGATATCTTCCTAATTAATTAATCAGGTAATTTCCTAATATTAGATAACATAGAAATTATCTAATATTATATTAACTTCTAATTAGATAATTAGATAAAGTCCTAATTCTAATTAGATAATTGATTACAATAGAAAGCAATTAAGAGATTAAGATACCTTCCAATCATTACCGTCACTTAATTTTAATAATACAACGCATCTTTTTTAAAAAAGTTATTTTTCACTGATTATTTAACAAAAATCGTTTGGTAAACAAAAACCGAAAACCCTTTATGAAATATCGTTCCTTCTGTATGTAATAGCTTTTTGTATCAAAAATAATCGTAGCAGGAAATTTCTGATATCGTTTGATGATTGATCCTTCCTGCAGGGTATAAAAAAGGCTCGTTAATATTTTTAAAAACCGAATTGTGAAATTGTCGTAATAACAGATTAAGCAGAAAGAAATAAAGCGATTGCAGAAACACGTGAAAGGTTCTTAGCTTCCTTGAGACTCAAACAAGAAATATTTGTGTTAATCTCCTTGTTCTATTTTTAAAGAATCTATAAAGGGATTTCAGCTGAACTTTGGGATTAAAAACGCATCGGAAATTATCTGGCCAAATGTTTTGAAAATGGTGAGAAAAAAAAGTTCTGTCAACTAAGTCAGAATGAAATGATTGTTGAATAATAAATGGATAATATTTCGCTATCAAAATTAAAAAGTTGTAATTATTTTTTCGTTTATAATCAATGATTTTACGTAAGAAATGCAGTATGGAAAAATGTGTATTATTTTATTTAATCTAATACATCGACAAAACAAAGAAGAAATTACTTTGCCTGTATATCTGAGCGATATGTTAGATTACTTGTATAAAATTCGAACTTTTTCTTGAATTCGACTGCAGTTTCATATCTTTTTAGTGATCTTCATAGATCCTCAAGACGAGGCCAAGAAACAAAATGCATCTTTAATCCCCTCCCCCAAATAGTCCAAATCTAAATTTTCAAATCATCATTTTTTTAAAAAATTTCTCACTATTTTTTAAATACATTTTAAGGTGTATGTTAGTGTAAATTTTCCATACAAAAATATTCTAAATATCAGCGATTTTCGTTTCGAAAATTCAATGGATTTCCAAAAATCAGAGCGACTATTTTAGTATTTTTTAAAGAATCATCACTTTAAAAAACACATTGTTTCCAATTAGAACGATTCGCAGGAATTCTTGGGGATATTTTATCAATATTGTGAAAATAGAAAAATATGTACAAAAATAATTCAGTTATTAAGTATTTAATTATATTAAAGATTTAAACTCTTCGGATGATGAAAAAGGCATGTGATCTAATAGATCGTCACTTCTGAAGAACAGAAATAGAAGATAAGATAGGATTATTGATAGATTGTCTATGCTGGTACTCCCTTATCAATTATAAAAATAGAAATTACAAATATTACACTGGAGTAAATTATATTCATTGGTTATCAACTTTCATTGATGAGTGGTCCTCATTAATCACTTCTTACTCGTTGAAAAAGAATAAAACATACAAAAATAATTCCGTCATTAATCATTTAATTATAATATCAAAGATTTAAACTCTTTGGATAAAGAAAAATGTATGTGATCTAATAGATCGTTACTTCTAAAGAACAGAAATATAAAATAAAATAGGATTATCTATAGATTGTCTATACTGGATTCCCTTATCAATTATAAAAATAGACATTGCAAGTATTACACTAGAGTAAAGTATACTCATTGGTTATCAACTTTCATTGATGAATGGTCTTCATTAATCATTTCTAATTCGTTGTAAAAGAATAATACATACAAAAATAATTCCGTCATTAACAATTTAATTATTATGTCAAAGATTAAAACTCTTTGTATAAAGAAAAATGTATGTGATCTAATAGATTGTCACTTCTAAAGAACATAAGTGGAAGATCTGATTATGGATAAGTCGTCTATATTTAGATTTCCTTATCAAATAGATGATGCAATTATTACACTAGAGTTAACCTATATTCATTGGTTATCAACTCTCAATAATATCTAATCTGATCAATAAAGATGATTTTCATTATGACAGAAATTATAGAACGCCTGTACAAGTACATCTATTAAAAATTTACCATCAGTCTGATTTACAACTCCGATGTTCAAAATTACTAAGTGTTGGTTGAGAGAATTTAAGTGCTAAATAAATAAAATATAAAGAAAGTAGATAGTTAAAGCTTTAATAAAAAATCAGTTCAAGCAATATAATGAAATAAGTGTGTGAAATAATTAAAAAAAAGTGGCAAAGCTAATTCTTTTTAGTCCTGTCATATTTTAAAATTAATTTTACTTTCCTATTTATATCGTTTTCTTTCGAGTTATTGGATTAAAATCATTTGAACCCTTCGCACTCCGAAAAATAATTAGATGCAAAATTATTCACCTAATGCAAAGATTTGTTTGTTGCTATGAAAAATAACTATACATAATTCTTTTAAGTCGAATTTCTTAGAAAAATTAATCTACATCTCTTAACCATTATGTGGGCGTTTATAACAATTAAATTTGAAAAATAAATAAATAAAACATCAAAATGATGAGCCGTCTTGAATGGTGCCTCTAAAGCATCGTATGAGTGCGAAAGGGTTAAACATGTAATGGAAAATCAAACTAACCTGTTTCATTCATCCGACCTTCTAGTTTGACATTAGAAGAATAATTTATCCACAGATGCATTGTGGTCTAGAATGGCAGAAAATATAAAGTTATTCAGAGATAACTTCTGATCGATGTCTTTGCATCAGCAAAACACTTCAGCCATTCTTTTTTACAATCAGTTCCATCACAGTCACTCCATAGTTTTAGTTGGTATTATTCTTCTCTATATAAATTTCATATATACAAATTGGTTGAAAGAAGTCCAATTGTTACCAGCATCGATGTCTCCAATACAATAATATGTTACCATTTTTTTCTGTACAGAAACAGGGATGAAAATCATGTAATGGAACATATTCAATTTTAGGAATCATTTTGACCATTTCTCAATATATTCCATTGCAGTATTATATAAATAACCTGCTTGACAAAGATTTTAAGGAAAGATAATTGAGAATGGTCTCCCCAAAACTTTTCCGCACACTGCCAAACAAACTTGTCATGCCGTAAACACCTTGGAATACAATGGCGTTCAGTAAAGGCAAAATATTACATTTGGCATTTAAAATGAATCCATCCTGTCATCCTTGGCGAGAGTTTTGGCGGTTAATTCCTCGAAAATAGTTAAAATAATTCCAAAATAGAATTTGGGTTTTAGTAATGATCTTACCAATCGATTGAACATTTGACACTAAATTATACTTGTAGTTACAAAACCGCCTATCAAGTCACTGCATTCTTGAATTATCGTTCAGATGAATCTAACATTTTATGAGTGTTCACTCCCTGAATATTAAATCTGTGTGCCGAATTTTATTTATCTAGTAGCCGTCGTCCTGTCTTAGGGGTAGGGTGTCTTCTTCGAAAGCTAGACGTCCCGGGTTTGAGCATGGTTGTTCTTCTGTGTTCTGTCTATAAGGTGTATGAATACTCCCTTGTAAAAAAGAGCTATGCAAGCGACTGTGATGAGTGAATAGCTAAATAGTACTCTTGGCCCTAATTGTCACTACTTCAAAACAAGAGACGCTGCTTCGGCTTAAAACTAGCTCGTGCCTTGGCGAAGCTTGTCAATGGTAAGTGCCAGAAATAACAGAAACAACCCATCAAGTTCTGTTCGTTTTGTAATTGCCTTGCTAATTTATATTCGTACAGCTAGACAGATTTCATCAGAACTGATTTTGCTCAAAATTTGATCGAAATTTGTGAATTTTCTGTAAAGACCATACACCAAACTTCAACCGCCTAGTTCAAACCATTTTTCAGTTATCTTTCTCACAGATAGACAGACAGACATTTTACAAAATGTGTTTACCTAACTCAGGAAGATCTGATATGCGGAAATTGGTCCTAATCTCGAGTTTAAATTATTTGACGATTACTATATTTTCTCTATATTAAGCCTATGAGAGAGTAAAAAGGTTCAAATAATAATATAGATCTGATAATATGAAGCAAGGCGTTATCCCTGTGTATGCGGGACATATAGCAACCCTACTTATAATGTAAACACATGGTAACTCTAAATAATACTAATAAAACTTTTAACCTGTTGGCTAGTCTTCAGTTCTTTGTCATAAGGGTATTATCAACACTTTCTTTCATTATATTTGAATCTCGATATCAAACTACACAAGGACTGTTTTCAACAGAATATAATTTTGAACCATGATCAAATAATGATTGAACAATGGTTTCAATGGTTATTCATCACAGAATCACTCCAAGACTGACAATTTATTGAAGACTATTGCAAGAATCATTTAAACTATTGAATATGAATGGGCCTAATCATTCTTGTCGACATTTGCAACTCGAAGAAGATCCATACCGGTGTCAATAACCAGAATCATTTCGATTGATTAAACCGGCGACCCTATTCCCGCCTTCATTACGCCGGTCATTTACAAGTGCCGATGCCGAATGACCAGACAGATTCGGATTCACAAGTGCCGATGTCAAATTACCAGACATATACCAATTCATCTTCCTAATTATTAGCTTTCCCATCTGACAGCCCAATTTCTCCGGAACGATTTCAAAGCGAAACGTCGGTTCTGGACGCAAACAATCAACAGACTTTTATTTGATTCGCAACCCCTACACCCCCCCCGCATCAACTCGCCACTGGGTCCTCCTCAACACCCTCTACCAAAATGCCTTATCAACTATCCATTTGTCGCCGCGTCAGATCTGTCACTGAAATTAGCACCCCTGTTGTTTTCGCTACGTCGATTCGATGCCATAAATTAGGTTTTCCCGAATTAATCTGGAATAACTGGAATTAGTAACAGGATTGGCGGATGGGGATGGGCGGTAGGGGGGGTTGACGGCTACCGAAATGTGCTTCGTGGGGCATTTCGATATCGAA
This sequence comes from Argiope argentata, assembly GCA_026289955.1. Taxonomy (NCBI): domain Eukaryota; kingdom Metazoa; phylum Arthropoda; class Arachnida; order Araneae; family Araneidae; genus Argiope; species Argiope argentata. The sequence goes on along the minus strand of JAOUZG010015602.1, from coordinate 3,215,423 downwards.
AGGTTTCGGACGGAATTGAAGTGAGGTGAAGTGAAGCGCTGCCGTTGACTACCGGAGAGATAAGGTGCGGATGGGTATTAATTGGAAAAGGTGGTTGATGAAGCATCACGTGTTCGTTCCCTTTGATCCGGGGAATTGTGTACGGATTATTTGGGAATGGGCTGGGAATCGGTTTTCGTTCGGTGAGCATTCGGCCTGAATCGTTCCAAGTCGTGCTCATTCGGCCGTGGTCGGCTCTCGGTAGAAGCGACTGACAATGAAGGCGTTTGCCGTGTCACGTTTCTTTTCTCCATTATTTTTAGATTCGATATATTTTGCCAGTCACTGTTCCCTCCCACGCAGAAATCGATCATTTGTTGACGAGATTGGAAGTCGCGAAAGCGTAAAATATGATAGATAATTTTTGCCCGAAATACAAAATCGATGCTAACTCGTGCATTTAAGACATGAATGTACAGCTATCTATCTTGCATTCAGCTGTATTGTTTTTTTTATTTACTTCATATGTTGTTTTTTTATTAATTTCGAATTTAATTGTTGATTTCTATAAAGGGTCTCTTAACTTTGCTATAAATGAACAAGTAATATAAAAAAATTAAATCAATTCCTACTTCGGTCGACAAAGAAAGATGTTATCAGTTAATTTTTATTAAATAATTACCATTAATATAAATAATTGATCAACAAACTATTGATTTCTGCAAGAATTGAACTCGCATTCTTCACCTTCAAGCGAAAAATACTGAAATCCTTGCATTTTAACGATTGAGCTACTGCCTATTGATTTCAATTTTCATTACAAACTGTTAAAACTTTATTTAAAGTATTAAAAATTAATTCAATTTAATTAATGAATTAATATTTGAAAAAACTGTATTAACATCAATTGTCATCCTCTGCAAGTTTTAAAAAATGTATTTGAACCTGAGTGGATGAATGAAAAGTATTTTATTAACGATTGAAAACTTGAACGAGATAAATAAATATCTATAGGGAGAGTGTGAAATAATAGTAGGAATTGAACAAATAACTAATTTTAATAAAAAAATAACATTTCAAACTACGTTATTTTGAATATTTTTATTATTCCCTAGCCTTATTTATAAAGATTCAATCAACTGAAACTGAAAAAAAATTTAAAAACCATAAAAACTTAGGAATAAATATATATATATATGTACTAGCCGCCTTTGGCGACCAGTCGGTTCGCCAGTATTAATGCTCGCTAAAATTCTCATATAATATTTTTTGTAGCTGTGTCTCATAATAGGTTTTTCACCAATATAAACAAATTTTGATAATCATATAATTCATTTATAATATTATTTTCTTCTGATGTTCTGTTCATTGTACTACTCATCTTTCTCACTCTATCCGAACAATGATTGTCCCGGAATTGATATTTTACTTAAAAGGTGGAGGGAAAGGTCTAAAATTCTGCAGTTTTATAGAATAATGATATTCAAATTTTCATAACTGTAAACACACTAAACAAATAAAGACACAATAGGTTTTCAAGAGTTGCGAAAGTTTAAAAACAGCTTGGAAAATGTCGCGCACAGAGGAAATAATGGTGACACACACACTTCTTTTCTTTCTTTTTTTTTTCTATCCTTTTTTTTTTCTTCACTACTTTTTCTACACACCCACTTTCCCCTTTGTTATTCTTTTTTTTCTTCCCTGCCCAGACTTTATTTTGAACAGACATAGATTAAATATCCATACAGACTAATAATAAAAGCAACGATTTTCTTTCTTTTTTAAACATCCCGTTATCTATGAATGAAAACCAACTGACTTCGGGTATTTCTTTCTAAACAAATCATATTTTATTACTTCCTGCTATCTTAATCAGTTGGTGTGGGGGAAGGAAATGAAGATTTTTGGCGGGAAAGTAAGAAAAGTGTCTGTTTAACTATTTTCCTCGCAGTTTTTTCATTTTTCTGTCCTTAAGAACCATCCTCGTGTCTTAACGAAAATATTTTTTAAAAAATTAGCCCAATTGGTCAGGCCGTTCTTTAGTTTTGCGCTTAGCAACGCATTTCGAGATGCATTTTTATTAATATAGATGAGTACTTCCGTATTTATTTATTTTTTAAATATATGGTTTTAAAATATTTTAATTGGCTGAAAAGTCATCTTCATCAGTTGACTGAGATTCAAAATTTGATATCTGCTCCAGTATAAATCTTATGATGTTTCAAAACGAAAAATTACTTTAATTATCCTTTAACTATTTTTATTTTTTATTATCTAATTATGACTCTATTTTCTATTCCTACTATTAGCTCATATTCTCCCTCTCTCTATATATATAATATATATCTTGTTCAAATTTTCAATCGTTAATAAAATATTTTTAATCGATATTTTATGAAGATTTTCAGAAAAATATGAGAAGTCGTATGGTTATTGAATCAACATTGCCGGACCTGTTTGGCAATTAATCTAATACAACTAATTAATACGCATAATGTAAATTAATGATCTAATACTTTTTAATTGGCTGAATGAATCAATTTTGTTTATATCTTGGCCTTGAAAAATGTTGAATCAAAAATTTGTATGTAAATCAGGCAAGTGTATATTTAATTAATATAAATGATTTAACTCAATGCAAAATATTTCAACTTTTTAAAGAAAAGCACTCTAATATTTACAAAGAATCGCAAAATTATGAAACTTAGAATCAAGTAGTTTAGCAGTAAATATAATCAATGTAAATGCATATGCTCTAAATAAAATATTTTAGTTCTTGAAACAAAATAGGAAATTTTTTGTAGGAAATTGCCAAGTCATGAAAAAAAAATTAATGAAGAAAACGATGGTTTAAACAGCCTATATTTTATGTGTATAAATAAATAATCTTAATATAAAAATATAACAGTTTTTAATATAATTAGGCAATCTATAGTTTTTCTAACTTGGCAATCTGTGAAAGGGATTGCAATATGGTGGAACTTAAAAAATTAAATGAATAAAACGATGATTGAAACAGCATATATTTAATATATATACATGAATAACCTTCATAAAAAATATATCAGTTCTTAATATAACTAGGCAATCTGTGAAAGGGATTGCACTATGATGAAACTTAAAAAA
>JAOUZG010015602.1:3172748-3198795 GCA_026289955.1 Argiope argentata | reverse complement strand
GTGTGTGTGTGTGTGTGTGTGTGTGTGTGTGTGTGTGTGTGTGTGCGAGTGCGTGGCCTCAAAACGATAAATCGCTAGTTTTTAAATAAATCGCCTTTTGAGGCTTCAAAAATCTCAAATCAAAACAACATCATATTTTCACATGATAATAAGTCTCAGACATAAATAATAATGCGTAGAATGTTTGCTATGAGAGATTCTAATAGCTTCTAATTCATTATTCTATATTTCTGAGTACTTATTCTCGTCGAGCTGTTCAATAATTTGGAAGTTATTGATATAAATTGGTAGAAACAATTTTTTCACCTAATCTCAGTAGATTTCTACGATGAAGAAAGAGGAATCATCATATAATAAAGTTAAAAGAAAATCATTGGTTGCTTTTTTTTTTTCTAAATTCAACTCAAGCAATTTAATTCTATCGTTTAAACTGAATTTTCAAAGACGAAGTTTTTTGAAATCCGAAATACTCTAAACAATAAAGCAAACATAAATTTGTCATTCTCGCTTTGTATCTTATAATTCTGTATGATTATGACCATTTATTATCTTTCAGACAATTTTTTAATCCTTACAAATTTCATATTCTTGGCAAAATGACTTTCATCTTCCGAATAAAGTTTTTAAACACTTTATATAAAGTCACTCACCTTTGAGCTTTACAAATATAACGTTACGAATGATTCGCACGCAAGAACGATGCGATGGTGTAGACTTTATTGTCCATGAAAACGCTTATTAAATATATTAGGAAATTCACAGCGAATTAACTCTATTTAATCCGCTAATCTTGGCTAACAGAAAAGCTATAGAATGCACGTCAACGAGAGAAAAGACGCTCTCTCAAGCTCAGCCAACTAAAGTAGCTCGTAGTCCAAACTGATCTGATCTTCACCTTTAAGCCGTGCCTTTAAATAGCATTCCGCTAAAACAGGTTGAGCAAACTCAGAAACCTCACGCTCGTTCCGCACGTCTGGAATTTTTTCCAATATTCCCTAGGAACAAATATTTATTTATTAGCATCCACTGTACATTTTAGGGTGTGGTAAAAATCGTTAGCGACCTCATTTTGTCGCCAACACACCTACATCGCCAAATTAATCAAATATGGCGATCCGCTCTTGTAAATCTCCTTAGAACGGTCTTTTCTCGCTGAGATGCAATTCCATAACAATTAATTTAATACAATTAAGCTATTAACAATCATTTAGACAAAAACTCCTACATATTTACAATATTTACATCGAATTTACACAAAATTAATAACAATATCTTTCAGTTCTAGAAAATATAAATCTGAAACTAAATTAGGTATATTAATTTGCATCTAACGAGCATTTTATATCAGTAAATGTTTTAATGTTCTATTGTACAGCCAGTAGCCAAACAGTATATCAAAGTAGTAAAAAGCAAAGACAGACAGATAATTTTATACAATTAAACTATTAACAAATATTTACTCAAAAATTCCTACATATTTACATCTAATTTCCACAATATTAATAACAATTTCTTTCTGTTCTCGGCAATCTAAATCTGAAAATAAATTATATGCATTAGTTTGCATCTAACGAGCATTTTATATCTGTAAATTGATGATGATGATGATGTCGTGTCCGCTTTTTACCGCGGAAAGAGGGGTGCAGTAGCTTCTGAGGGTATGAACCCCTGAGCACCCGAGGGCAGAAGTCAGACTTCTAGCTCATATGAAGATGAAACACACACACATACGCTTGCACGGCCCCTTTTTACAGGGGGTCACATTCACACGTCTCACAGATAGCACACAGAAGAACACCCATGCCCGAACCGGGACTCGAACCCGGGACCTCCAGAACACGAGGCAGACGCGCTACCTCTGTGCCAGCAAGCCGGCATATCTGTAAATTAATGTTCTGTAGTTACAGTCAGTACTTAAACAGTATGTCAGAGTAGTAAAAAGCAACGACAAAAAATCTGAACAGTTACCTGGAAAGCAAAAAACAGATAGTTTTACATCTAAATTATCATCTGGCAACATAAATAGTTGATTTTAGAAACACAAAAATTAGGATTTGAAGATCAATTTTCAACCCCTAATTTCTGAAGTCATCAAAAAAATTTGAATGCGAAAGTTGCTCATCTTAATGAGGTGCTAATTTAGCTAATTGCAATTATTTTTCTGTCTGCAATATTAAGAAAGTTGTAGCAAAAGGAAGATTTCACCTCCCAAAACCCCACCTTTTGCGCTGTTTGAGCCATTTACAATCACTTCCGATATTTCTATATTTCTAACAACATATTGCGAGAAAGTTAAAATCGAAACAAAATTAATCTTTTTTTCAGTTCACAAGATAACATGGGCAAAGCATTATACGCATATATCTGTACTACTATTATAAATGTGAAAGTTTCGATGGATGATGGGATTCAATCACGCCAGAACGACTGAAGAGAATTGGATGAAATTTATCTCAGAGTTAGATTGTAGTCTACAGAAGAACATAGGCTAATTTTTCTTCCGGTTAATTTAATGGCTAATTTTTTTATTAATTAAAAACTAAATTTTCGACAAAAAAATAAAAACACCAGCCTGAGCTTTTCGGATCGTTTGTTTTTATTTTTCTATTTCCGGTATTCTTTTAATATAACCTTATCTAATGGAATTCTTAGTGATTTATTGCAGGATTTCCAGACAGAAAGCTTTTTTCGTCAGAACAAAAAATTAAAAAAAGATCTAATCGTTTGCTTTTATTTTTCTGTTTCCGTTTTTCATTTCAATATTATCTTACTATTCTAAAGGAAGGTTTATTAATTTTTTTTTTCTAACGCTGCTCTTGTGTTAATATAATTCGATATTTCCTGTCCATTTCTCTTGATTTTTTTTCTTGCTGTACATTTTCCTTCTGCATATTTTCATCATTTTCGATTTAATTTTTTAAAGTACATTTATAGTTTCAAATACATAGCTTTTAAGTAGTTTTTTCCCTACGCTAATGATGTTAGACGTACCATGTTTTCGACCGATTATTTCAAACGAATCTGTTTATTTTCGTCGTGTATGATAAATTTAAAATTAAACATTGTTAATTAATAGATATTTCGATTCCTTCAGAAACGCTTTTGAATTAAAATAAAATCGATGAATTGAAATTAAAATTTTCTAATTTTCATAGCGTTACCCCAACTGGCGCTTAAAATTCACGTCTTTGCGTTGCTCCAATTGACATTGAAAATGTATGCATGCATACGGTTTTGATAACATTTTACATTGTGATTAGACTGTCAGTTCTCACATATACACATCAAAAATTCCACACGTACGAAGTCGCGCGTTAGAGCTAGTAAATATATATATAAACTTTTGAACGAAGGGTAGTTTTGGGTTCTAGGGACATCCTTGTCTAAGAACTGGAGAAAATTTCCCAAATATTGTCATACTAACCATACCAATCGGCAATTTTTCTATAGGAATCTATCTAAAAATAAGCATCAGTGTTCAACCACATTTTATACATAAAATTGATGATAAAAAGCAGAAATCATCAAAGGGAGTTTATTTTGACTCTCCCTGAATTTAGATTAAGAAGCATGAATTTGGATCATGTTTACGCATTGTTTATAGATGATGTATTGGTTTATTTATTTAATTCTTTTGAACTCAATTTTTCATTAGAAAAAGAACAAAATCATGAATAATAAATTTCTTATTCACTCTATTACAGAAATCTCAGATAATAATTCATCATCTATTTCTTTTATCCAACTTTTTGAATATCAGAAACTCTATATTATTCGAAAATTCAGTTTATTTTTCTGAATGAAAAACCATTAAAGCTCTAGTTTTTAAACCGAAAATTATATATATATATTTTGTTCTCTAAGTTCATGTTTTATTTCTGTAGCTATATAAAACGATAACTAAATGAAATTTAGCGACTGTTTTTCAATAAAAAGAACTATAACTTTTTATGTGGTTCAATCAATTACAAGACCATAAGCATTAAAACCAAAATAAATCAGCAACAAAAGGTTAAACGCAGAAAAGTACGTATGTCTTAACCCCGTTTTCTTCCATCCAACTTTTTGAACTTCAAATTCGATTTATTATATCAAAATGCCTTTAATTCCTCTGAAGAAACCATTAAATAACTCTTTTCTAAAACCAAAATTCTACGTCTTTTGATGTAAGAAATATTTAAACCATTTATTAAATTTAAATGTACATCAAATGAAATTTAATGAACTTATAAACAAGAGAAGAACATATAATTTTTTTCAACCTCAATCTATCATGGAACAATAAATATATCCGAGCCAAAAATCCAACAACAATAAGATCATTCCGTTCGAGTAAATACAGAGACAGATGTCCTTTAACCAACCACATTTAATTCTCGTTTTCTTCCAAACAAGATGAGATCACCGCATGTTTCGGACTGAATCTTGTTAGTCTAATGAAACTGGAATACTGCCAAAGGAAATCCCCCACGCTTTCATGAGCTCGTTTCCAACTCTTTGATGACGGGGGATTTTGCGCTCTGGGTCAAGCATCAACGGGAATTAAGGTTCGCTGTTGGGGTTACTCAGGCAAGCCTTGTTGAAGAACCAAATAAGATAGAAATTTCCAGATCATAAGCTTTTTTTCTAAGAGTGCGATTGCTATAAACAGTTGTGGTAATGGATGCGCATTTTCTGGTTTAATCATTCGTGATGCGTTTTTATTGACTAAAATTATCGGATTAAAAAGAGAAGACTTGTCACTATATAAACAACATAGGTTTGTAAATAACAATTGTCACAGTTAGCACAATCATCTCATAATATAAAATCGGGGTAAGAGGGTATTAATATTAAATGTTAGATAAAAAATAAAATAAAAATAAATACAATTGAAATCTGTTATCTCACATTTCATGTTATCGCGTGAGAACATTATTATTTTAAGGCATTTTGTTTTGTCTTAAATAATTTAAATCATTAACTAATCTCAACAGGTTTGAAATAATCATGTAGTTATCAGAACAAGCATGCGTCGATATATCGAGAATCGGGTACATGACGGACATCTGTTCCAAATTGTAACTTTTTGTTGGTGATAAGTCGCCAGATTTGACAAACATCTTTATCCTTTTCTAATAATCCTAAAACCAGAAAATGTTTGCCTTAAAAGAGGTAAATCGTCAAATTTCTGATCTCTCACTTAGTGCCTAATATAACATCATGTTTTTAAAATCTTATAAAATATTCTTTTATAACCTTAACAATAGGAAAATACAAATAAAGGGCCATCTAAAACTAACCAAATTTTTGAATTTCCCACCATTCGTGCTGTAAAGTATTGGTAAACCTTTTTAAAAAGTAATTTGACAGCTGACAGTTTAAAGTTAATGAAAGTGGAACGTACACAATTGAACAACATGTGTTAATTGTTGAACAATATTAAATAATGAAACAATGGTGGTTATAATTCGAAAAATTGAGAAATGGTCACCTATATCGTGAACTTTAACACCATTGGCTTCTTTTTATGGTGTTATTTGAAATCAAAGGTCCATATCAACACGCCCACAAGCACGTGCATGGAAGGAGGAAATTTAACGATGCATCAACGTGATTCGACCATGTTCATGAAAAAAGCTCATTGAAAATTTCGACAAAAGAGTTCATATAGACCAGCAATGCCGTTGGAGGCCATTTGCCTTATATGTTATTCCATATATAACCCTATCCTGATTACTTTACGATTCAATAAAAATATAACAATTCAAAGAAAGAACTTTGTTTATTTAATTCACATCTTGCATTAACACATTGTTCTATTGTATAAAGTTCCATTTTTACTATTCCTAACAATCCAATTGCCAAATGGTTTTTTTAATATGGTTGCCAACATTTTACTTCACAAATGGTGGCAAATTCAAATTGTGAATTAGTTTTGTGACAGTCTTTATAAACGCAAAATACATTTTGATTCTTATCATTTAGAATTCTAAAATTCATTAGAAGAATCGCGAAATCCAATAAAGATTACTCAAAGAGTCAGGGAGGTTCGATTAATAATGGAACGAAAAATGGGTGTGCTTGAATTTTTAAACCTGCTACCATGTTGTACATGCATCTTCCCAAATATCTCGGAAAATTCCAAAATACAAAGCACCACACGCCCTTCCTTTTAACCCATCATTGTGCCACCAATTACATCTTCTTATTTCAATCAGATAATGCCGAAAACTCGTATAAATCTGTTCAGGGGGGAGAACAAGCTTATCGACTTATCCTTATCGACCGATCACTCGCACATGAATTTATGAATGGCGAAACAAGGCGCAATCGGATTGAGATCAGTTCGATCGCCCTAATCTCTCTATTATGTTCGATCCCCCCTAATCTCTCCAAAAAGAGAAGAGAGGTAGGCGATCGAAATATTTGATTTCCTGCGAAGCGTTTCCGCATTTATGAGTCACTTAATCGGAATCGAATCGCCGACTGTCAAATTTATGATTGACTACTTTGGGAGAGTTTTTATTTATTTATTTTATTTATTTCCCATTTTATGTTATTATGTTTTTTGAAGATATTTTTTATTTTTATTTTCATTCCTTATAAATTTTTTGATTTTTTTATTTATTTTCTTGTAGTTTTTGGCATCAGGTTGCCTTGCAAGGAATATTGGCTATGTTTGATTCAGATTGAATGTTTGATACATAACATGCTAATTTTCTTTTAACAAATCTGGTTAATGGGTTTTATCTTCCGAATGGAGCTTTTGAAATTCGCTTTATATAAAGGCACACAGATTGAGCTTTACAAATAAATCTTTGTATTCTCTACAATTTAAATCTGAAACTAAATGAGGTATGTTAGTTTGAATCTAAAGAACATTTTATATCATTAAACATTTTAATATTCTGCTCTACTATCAGTAACAAAACGATATATCAGGCTAGTAAAATTCAAGTTAGATCGTTTTACATCTAAGCTACAATCTCACCTCTAACTCCTGCAATTATCGAAACCTTTAAATACGAAAGTTTCTCATCTTAATGAGTTTCTAATTTAGAAATTGCAATTATTTTTCTGTCTTCAATATTAAGAAAATTATATTGAAAGGGAAATTTTAATCCTTCACCATTTCCTTCTCTTTTGAGGGAATTTTCCAAGCACGATTTTTTACATTACTAACAACATATTCCAAGTCAGTTAAAATGCATTCAAAACTACTCAAGTGAACCTGTTCACAAGGTAACATGGACAAAGCATTACACTCGTGTGTGCGTGTGTGTGTGCCCGTAATGATATTTTCAAATCTAAATTAAAACCTAATTAGTTTCTAGCGTTTTATCTTAACCCCTTAGCATACCTTGACGTAACTACGGAATTGTTAGTTTTAAATCTTAAATTAAGCACAGTATTTCGAAATGGAAAAATCAATGTGAAAAGCTTAAATATCTCAGATGATCCATATATTGTTATAAGAATTTTAAAAAATCAATAAATGTCCAAAATAGGATGTGTTATCTAATCAGGAAGTTAAATAAAATCGTATGTCAAGGGCCTAATTTAGCCTATAGTAATTTCAGTCTAAAATATTCTCTTATTTCCTGATCCCATACTCTTATTCCCTTTTTCTTCTTAATTAATGAGACAAAAGCTAATTAAAATACTTTAATCAGCGCCTCCTACGCTCCGAGTGAAGGGATAAAATGTTACTGCCTCAAGCAGATTCTTCTAAAAGATCCCTGTGATTCCCTTACTCGGGATTGAAACTCGTTAGAAATCCCTATTAAAATCTCACAGTATATATTTCGAGGGATAAAATGTTCAGCAGCTTTCTCTCATTTTGTTTTGCATCGTTCTGTGTTGTGCTCGTCGCTTTGACTGGCTCTTCTCATCGATAACGGGATGGACTTCCTTAGGGAAGGATTGTACTGTAGTCGGTGATGGCCCTTAGTTGCAGCCAGTGTTACTGTTGTGGAGATCTGGACATTTCGGTTTTCTCCGTGGCCTTCAGGAGTTGTCAATTTGTGACGTACATGCGCGCATAAGCGAAAAAGATATGGTGATTAGGGCTTGGTACTCCAGTGTATTTTTCTCGCATTCAATCCCGCCTTTAGATTTCGCTTACAATTTTAAACGAGCTGTAGAATAGAATTTTATTTATAAATTTACAAAAAAAAATATTTTTAAACAACAAATTCTGACAGACATTAAAGCTTTTATTATTAATCCTTATTTGAATAGTTTTTAATGCCTTGAGTTTGTTTTGCGCATATGAGAATTTTAATAAAGTCCTGTCACTTAACATCATAATTTCATTAATATTAATATTAAATATTCGAGTAATTGATTCAAAATTGCACGTTGTCTTTTATGATAATGTAATTTCATCTTCTGATTCATATAAATTGCATAATTAATAAGCAGAATCTTTCCTCCTTAATTTTCAACAAATGGAGAAAATTAAGCTTTTAAATATTTAATGAAATAATGGAAATGATTTTAATTTTATTGCAAAATTGAACATGTTGAAAAATAAAATATATAGATATCTTTAAAAATTGCCTAATAAATAAAAAAATTACGATAATTCAAATGGCATCTTTTAAAAATCGAAGGATTTAAGAGTTAGTGTTATACATTGTATTTTAGAGATTTCGCATGGAAAAACGGCAAAATATAGCTTAACTTTTTCAATTGGTTAAAATTTCCATTTTTTTTATTTCTCCATGTTACACTACTTTATCCTTCAAAGTAAATCTGTTCCAAATTTGGAAACTCTAGTTCTTGCTTAGCGTCATTTCATGCACCCATTTTCCCTTATTATCAGTAAATATTTCTTGAGATAACAAAAATAAATCTATAAAAAATCTGTAGACTTGAATACCAAGCGCATAAATTTCCTTTTAAAATCATTGCTTCGTGCCAAGCACCAACTTTTATTTTCATTCACCATCATATGACTAAAATCCTTAATTAATTGCATAATATGGAACTTTGTTGATTATTTATCTTTTTAGTAGAAAACCACATTCGTAGAATTCGAACTTTAATTAATCGTTTGCTCACGTATTCCAAATCCATTCGCCTATTCACCTTCATTAGCATAACTATTTTTAGAATGCGTGAAATAGAACTGTTTAATTAGTACTTTGGAGAAAAAAACGTAGGTTTTGAACGATTTTTTGGCTATTAAAGCGACCCCATTTGCGATGAAGGTGTAGGTTTGACTCATCGCGACGAGGTCAGTAGTGTGTTCTCCCACATGTTGATGCATCTTTTTTTTTTCATTGACACCTGCCAGAACACGACGCTACAAAAATATGTGCTTGTTGAAAAGTAAACGAAATGGGGTTGATTATCTAACGATTACATAATGCTACAATTTCTGTATCAGAAAACATTTATGCAGTTGAGTTCTTTTATCGCTAAAAAAAGTTCAGGATTCCAGCAAATAAAACCTAGAAAAATGTCATTTTGAGCATGTGATTATATGAAATGAAATGAAAAAGAAAATGGGATATTTTTTGAAACAATGAATGCGAGACAGAGTTTTTTGGATCGTTTGCAATGCTAAAGTGAGTCATTCAAATGAAACGATTAAAATGAATAAAAATATAATTTAACTTGCACGAGCACGTGATGCTTGGCCGTTCAAGAAATGATGTTCTGACATGATACATTGAAATATGCATAGCAGATTTCATTTTAATCTTTTATAATGTTTCGAATCCAAAATTCAATGTCAATAATTAAAGAAACCTCGATATTTTCCAAAAATCTGTGCCTATTTTTCAAAAATAGTTTAATTAATATTTTATAAACATCTCACCTATTGTCAAATTATTAAGAAAAAGTTAATTTAAATTCGTTTTACAAATGCTTATGGTATGTTTTAATAGTCTTTTCCAAAAAATAAAATCTCAAGCTCTTAATTTGAAAAAATTATTTCGTTTCATCAAATGGCAGAAAATTGATTAAAAAAATAAAAAAAATGAGTTCGTAATTTTGGTTATGTCTTTATAAAATAAAAAAAAGTAATTTACTTTCGTTAAATGGAAAATACTTTGAATAACTCTTTGACTGGAAAAAAAATCATAAATAAAAGCCTTAGTCCCCTTAAACATTATTTATTATTTATGATTATAAAAATTGAGAGTAAATGCTTTAATAATCACTTATTTAAATTTGATTTTAAAAGAAAACCATTTTTTTACAACTTTTTAATGCATGACATAATAGCTTTGAAACATTTTTGAAGAAAAAAAAATGCATTGAAGAATGACCTTACAATCACGTCTTATTCAAATAAATTTCATTTGTTGTCAGAATAATTCAAAAAGAAAGCGAATTCTACAATGCATAAATTAGAATAAAATCATTCTTTTATCCATTTTCATCACACAAAAGACAAGTTGTTGAACTGATTGCAAATTCTGTCTGCACGCAGTGGCAACACTTTCTTCATTGTCTCACTAGTCAAAAACTCTAATACGATGGCGTTTTCTTTTTCTTTTGTTACTTTTTTTTTCATCTCAACTTTCATGCGATGCGAAGTCCGTTCAAATCCTGATGGTTTTGAGCGAACGATTTCATTACAAGAAAAATCGTTTGGTTTCTTCAGGCAAAGTTTTCCAGCAAACGACTTTTATTCCGTGATTAATGATGAAACCACTATTCTCCTGATAATGAACTCTATAGTTCTCGTAACATCAGGGGACTTGAAGTCTTTGCTTGATGACTGTCCAGATGATAAACCTTGATAGAACTTTTAGGGGTGTTCCCGAACATAAAGGATAACAGGTTTTAGAGTAGTATAGGGGGAAAAGAATAGAGGAGATGGAATCGAGCATTAAAGAAAATTGATGATGGTGGTCTTTTATTCTGATAAATGGTTCAGTCCAAGGTTTATCTTTTTTAAACACTTTTGGACAGCGTACATCATTTGGATGTAATTTGCAGTGCAAATGTGCATTTCATCTTTGAAACTTTTTGTCAAAATTTGGGAAGGTGTTATAATGTGTCTGTGAATGAATTTTTACTTGGAAAAATATATCTGCTTTTTAAGTCGTTTGCGTTTTTCGGAAAACTTTTGAATGATATTAGGAGTTGGTGTGTTGAAAGTTAGAGGGTGAAAAAGAAAGAAAGAAAGAAACTACAAGTCTGTAGGTTTTTTGAGAATAGTTTGACTTGTTCAGAATTCGTTAAAAAAATGTTGAAGAAGAAAGGCTTAAGTTATCGTCCACTAAAAATTTTTGAAAAAAAACTACTCTCGTATTCCTAAACACTTTTATGAAACATAGTAGATTAAACTTTTAACTATAAAAATTATTTTTCTTACACATATGAAGAATTTCCTCCGGGGAGGATGCACTTCGGAATGAGAATGAGATGTTTTCAACATGGAGGTTGCATCTCGCCACCTAGGAGAATACACCAATAGGTGGGGGTTGGTTTCTTCCATCGATGGGGTGGGGGGTATACTTCCTACGGGAAGGGTTGTCCCATTGCTGGTGATGGATCTTAAGACTTAACCATAGTTCCTACCAGTACTGGTATTGCAGAGGTCCTGTAGTTCAATCTTATGGTTTAAATCCGTGTGCCTTCGTGGCTGGTCGAAGTCTTTGGTAAGACTTACAGATATGAAGAATATTTTCACATTTTTGGACATTTTTAATGTAATATAATTCCAGGGCAATTATGGAAGAAAATATTGAAATTCATTATGATTAAAAAAGCAATTTGTAAATAATTTGAGGATTTTAATGTAATTATATACAAATGTGTGGCTTAAAACCAATTTTTTAGCAATTTTTATATAGATTTCAAATTACAACTTTATATTTCTAAGTTTTCTTCAATTATAAAATGGCTTTTAGATATTAAAGATTAAAGGCAATGTTTATGTTTTTTCATTGAAGTGAAATATAATTCAATTATTTAAAAGTGCCTTTAAACCAATGTATTTAACACTTATAAAAGAAGGGAAAATATGGTTATTAATATCACAGAAAAAATACAAAAAAAACTTACAAATATTCGATATCAAAAACGAACATATATATATAATTTTACAATGAAATTTATCAAATGAAATAACTGTCACAAATTCATAAAGTTTTCCCGTTTTAACAATAAATAAAATTGGAATAAAAATCTAAAAAATGAACCAAGGAATTAAATTTTAATCGCCTTTTTGATAAAAATGCAATTGAAGATAGAAATTCCATAAAAGCATTTATCTGATGAAAATTTAAAAAATATTGCAATGCTTGTTGAAACTTGGGTATACTTATGAGATTATGGTAAAAGATATCTATCGTAGTAAGCCGAAGAGGAAACTTTTGTTCAAAGAATGGGAGATATGTAGTATAAGGAAGTGCTAAACGGTTAGTGACGTTTAACATATTAAAAATGTAGAAAAACTAAACAAATTATAATTCAATTCCTTATTTCTTCGAAATAATATTATATTATAGATATTTTTAATGGAAACCCGATGTCTCTAAATACAAATACATTAAACTCAAAAGAAAGATTCGCAAATACAAGACAAATAGCCATACTCCTTTTTTTCTAATTGTTATTTTTTGGAAAAATGAAGCAAGAAACTAATACCAATCCAATATCTTTAACTTACATTTTTGTTACGTAAACATATGTATATTAATAAAACAAATAGCCAGACTTATAAATCCCTAATTAAGTTATTTTTTTTGGAAAAATGAAGCAAGAAACTAATATCAATCCAAAAATCTTAACTTACATTTTTGTTAAATAAGCAGATGTATTAATACACTACGATGACAGGCAGATGTAAATATCTATCTACGACAGCTGTACCCTTCAACTTCAAAAAGCAATAACAACAAATAACAGTCATAATTCTGCCAGACGGAACGTAAAAAATTAAAGAGAAATAGTGAGAAAAATTATACTTATTAGTTTTACGAATAGTTTATTTATTAATGAAATTAAAGTTTTCAAATAAAAATTTAAAAACGCATAAATTTTATGTAATAACTTTTATATGCTATGTGAAAATATTTTTACTGTATAAAAGCCTATATTTTTGGTTATTCGAAATTTTAATAGTAAGAATATTAAAATTAGAGTTTCTTTTTATAAGAAAAAAAGCAACGTAATGTAAAAATATGAATTAATTATTATTTTAATGAATTTAATTATTATTTATTTCTGAAAAAAACCTAGTGTCAAAAATTATAATTAAGAATAAAAGCAACCAGATAAAACATTTAAATCTAAAAAACTTTAATCAATAATCTGTTTGGAATTAATTACATCAAAATCGTTAAAAAAATTGTTTAAATTGCACTGCTCTCAATTTTTTTAATTAAAAAATATTTAAAATTTAAGTTTGATAAAAAAAAACCTACTTTACAACAAAACTGTAAAAAAAAATTGTTATTTTGAAGAATTTTGTTATCTTTTCTTATTACTTGGAACAAATTCTTGTGAAGTTAACTTGATTCGGCTAACTCTTGAACGAGTAATTAATTCCTTTAATGAATGTTTGCTAAGAGTAAGATCAACCAAATAAAACATTTAAAACAAAAGGATTTTATGCACCAATTCGCTTGAGATGAAATCAAAATACTTCAAAAATGTATGAACAATCTTTTTATTGCCTTTCTCTTAAGAGTTTTTTTAATTAAAAATATTAAAAACTTAAGTTTAATAAGAAAAACATGCTTTACAACAAAACTGTGGAAGTAATTAATATTCTGAATAATTTTATTATCTTTTGTTATTTTCTTGGAACAAACTTCTTGAGAAGTTAATTGACTCAGCAAACTCTTCAAACAATGATTAATTCATTTAATAAGTGTTTCTGATTAGAAATTTCTCTAGTGAAATTTACATAAATTTTGCAGAAAATATACAATAAATTATCGATACTTCATTCGCGTAATGATGACTGCATCCTTGGGTAATAAAAATATTACAAATCATCGCCATTAAATATACAAGCGAATGTATTCCCCTCTTATATTCACCAATACAAATTTTATCTCCTTGTTCTGCATAAAATTGTGGACTTTGTATAAAGTCATGAATAATTTAAATGAAGTTGGTAAACAATAGAAGAGAAATATAGATTTTTGGAGTAAATCTAGCATTTTTACTAAATTTATCGCAAGAATATGCATTATAAACACCTTTCTGACAGATGATTGACACCAACAATTGGCACAAAGATACAGTTGTTTCCCCAAGGACGCATGTTATTGTTATTACTAATGGCACTTGCCATGAGCAAGTGCATTGATGGTTATCAGTGATTTTAAGCCGAATGAGCGTCTCTTGTTTTTAAAGCAACGCCAACTAGGGCCAAAAGTACGACTTTTGCTTCTTATTCACTTGCACGGCCCTATTTTACAGGTGGAGGGGGCCACATTAACACATCCTACAGATAGAACACAGAAGAACAACCATGCCCTAACAGAGAGTGGAACTCGGGACGCCAGATCCCGAGGGAGACGCGCTACCTCTGAGCCAGGACGCTGTCACAAGACAACAAAATCCATTGGTTCAAGTTATAGCAAAAGTGAAATTACAGATCAGCACAGTGTTAGATAATTTGATTCAAATTTTGATAAATATATGTATTTTAAATACTACACTTGTGTACCAAATTTTTTCAACCTATCCCTTTGCGTTTTGTCATTTCTTCACTTCTACTCGTATAGATAGACGGACATACAAACTTAATATGAATGTTTTTTGTTCAAAATTTTATAAAACTCTTCACATTTAGTTTAATTTTGTATATGAAATCCCATCCTTCCAGTTCAGACTTTGTTGGGTTATCTTATTCACAGACAGATAAACTGACTGGCTGAGAGACAGAATGGCAGAAATGTGTTTTTCGTATTGAATAAGTTCTAAAATCAGAAGATTTTTAAAAATCTCAAGATCGAATTTTTTGACGATAACACTGCTTCCTCTATATTTCTTCTAATAGTACTTGAACTGTTATATAACACGATAGGAACGCTTTCAAGACTTACACTTTGCCTTTCAATCAAGTTTCATCGTTTCTAATCTTGTGGACAATTTAAAACTGCCATTTAGATCAAACAGATCTTTGGATCATCAAGCATTTGAATCTCCAGTTAGGCTTAGCCAATCGCGAAGACAAGTTCAGTAACAGATATTAAACATCTGGGGCAAATCTAAAGATCCCTGGGCAACAACTTGTAAATTTGTAGCTATTAAATTAGACTGAAGTTATCAATCGATGTCCCTTTATTATTATTTTTTTTCAAAAAATTAATTTTAAACGTGTTGCCAACTGGGCAGCTAAAATATTGGACGAAGCCTCGTTTCCAGCATCATAAAAGAAATTTCAAATAAAGATAAGGAAGAACATCAGAACTATTACATTATAAATAGAGCTCGATAGGTGAAATTTAATATCCGTTCGATTGTCAGAAATCTATATACCAATTAAATTTGAACAAAATTCATTTACGGATCTATTGTCTGTCTAAATGCCTTACCATACGTCAAAATACCATCTATACTTTCGTAGGTAGTCTTCGATGTATGAAAGCAGGCAACCACTCTAACAAAATTTTCGTCATCGTGAGTTTCTTTCTCTAAACCAGCTTGAAAATGTAGACGATAGTGAAGGAAATATCGTTTGCAAACGAAATTGAACCAATCATGTGAAACTTTGACAGTGACGTAGTGTGCCAAGAATGGCGCAATTGACGCCAATTTTAATCCAACTAATATAATTATAATTTCTTTATAGTAATAGTTTGTTAAAAGTAATTTGATTATTTCAGTCATTTCTTCTAGGCGATAAATATACCGTAATGTACACTTAAGTTTTTAGGTTTACCAGACATCAAATGCTAAAGTGACTAAAGTGGCATTTGTCCACGAATATGTAGACGGTATTTTGCCGTGTGATAAGTCCTTAAAGGTGTATAGTGGACTTAAGTTCTAACTAGGTGGATAAATGAAATCCAGATTTGTTGGAATAAAATTCTAAATTCTGCAATAAGTCAGTTTTAGAAAAGAAAAGAATGAAATCTATGATCGCAAATTTCAAGTTATCATGTGAGAGGATTATTATTTTATATCATTATTTGTCTTAATTAATTTAAGTCATTAAGTAGTTTAAACCAGTTTGTTTGACAAAGTAATACTTTAAAAGCAGGTCAACTTTTTTAAAACGCATCAGCTTTCAAAGAAACATACATAATAATAATAATACAATACTGGTAAAAGCAGGTAAAAAAATCTATGCAATTATAAGATGGTGATGAAAATGGTCATTTATGTTCATTGCTTACTTGATTTCAAGCTTCAATTATTCAAAACCTCTAAACTAAAATAATATTATGTTCTCACGTGATAAAAAAATATACTCGACAATCTTTATTGTAATATGAAACTAAACATAAAATTCTCCGTCTTAAATTAGCATAAAAGGCAAAGGTAACCCTGTAGTTGGTTTGATTCAGAATTTGTATAGCAGTTTGAAGGATAGATATCCTTCCAAAGTAAAAATTTTAAAAAGGATTCGCCTGAACCAGATCATAAAACTATCTAAGAAGGCTTGGCACTAATATTTTATTCTTGTGCATCTTATTTTTTATTCACATGCCGCTTGACCACTTCGGAAAAGCAAACTAATATAAATATTTTACGAACACTTTTCATAAAGCAGTGGCTTAAAAGCACATAAAAGTCTTCATATTCCTAGAATTCATCCTTCTCCATTTTTTATGGTTTTATTTATAGTGATGGGTCCCACAAAAATGCAACAGAGACTCTCCGAACACGAATTATTCGAAAATACAAGCGAAATGTACACTTTCTTTTTAAAAAAATAGATGCCGAGAAAATAAATAAAATGGCACAGAAGAGAGAAAAAGAAAAAGATTACCATTCGAAACTTACATAACTCTGAGCGAACGGAAAATAAACACTAGAGTCAAAAAGTTTCTGCTTAAGTTATTCAAAGCAAACTGTTCATCAATGTACAAAAGCCTGGGGAAGACATGTTTACATTGAACTCAACCAACGTAAAGTTTTTAAAGCGACTGGTTCCGTCGGCCATAGATTGATTTATCTCTGCTTTCAACTTTTTAAAGAATCTTATTTCGCCAAACGATTTTTTTTCGAACATAGATAGAGATTCAATATTCATTTAAAAATGTGTGTTATCTTTAAATTATTTTATAAAATATTTCTACTTTTCGTTATAAAAATTGTGTCCTAAATTTAAAAGTAAATGCAGTTATTAAAATCAAATAGGAATATTACTTTTTCCCGTAATATTCTTTCACACTATGGCGCTGATGGTATATTGATTCTTTATAAAGCGAAATTATTAATTATTTTATACAGTAAAATTATATTTATTGTTATTTAATATAAATCAATTTTTAATATAACAACTTATAATGAATTAATATTATTATGTATACAAGCATATAAATATGAGTCGTTGTTTGTATGATATTTAAATAAATCTATAGTTTTAGTAAAATTTTATTGAGAATGAATTTTTATTTTTCAAGAAAAGACGAAAGGTACTGTAAATGTTTTGAAGGCCAGGAGTTAATTAAAGTGTTATTTAATTAAATACTAATCAAATTGTCTGTGTTTGCTCAGGCATGTCTTCGAAAAATATTATTTGACAAACATAATTTTTATAATATTTTAAAATTCAAAAAATTACTCTTTTCCACTTAATGTTTTCTTTACTTTTAATCTTTTTTATTCAATTTGACACACAATTAATAACAAAGTTTTTATTATGCTGTTAAAAGTCAAATCAATTTCAATAATCTTTTAAATCAATCAGTGCCGTTAAAACTACGATAAAACATTACTTCCTTTCTTACTATAAATTCTTTAGTAGGATTTAATTTAAAATTTCATTTTATAAAATATACACTTTTTAATCCACTTCATTTAAATCATTCTTTAATAATTCTTTATTTACGAAAATGACGTTTCTGAATAAATTCGCTTATATTTTTTACTAGTTACTGTCTGTAAACTGCGCGAAGTATCACAAGAATGATATAGAATTTATTTAAATCACTTTTCAAGATGGTTTGTTAAACCTAGAGGCTAGATTAAATCTTCTAAAGCCCTCTTAGGAAATGAAAATCTGGGCATCCCCTTTCCGTCTTCTTTAAGTTTCAAAGCCTGCTATATTTTCATCGATTTTATTTTAATCTCTATGATGTTTTAAGAAGAAAGTTTTAAGATGTTTAAAGACGATGTTTTAAGAAAAAAAAACTTTGGCAGAAGGAAAAACAGTAAAATATTACATTTTCGATCACTTTCAAGAGATTTGACTTCAGCATATCGCATATAAAAAAGGGAAAGTTAAAATTTGAAAGAAATTTCAAGCAACAACATATACAAAACGTTCCAGAATAGCCCGGCTGAGAGTGCGTTGGATTCGCATCCTTTGATCTGCGAGCTCGATCCCGACAGTTGAAGACTCCCCGAGTGTGTGTGTGGTGGCTGGCGCTCGTTAAATCTGTCGTGGTCACAAAGTTTTCTATGTCGAGAGTAATACCACTGGAACTACTGGGTCAGAGGTGATCGTTCTCTGTTTCAGATCTAATTTTCGATCTGTGGAATGAATGAATGAAATATTTGAATAAAGTTCGCCCCGTGAAAAGGGTTGTGACGTGGGAGTAGCAAAATCTACCTTCGCAATTGTTGATGCTACTGGAAAATCAGAGACGCTCAATCGGCTTAAATCGCTAACAGGTCTGTCAGTGGGCTTGAAAAGTGCCATAAGTAACAACAACATATACAAAACAAAGGAAAAAAAACTTTTCAGTCAGTCTAAGTTTTATTTAATTATGAGATTAGAAAAGTTTTAAAAAATTAAACATACTAGTTTTTTTTTGGAGGGGGAGAGGAATTATAAAACAAAATAAAATAAAATTTACAAAAAAACTGTTAATAATTTTACTGGAATAATATTTCAAAAGTTATAATATGTTGATTTTGATTTTAATAAACTTGATTTCCCGGACTTCACACCTTCATAACCAGTACAAAATCAAATTACTTTGAAATATTTTGCCTTAAGGCCTATTTTGTCTATTTAATAATCCGCTTTTGCCTAAATCTATCAGATTTAGAACTTCGTCACTTTTGGGTCGTAGATATTCACTAAGGGATGATATTTCAGTAATTATTTATATTTCTAATAAATATTAATCGAAATATTATTGCTTTTTCTTAATAATTTCATCGAGTTATTATTACACAATAATACAAATTACCATCATTTTAAAATTCAAAAAATAAATTTTTGAATCATATAATTTTATTTTTGAAAAAAAAATCTTAAATATTAAGAAATTTTTTGAAATTCTCTACACAATGGATGATGCAATAGATTTTTATCATTTATTTCTATTGGAAGTCTAATTTTGGCTTTACAACTAAATTTTAAAAAAACTAATAAATTTACACTTTAAACATATTTATTATTTAATATTTGTTTGCCCATAATTATTTCGTATTTGTTTCCTCTCTATTTTCCCAGTATTTACGCTTTTTATTCGTAACGAAAAGTATAGTTATACAAATATTTACTTTTGATTTATCTCTGTACTTTTACATGCAATGGTATGAAATATAATTTGAAATGATAATGGAATACATAATTTTGTATGCACTTTAACGATGCTATATAACATGAGAAAAATTTTAAATAATAATTAAAATGAAATCTCTTATGCATATTTCAATGTGTCATGTCAGAACATCATTTCTTGAACGCCCAAGCACCACGTGCACGTGTAACTTAAATTATATTTTTATTCATTTTAATTGCTTCATTGAATGAGTCACTTTAGTATTGCAAACGATCCAAAAAAAACTTTGTCTCGCATTCATTGTTGAAAAAAATATCACATCTCCTATTTATTTCCTTTCATATAATCACGTGCTCAAAATGATATTTTTCTAGGTTTTATTTGCTGAAGTAATTAACTTATTTTTCTAAATCTGAGTTTTTGTAAATGGGATGGCAACACGTTATTAAAAACTGAGTTTTGGGGATGTTCGTGGAGATAATAAAATTCTTATTTCTCTCCTACGGATTTTTGCTGACGCCAAAAACAACATCATGTCCTGACATGATAAAAATTATGTCAGGACTAATTTAAATTTAAAACATTATCATCAACAATGCTTAGTGTCAGAATTCCGAATTTCTTTTTTTTATTTTAATTTTCTACTTTTAAATTTAAATTTTTTACGTTCCTATGTAATTAATGAAATATGATATGAAAGATTATGAGCTTTGATTACCGTGTGCCCTGAAATTAGAATGTTAGATAATCTTTAAGTTCAAAATGCGAAAGGAAAGGCTTTAGCAAAATCCGAAGACTATATTTCTGATTAATTTAACTCCATCTCCATAATTTTTGTTGAAAATTTTTGACCATACCTTTCTGGCTCCAAGATTTCAATGTCGGTATATATAGAAAATTGGTTCAAAATCGAGGAAGTCAAAATTCCCATAGATAACTATATTAAGGTCAATTGGCGTTTAAAAAAAGACAGTCGTAGTTCCTGAATCAATAAAAAAAAGGACCCTATGGTAAAACGCTTATCTCTAACCTATTCATTCCAACCCAATTTATACAGAACGATTGGGACGAATCTTGGATCCTTCACCTGGGCCTCACTACCTTTCCCTTCCTAAACCACATACAACAAATCTTTTTTATGCCGACAGGTTAAGAGCCGAATCAAAAGTCCTCTTTTCATAATCTGACCCGATTCCCAAGTTTAAATTTTTAATTCCTTTGAAGGGAAATCACATTCAGGACGTGGGGGATCCGCGCTTCCTCTGCCACAAGGTGCTCAACCCCCAGCATAAATTTTTTACCCCACCTTACCTTGCGGGTGCGTCTGATATGAGGTTGTGGAAATAGATCCGTTACCGGCTCCCCATATTTTTGGGGGAGAGAGAGGGGGGTAGAAGCAACAAAAAATATTTGCTCCAAATCACTTGTTGTACCGACAATAGCTTTGGGATTTTTTTTAATACCCATCCATAAAAAAAGGAGAAGAAAAAGATATTCAAAAGGTATGGTAAATAACGGGTGTGTGTCCCCCTAACAAATCTACCTTCCCGTGGGTTCATATCGAAAGTTGGTTTAGGGGGGCCTGACAGAGCGGGGGGTATTAACGGGAGGATTTCATCAAAAAGGTGGGCCGGCCATCCTTAATGGCAGAGATAAAAGGCCGTGGTTGGACATTGATGGCTCTGACATCGCCTGGGCCGGGAGGAGAAGTGAAATATGGTCAAATATGTAGGCCGCACGTGCGCCTTGGTTTTATCCAACTTCTATATCTTCGCTTCCGTGGAGTCAGTCGTAAACATGAGATCTTGGGGTTGGCCACGTGAGGGGTGCTTGTCGGTTGATGTTCCGTTATTAATCCAAGCCGTCCGTTGCAACAGTTCCGTCGCGTTTTATGGGTTTTAGATCAGTGATTTCCGTTGAAGACTGGATGGATGAACTTTCTTTTATCTCAAGATCCTATTACATAGGATTTTTTTTAAAAAAAAAAGAATATGGTAGAATATACGCGTTGCGGATATGAAGATGCCTGAATAAAGATAATTAAATTACCGGATAAAATCTAGATTCTATCTATTAGGTTCTGCCAATAAAGAATTGTGAAATAAAGTTTTAATAAAAATTCGATTTTATAAATAATCTAATCAAAAATAGTTAATAATGGTAATTGACCACGTTCGCGATATGTGTGTGTGTGTGTGTGTAATACAATAATATTTTTAAAATTAAATTAAACCCCAATTAATTAATTAATTTTCAAAGCCCTAACTTAATTTAGCCCATAGTAATAACATTCTAAAATATTCTCTTATTTCCCGATCCATTTCACTCGCTCTAGTTAATTAATTCAAGAGAAGCAGTGTAAAATTACTGAATCAGCTAAACGTCGGTTACTTTCTCACACTCCGTGTGAGAGTTGAAAATTGACCAGACAAGCACATTCCTTTAAAAAGATCTCTGTGTTTCCTTTGCCTCTTATACTTGTGTCATGGAAATCCGCACCGAAATCTGATTTTATAAAATCTGTAAAAAAATATTCTCCCTATCAAAATTTTACAGTATTTAAGTCCAGGGATTATGTTATTCCGCCCTTCCTTGAGCTTCTGCTTTTTTGGCACCATTGTGAGCGGACGCGCCTTGTCCGTCGCCTTGTAAATAACGCCTGCTTCCCGTGGTGGAATAAAAAGAACCTAAAAATTCAACCTGCCTTTTGAAATGATTTCAGCCACGACTCTGCTATCTGCTTTCATGAAATAAGTTAAATGTTTTCATTAGAGAGAGAGAGAAAGAGAGAGAGATTAATTGTAAAATTTTAATATTTTTGAATTTTTGCTTAAAATATACTGAAAAAACATGAATGATAACAAAATATGTATTAAAAATCCAAATGTTATTAAAATTTAGAAAAAATTCATTACAAATTAGGAAAAAAATTATTTGGTTGGAAAGAAGTATAAAACAAGCACCTTTTAAGTTTATCGAATGATTTGTTAGAAATATTGCAAATAACTTAAGAAATATATTTCCTAGTTGCGGAATTTTAAAAAAGTAGCTCTCCTTCTATCTCATTTTTAAATATTGATAAATAGACTAGAATTTACATAATCAATTAACAAATACTATTAATTAATTGATTTTAATTAATTAAAAACTATTAGTTTAATTGATAAATAGTATGGAATTTTCAATTCTCGTGGCACTGCGTAGCAATAAAAAAAACTATAGAATATTTTTAGACAGGTTGCTTAGTCTTAATTTTAAGAACTGTTTTTGTTATTAAATTATGGCACTTACCGTGTGGACCAGCCCCCATCTGATACAACAGCTGATTTAAGCCTAAAGAAGCGTCTCTTGTTTTTAAGTAGCGCCAACTAGGGCCAAGAGTACGACTTAGCTATACACTCGCCGCATTTGCTTGGACTGTCCCTTTATACAGGCGGGCACAGTCAGACATCTCACAGATAGCACACAGAAGAATAACCATGCCCTGACCGGGACTCAAAGAACACGAGGAAGACGCGCTACCTCTGCGCCAGAGAGCCGGCTTAAGAACTGTAAAGCATATGAAGAAATATTTTACAAAATCTGAATTAAAAAAATATACATCAGGTTTTAATTTACGATAAATTTTGTAAGATAAATCTACCAAAATTTATAATTTCAGAAAATCCCATTTAAAATTTTGAAATAGTATTAAAGCATAGTTTAGTGAAAATCTAAAAATTAATGCAACTTCTGAAATAAAAGAAACAAAACCCAGGCAGTTTTATAAAGAAAGCTGTTCATCACCAAATTATTAATTAATATTGCTTAAAAATTGTTATATTTGATCGTTTTGTGAAAAATTGATTTTTCAACAGAATTAATTAAATTGTTTCATCTTCTTTCCAGGCTAATAGGAAGATATTTTCTTTTTCGAGAAATATCGATTAAAAATTAAAACTCCAAAAACACTAATTATTCAAATATTCCTTATAACATTTATATTAAATGATAAGATCTATGAATTGATTTGACCTATAAATTTAAAACTGCATCAACTCGATGTTTCCATGACAAGTGGAATTAGCAATAAAGAGGTTGATGAAATTCAGGTAAAACTGTTTCAATACGATGCTCCTAACGGTATTGGCAATATAAAGATTGGCGAGATTCAGATAAAACTGCGCCAAAACGATGCTCCTATGACGAACAAAATTGGTAGTAAAGTGGTTGATGAAATTTAGGTAACTTCCTTAAAACAAAAACGTCTGCATGATATTACAGGGTTTATAATTGAATTTGAAATAAGGCCTGAAGATATTTAATTACTGTAAAGCAAATTTTATTTATTATTTTTTTCCACGCTTTCCTCGGAGCCACCGTATTATTAAGAAAGAGAAATTCCATCTGATTTTAATTCGACAACAATAACGATCGATGTGAAGAAGTCTAAACTTTATTTTTAATCATCAGCTATTTCTCGATTTTTAAATATTTAAATGGAAATTTTATTTGCCTTTGTAATGACCTCTTTTTGTGGAAATGCAAAGAATGATATCGGTTTAATCATTGGAAAATCATTTTCGTGTCTTATGTTGAATAGTTTTTTAAATAATTATCAGAAAATAAAATAAATGTAGAGTGGATCTTATCCAAGATAGAATTATTTATCTGACGAAAATTAGTGTTTCTTTAGTCCTGAAAATTCATCGTTTTTAAATCAAGAAAAAAAAACAATAATAAAATCTTTTAACTTTAAACCAAGGTTTATAGATGCGATCAAAATCTATAGGTCTCAAGCTGATTAAAATATAATTCTAAATAATGTTAGTTTAATAAATTCTTAATTTTTGCACGTACTTAAATTTGGGATATCATCCTATAGTAAAGATTTATATAGTATCAAAATAAAAAGTAAAATTATATAAATGGAAGATGTAAAAAAGAGACTTAAAACGAAAAAATAAATTGAAAGAAAAACTTTTTTTCTTTAAATATTTTTCCGACATTTAACAGTGTTTGTCTATCTGTTCTCAACAATTTGAAATGAAATTTCTTTGCCTCTTTCTTTCTTTTTTTTTCTTTTACAAAATCGTCTGAATTTTGTGCAACATCTATGCAATATTTTTCAGACGCACGGAAATTGTAGCGAGAAATGAAATATGGATGATTGTTTTATATTTCAGAAGTCACGTCGTATAGCCAAGAAAGAAAGAACAAATGAAAATAAAATAGTAATTTTACACCGCTGCAGAAGAGAAAATGCCTCATAATTAAGTTAGAAACATTTTAAGAATTGTGCAATATTTTGAAAAATGTTAACTTTGTAGTGAAATTTACGTTCTCAAATTTCTGCGGTTTTTCTTGGAACTCTTCACTTATCATTATAACTTCAAGTGGTCACTTACTCTGCGGTGACAACTTATTTAAAATATTTTGGATGAAACTACTTATTCCCATCATAACCTTTTGAGTTTTGTATTCAGAAAATTCATCAAAAGTAACAACAACAAAAAATTTCAAACTTAACAAACAATTTTCGATAGTCTTATATTACTTTTATGACTTAAAAAGGATCTGTATATTTAACATTAAATTTCTAATTCGAAGATTATGTTTTTTTCTCTTAAAACAGTCTAAAAACACAGAAATATGCATAGATTATTTTAGATACATTATCTTTACTTTTTACAAGCTGAAATTGTTTTAATCAAAGTTATTTTTAGTAATTGATGTGCGTACTACA
Source organism: Argiope argentata (assembly GCA_026289955.1). Lineage (NCBI taxonomy): Eukaryota > Metazoa > Arthropoda > Arachnida > Araneae > Araneidae > Argiope > Argiope argentata. The sequence goes on along the minus strand of JAOUZG010015602.1, from coordinate 3,173,475 downwards.
AATTTAGAAAAATCCTTTCTATGTATCATATATAAATGATTTTTATAGCGGTGTCATATAATCATATTAATGTATGAAAGCCATACAAAAACTGTAAATTAATATTTTTACATAAATAAAAATTCAACTATATAGACAAAAATAAATTGTATGATACCGTTCTCAAAATTTAAATTTTCTTGTTAAAATAGTGTTTATCATAATTTATGTTACCAAAAATATATTTGACGCTATTAAGCGAAAATTCGGTACCGTTGTTTATAAGTCATTGATAAGTTAAAGAAAATTGTAATGACTGAAAAAAACCCGAGTTAAGTAAATCATGCCGATAAACAGATTCTGCATTCAATTTATTTTTATTAATATTTTAAAAATTCAAGAATCATACTTATATTTTTCTTTTTAAAAAATATCCTTTTCTGTTGGGCGGGCGCAAGCAAAATATCACCAAAGAAAGTTGGCCAAATTCAATATTATTTGGTAATTTTTTGCATTAAAATCGCTGTAAAAATTTGGTGGAATTCTGCATTATTTGCAGTTTCTTCGCTTGCACCTGGCTAACGAAAAAGTACCTTAAAAATACCTTGAAAAATCTTATGTTTCTTTCTTGTCCTTATTTCTGCACAATAATGCTTACAAGAATTATTAGCATACAATAGAATCGTTAAACCACTTGTGAAGCAGCCAATTGCGAAGACTTATATATATATATATATATATATATATA
>JAOUZG010015602.1:3124341-3157748 GCA_026289955.1 Argiope argentata | reverse complement strand
AAGTGGACTGACTTCGTCACTTTGGGCACATTGCTAACCACAATATTCTGTGATTATTGTTCAAGAATTGTGTAAAATAATGCTTATATTTGGTGTTATAAAATTTATTTATCAAAGTCAATTGATATAACAAAATGAAATTAATAATGCGTGAGAATAACTGGTCATTAAAGGAGGCTGACCTTGAGCTAAAGTGCTATTTCTTCTAACGGAATTTTCGAATATATATTAGGCGATTATCGTCCTAATCAGCTCGAATAAACAAAAGTTTATCCTAGTTCGCTCTGCAAGTCAAAAAATATAGATATGAGAAAAGGATTATTGAATTAAAATTCCAAAACATATGAAAATGGGGTGAAAAAAAATGAAAAGATATCGTAAAAAAAATAGGAGGCCATAAAACAGCTTATATAAGTTCTGGACTATAAAAAATGAAAGACTTAGAATACACAACATCACAATATAGCTTATTTGTGTGCCAAAAATTGCACATGCAACCCAATAACACAACCACGCGAGCGTTACGAGCTAAAGCTATAAAAATGGAATTCTTAATTCAACAACGAAGCCTTCACTTCTCAATGCCCAATTAATTCTGAATGGAAGCCTTTTTCGAGAGAGAGAGAGATGAAAAAAAGAGAGAATGATAGAAAATGAGAGCGAAGAATTTTGCTCATTCCAGCTAACAAAGACCCCCGACAAAAGACGGGGCGTCTCCAGCGAAATTTCCCAGCAGAACGACATTTATTTCCTCGTCAACATATTATTATACATTTCAAAATGGCAACGTAAATTTCTCCCGCTGAATTCCACCGAGTCCTGCTCCAATTGTCAGCAGCGTCTTCTCACTAGAGCAGGGAAACCCAATTTCGTTGAAGAATGGGCTCACAGAAGAGGGCCGTTAGTTGAAAAATGAAGCATTTTTCTGAGTGCTTCGCTGCTGAACCACGTCGAGCGAGAAAGGTAGATGGCGAAAAGATCTCTCTTTCTACTCAACTCGGTTTTTCTTTTCTGCAAACGATATTTACGATGTTTAATGAAAAAAATTCCCCTCCATTTTGCAGGCTATTGGAAAAGTCTGACAAGCGTAGTATGTCGTCACCACTCTCCGTGATGGATGAAAGGCGGGAGGGAGGGGAAAAGGAGGGGGCGTGAAAATCGAATGTTCGAATAGCTGTGTTTTCGTTTTATATTTCCACGGGATCAGAAGTTATATTAGAATTTGGTTGGGGAAGGCTATTTCTTTTTTTAGGGTTGTTTCATAAAATTGTGTTGGTTTAGAAATGAAATGCTGAAGTTGAATATAGAACTTAAAAATGAATTCTTTTATGTATTTAGATGAAACTAGCTGATAAAGTTTGGAGATGAAATATTTTCGAGTCTGAAGGATTCTAAAGCTTTAAACTTTACAAAACAGCTTTTCTCTACGGCGTCTTTCGTTGATTATTTTCGCCTTTTCATCACTATTGGCTAACAGTTCTTCCTGATTCGAACCCAAGAACCCTTGAGACTTTTCCTCCCCCCCACATCAATGCCGACACAAAAGCAGAATTCCTTTGATATCATGGTTTTATAATAAGGATCCGAAATGTCATTAACTTCTGTGTGACGTTTATGTGACTAATCAGAAAATCCTAGTTATCCTTTTTTTTTTCAAAATTATCATCTTTTGGTAGGAATTGAACACAGTAACCTCGAATGACCTTTCAAATTGGTAAAAATCCTTTTTTAAAAATTGTGAAAATTAACAAACAAGCAATAGCTGCTCGAAATGTCACTGCCTTCTTTGTAAGGTTTATTTTAATAACCACAAAACTTAATGGTGATCCTTTCTTTTTCCTTCTGAGATACTCATCCATAAATAGAAATGGGGTTCAGTAATTTTCAATGACTCCTCACACATATAAAATTCATTTGGAAACTTATGAGAGTTAAACAAGCAAGCAACAGATCGAAATGTCATTGTCTTCTTTGTGACTTTTGTGTGACTGATCAGATATTTCTATAGTGATCTTTTTTTTTACACCCGAGATCCTCATCCTTTAGTAGGAACAGCACACAGTAACCTTGAATGACCTTTCACGTCTATAAAAATATTTTTAAAAAATTGTGAAAATTAAACAAACAAGCAATAATTTGAAATGTCATTCATTGTCACTTAGTCACTTAGTAATCTTAATGAGCTTACAAATATATTCGAATCAATTAAAAATTGATGAAAATCAAGCAAATATTGCATAGTAATTAAAAAAACTAGATTACGTTGATGCACATGCATATTAAAAGATATTTTTAGTGCAAAATAAGAATGGAATTTTAAATTCGTGGAAAGATATAATTTTATAACCTTAACATTGAAAGAAAATATGATTGATAGATTTCAGAAAACTACAAAATTGGTAGAAACTTGTTAAAGATAGTATATTTAACTACATATCTTAAGAAATAATTGATTTAAAAAGCTGAGAATAGAGCATTTGAGTTAGAAATGGACACCGGAATGGTTTGTGCAAATGTTATGCTACTATTGTCAGCTTTGTGGAAAATGTTTCAGAAGCAAACAAGCATACTGTTATCAATTTCTTATATTGCTTCTCTGCGCATCAAGTGTCCTAGTAAATAAAATACTTTTACAGAAGTATTAAAGGATGTTGGATCAGTGCCTATTCAATTAATTCCGGCCTTGGCGTCAAGCTTGGCACAAATTGGCGATACTTACAACAAAAATGGGAAACTCAGAATATTTGATAATCTTGAAATTAGAACTCGAGCTCTGCCATCTATTCTGGAGCATCCGATATCGTATCACTGGACTGAAAACAGGGATGAAGCAATCAGAAGTGGAGAGAGAAATAGTTGAGCTAAAACAAGTAGTTGAGCGAAATCTCTCTATTGAATAATTATGTCCTCCGAGCATCTCTCTCAATGCTTTGGGCTATCATTGTTACTTATTAACTATTAGCTGCTAGTATGTTATTGTTTTTCAAAAACTAGACGAAACGTTTTATAAAAGTTTCATCTGTGTTTTGCTTGCTATGTGATATATTTTAGTATAAAATAAATTAATATTTTTCTCAATAACCCATATATATTTTTCACTTTTTATAATAAATATTTCTTATTATGATTACATAAATTTAGTTTTTGCCTTTTGCTTTTGATGAAATACTTTTTAAAGATAGTTCTCAAAAAAGTCTTGTTTTGATTAAACGTTTAAAATAGTATTTTATTAAAACTAAAAATATTATATAAAACGGGAAATTTTTACACTGAAACTTGACTAATACAAAGCTAGACATCCATTTGTTTACCATTGTTACCTAACAAAGGCACGAATTTTCTCGATTTTTCCGGAATCATTACTCCACGAATGCACCCGTTTTGCTTTTTCATGTCGTAAATCTCTAGTGTTGCTTCAAAACGAAATGTAAATGTATGTAAAACTTGACATTATTTTACGGCCTTCAAAAATAGATCTTACAATTTTAAACCATGATCAATCTATATGAATATTATCTGAAGCCTCACTCTATCTGGAAACTTCTACTTCATGTTAATCTAGAAAATTAAACTCACAATGGTAGATTCAACATACATTATGGCTACATAAATGTAGGATATGATGGTTAAGCTATTTTGCTTAGCCATCATTTTTGCTTTTATTCTTTCTTTTTTCAACATTCGATTGCAGACGTAATTCAAAGCGAGAAATGTAAAAGATTAGATCATTTCCCAGAGGACGATAATTTTAATTAATTCAACATTCCAGAACAACGCCATCTATCTTGCTTTTGAAAAACTGTCGCAATTGATATTCAGGGAGAGGCCTACTAACCACGGTACGATAAAGACGTCTCCACTCGTCAGCGTTTCCCGCTCGCAAAGCTACGCGGTAATATGTTCTCAGTCACATGATGTTTTTGTTTCTTCTAACGTCCTCCTAGAGAAAATAATCTAATTTTCTGTTTGTTTAATATCTCCAAGTTTTAATCCATTTAATAATTCCCTGTAAATACCCCCCCTTGTAAAATTTTCCCTTTAACTCTAAATAAATTCTTTTATTTTTTTTAAAGAAGTCTCATCATCCTTCGTTTGCATTATTTCTTCTTAGTTTTCAAACTGAACCAGCAAATATTAAAAAACCCCTAGACACCACGCCACTAAAACCCCGCTATCTGGAAAGTCTAATATTTTGGCTAGACTCCCACATAAATGACCAACTGTCGGTGGAATGAGTTCTCGACATTAAATTTTCATAAAGGCTACTTATTTTATCAATTGTCAGTAGAACCAGTTTCTCGACATAAACAGTAAATTTGCATAAAGGCTCCTTATTTGACCAATTGTTAGTAGAATGAGTTTCTCGACATAAACAGTAACTCTGCATAAAGGCTACTTATTTGACCGATTGTCGGTAGAATGAGTTTCTCGACATAAACAGTAAATTTGCATAAAGGCTGCTTATTTGACCGATTGTCAGTAGAATGAGTTTCTCGACATAAACAGTAAATTTGCATAAAGGCTGCTTATTTGACCAATTTTCAGTAGAATGAGTTTCTCGACATAAACGGTAGATTTGACTTATACTAGGGCTAATAAGTAAATCTTTGTCGGTAGAACGAGTTTATCAATATAAATGGTAGATTTAACTTATATTAGAACTACTTATGTGACCAACTGTCGACAGAATGAGTTCCTGACAAAAACGGTAGATTTCTTCAGCGCTGCATAAGTGACCAATTGTCCATGGAATAAGTTCTCGAGTCTTGGGTTATAAAAATTAGAAAACAGTTTACGTAGGATATCTAATAAATAGTTTGTGTTAGACTTGGTATATAAATAAATAAATAAATTTCTATACTGAGAATTCAATTTTTTTTCAATCAATATAATAATTAATCACTAATGAAACTATTACAAGTAGTATAAAAAAATTAAGTCAATTCCTGCTAAGGTAAAAAAATTAGCTTTTATTAAATTATTAGAATTTTAGTTTTCCGCTTTACAACGGAAGGAGGAGTGCAGTAGCTTCTGAGTACATGGACTGTTGTGTACACGAAGGAAAAAGTCTGACTTCTAGCTCACGCAAGCCACAAACCCTTTTTACAGGGCAGACTTCGTTCATGCATTTCATTCATTCATCGACAGATCGTAATTTAGACCTGGAACAAAGAACGATCACTTGGGACCCAGTCCCCCCAGTGGTATTACTCTCGACATGGAGGACTTTATGACCATAACAAATTCAACATCCACCACACAGTCTTCGGCCCGGTGGATTCGAACTCACAGCACAAGGGATGCGAATCCAACGCCTTATCAACCAAGCTATCCATGCCTAATAATTGCAGTTACTATAAGTAATTGATCAGAAAATTATACTAGCGTTGAATTTCCAACGCCAATTGAGGATTCACCACCAGTTGAGGTAACGCATAAATGCTTTAATTTTCTACATCAGTTGGCATAACGCAATACAGATTAGAAAATTTTGATGTTCTTTATTCTGTATTATTTTAATTCGAATATACTTCAAAAGGAGACCGAAAAGTCTATTAATTAACAATGCTTGGTTTTAAATGCCACAAACATTAGGGAAATAAACAGAATCGTTTGAAATAGTCGGTCGGAAACCTGTTAAACCTAATCTCATTGGCGCAAAGAAAAAGCAAACTGATTTCTTTACTTAATTGGTGAATGGGAAATGAAGATTTTTGGAGAGAAAGTTAGTTTTAAATTAATTAATAAAAGCTAATGAATTAATATTTTAAAAAAGTGTATTAACATCAAGTGTCATCCACTACAAGTTTTAAAAAATGTACTTGAACTTGACTGGATGAATATAAAGTATTTTATTAACGTTCGGAAATTTGTACAAGATATATATACAGAGTATGAGCTGATAGTAGGAATTGAAAAATCGAACTATTGTGTACATTTTATTTTTCAAGTATTCAAAAAATAATCATTTTGATAAAAAAATCTATCGTAAATATAAATAATTTAAGATTAATCCCAATTATTACTTTCAAATTATCAAACATCTTACGTAATTATCCAAATTATCAAACACTTCACGTAATTTCAAATATTTACGTTCAAGAAGTTTGGTTTATTTATCTCCTGAGCATTCAATAGTTTTACAGTTAATGTAATAATGACACGTTAAGAAAATTATAAGCAAATGAAGTCATTCCAAAAATTCTGCAACTTATAGTCACAAAAAATGCACATTTTTGAAAGAAACTGTCAGAATGTGAGAATAAATAATATTCAAAGAAATTTTCGCCATCTAAAGAGAAAAATAATCTAATATACATTATTCCAAGACCCTATAAAAGATAGATAAAATTAGAGTAATTATAAAGAGAATTATCCTAGCAAAATAAATTATAGTAATTAATTATGCATTCAGATCTCTCTCATTATTTTTTGAATTTTTCAAGAATAGTAAATTATTTTGGATTTAACCTTAATTACAGATAATTTTCATCATCATACAGTTAGCGATTCTTGAAAGTCAATATAATCGAATATCTAAGAATTCAACGAAACGTCTCCGAATAATTATAGTCGATTTCGAAAATTTAAATACCTGAATCTGTAAATCAGATAAATTCCAGAAAGGAACAAACAAATAAATCTGAAAATTCTACGAATAAACATTATCAGGTTTTCGCAAAATTTACTCCTAATTGAAAATGACAAGTAAAAAAAAACAGTCTAGTATAAGTGTTGTATTTATTGTGAATTTTACCTTTGTATAGATTCGATTATGTTATTCGCATTAAATATTTATTTCTGTGAAAAAAAGGTTGATGAACTTACTTCAAATGACCTTCTCCATTTTCGTAGAATATATTCAAAATCTGTTTTTGCAAACGCTATTCATTGTAGAAGAAAGCAAATGAATAAATTAATTACAAACATCTGATTTGAATCAAGGTAAAAAGTGAGATTTAATAAGAGATTATGGTTACAATAAGATGGGAATAATGTCATTCGTTTTATTTATTAAATTTCTAATTATTTATATTAACAATAAATTAGAGTTCAAATAAAGTAAATAGAAAGCATTTGGATTGTTATAATTTCTCTTTATATATATTCAAAATATAATTCTTATAAATTTTGACTTCACATACATTTCAAATATCGTTTGCTTTGCAAATTTTGCTTTTAAAATAGTAGAATAAAATCGTCTGCCGGATAAATACTGTTTCCATACATTCACACCATAATAGTGTTGTTTATGTAAATTCAGAACAACATTCAATTTATTTAAATAATTTCTTTTTTAAAAAAGGAATTCGGAACACAATCGCCTCTTCGCTTTCTATTATTGCCAAAAAAACTATGTAGTTTTAAATATATATAATTTAGAAATGTGTATAAACTTCGTCGAAAATGAATTATTAAATTGAATATCTTATTTTTCTGAATTTATTTTGAATTGATTATATAGAATTTCCAAAAAGGAAGACTGGAATTTTAAAATTGCTATATTGTATTGTGCGAATATAAGGATATGAAATTTATTTACAGCAAATATTTTTCAAATATTTTCTTTTAAAAACTAAATTATTTAGCTATTTTTTTCCTTCCGAGTCAATTTTTTTTTCCGGAATTGAGCTTTTTTCACGTCATTTTTATCTCGTGAATAATTCTTTTTTATAATTTTTTGCTGCCCTGATACATAAAATTGCTTGTAGTTAATATATAATATTCTGGTTATGCATATACATTTACATGGTTGTACTTGAATATTACGTCTTTATTTTTATACAAGTGCTGTAAAGTAAAAAAAAAAACACGATTATTTTCCCGAAGATGAATAACATCGTTTTAGACTTCCTTGGATCCGAAAGCACAATTTTATTTATAATTTTATTCGTTTGAATACATGTCAAAAATTCAACAAAAATTCAACAATTTAGATTAATGGAATTTGACATGTAAATTTAATATTCCAGATTTTTAACTAAATCATTTGGCGGGAAATTGTTTTTATATATTATCCGTGGGCATATGAACACAGCTGAGAAACTCAATAAACTAGATGAGTGAAATTTGTCACATGAATTCATCAGCCAGTATTTAGATTATCGACGCCAAATTTTTGATGGCATCCGACAAAGTATTTATCGCCTGTCTGTCTGTCTCAGTATTTATATATGGCCGAGAACTGTAGTTTCAGAAATTCAGTACGTAATGTTGACTTCAAATATATAAATGTATACCAAATTTTTGATGATATTGCTTTTCTTAAAGGGATACAAAATGTATAGTCGATTTTATTGTGATATGAATATAGCCCATATTAAACTAGAAGGTTACGAGTTGTTCTTATGTACATGAGGCTGTAAATAAACTCTCCCTCTCATTCTCTCATGGCACATGAGAAAGCCAGAAAGAAGTCTCGAAGAAGAATGGTACAAGATAGTTGCATCAAATACCCTTTCACGCGACAGAATCCACTCCATAGTAAACCGTATTCATAAATGCCAAGACCTCTCAAGACCTACAATAGTTGAGACCCGAATTCCCCTTGTGATAATCAACCAAAATTATAACTTCAAAAGTCCCTCAAAAGTGCAGATCTCAGGATGGAAATCAAGACCCCAGGACCCAGATGGACGCTACGTATTTCTGAGTCTATAGTGATTGTTTATTTTCCATACAAATGTTCACAATTTAATTTCCCAATTCCCCCCCCTTTCAGTTGGTAATCTAATTCCCCTGTAAGTTCAACTAATAATCACCATTTGTTTCAGTATTCTTGTCCCTCTATCCAGTTATAACTTCAGCATAAAATTGAACAGATTCGTGTAAGATTTGACACCGATGGCATTCTCTCTGGAAATCCCTGAATGCTGTATCGTCTCTTTATTTTCCCCTTTAACAAATTTTTCCTTCTCTCTCTCTCTCTCTCTCTCTCCCTCCTTCTCCCATCTTGAGCTCATCCAACTGGTTAGATAACTTAGCGTTATAGGCACCGGGGGCACAGGATGGCGTTATGTTATGTTATGTAAATAAAGAAATCGTCTTTAAACGCTACTCTTATATTTGATCAGGCAGGATCAATTCATTACAATATTAAAACCAATATGATATAATATTGTCAGTTTAAAATTCAAGCCATAAAAATTACCCAAAAATAAGGGATATATATTTTATCCATATCATTATGTAATAAGTTAAAAAGTAATAAGTTAAAAATAAACAACCCTCTGATCAAACAGAGCCTTGCAGGTGTATGAAACACGCCCATTTTCATGAATATGCATGAAAACTCGCCCTTCCACTCCTTTTTGTTTTCGATATTTTAAAAGAGAGTTGGCAACGCGTATGAAAGCACCTGCGTTTGCAATATCCCTGCTCTTTGTTCACTTTTTTATGAACGATTGCATTTGAATTCGCATGTGGGGGTGGGGCAGTCAGGAAATACGGTTTCAGATTCCGTTGGAAGGGGGCATGAGGCCAGAGGGGGAGAACGACTTTTTTTTACTGGAAACTGACTGCCCACGCATGACCAGAATCCACTACTTGGTCAAGGATAAGTGATTCAGAGGAAGGACTGGCAATGAAAAAGCTAAAAATAAATATTTAAAAAGAGTGGCTTAGTTTCCATAAGAAATATGTTGAGAGAAAAATTTGTTGGGAGTTTCTGCGGTATGTTGTGGATGATGTGTTAAAATTAAATGGATGATTGTATTAAAATTAATGGTGCTGTAATGGCATCCAATAATCCATGTGTACTAGATTCTCAAATTTTTGATTTTGTAGAAGATAATAATAGTTCATAGTAGAATTTCTTTCAACCAGAAATAAATGCGCCTCGTACAGGGTCTGACTAAGGTAGGGACATAAGGGGCAGTTGCCTTGATCCCCCACATAGTTGGGGGCCCCAAAATCGAATAAAAAATTTATTCTACGTTTCCCTTTTTAATGAATGCTCTTCCTTATTAAAGTAGTGAAGCAAAGGGGGCCCCAAAGAAATTTTCGCCCCGGGCCCAGGCTAAGTCGGGCCCTGGCGTCGTATTGGACGAAATATTACTTAGGAAAATAATTTTGTGCTGAAATGTTTTTTATTCCATCAGTAATTATTAAAAAAATGTTGAATTCATAGATCATATTTTTCTATCATTATTTAATATATCGGTCGTAATTAAATAGATAAAATGTTTAAAAAAATCATGAAAATTATGTTAAATTAATCATTTGTGTATGTGTACAATAATCGCAGTATTTGAAATAACCAATCATTTTATTTTATGAAGATAACACATTATTTCAGGAGACTGCATATAAATTCGAATATCCGTGTCATTCGAAAAAAATCATGAAAATTTAAAAAATTCCCTGGTATAGTATAGTATCACAACGTGGTGTGTTACAAAATTGAGCACTCTTGCAAAAATTTTATAAAATTTTATACAGACCCATCACTTTCTTATTCCTAAGAAATTTGTTTGTGTGTGTGTGTGTGATATCTCCATCACACATTTCATCCTTTTCCTTCTGATTATCCTCTTTATCTTTCCCTAATTCATGTCCAATCATGTTCTCTTCGTTAAGAAAATTATTGTAAATTATTTTGTAAAAGAAACTGATATGTCACTATCCATTCAAACCATATTTCCATTTTTCTCAACCAAATACATACAATGAACCTTTTTCTAATCTAACTTCCAACCGGGGGGGGCACTTAAGATATAAAATTGGGTAGATTCCAGTTCGATTACTGATCTTTGCCGTCCTGGTAGATAGAGAAAGAGGCAGGATTAGCTACTCCCCATCGATGAAGGGACGTGCTTCCCTAGAGAAAGGTTGTACCGTAGCTGGTGATGGCCCTTAGAAAGCAACCACAGTTCCTGCCAATGTTTCTGTCCCAATGATCTGGCCATTCAGTTTCATTCGTGTGCCAGTGGGCAGGTTAGAATAGTCAGTTAAGGGTTTTTCTAATACGGTCTCCCATTAGGAGGTACCTTGGATATGTGAATGAGAAGTTTCCGGTATGGTAATTGGTTCACGCCGTCCTTGTGGGTACAGATAGATTAGAACTGATTACTTCCCATCGATGACGGTACGGGCTCTCCTAGAGAAAAGTTGTTTCGTAGCTGGTGATGGTCCTTAGAACTCAACTACAGTTCCTGCCAATGTTGTTGTCGCGGCTATCCGGTCTATCAGATAAGCCCGTGCGCCTTAATGGCGGGGCAGAGTGGCCCGTTAAGGTTAAGATTACCAATTAAGGCACATCCCTTCCCCAAAGCAATCATTGATTGAGTTAAAATAAGGAAAGCGAGGTTTTTAGAGTTCAATCTGTTTCTATAGTAAAAATGGAGTAAGCCGTTGTGGTTTCTCTAATCTGGTACGTATGAGACTGGACATCTGTTAGATTATAGAGAGTATACAGACTGTAGAAAACAATGTAGACATCATTGGATTATACAATGATGCATTTTCCTGCAAGTGGATAATGATGTAACTATATGCTATGGAGAAAAATATTTCTAAGTGCTGAGTATAAAACTCATAAACAGATAACTGAGATATATTGAAAAAAAGGAAAAATTTATGTTTTAACATGAAAAAATGATTTATCGCTGCTCAACATATTCGAACAGGTACATCGAACAAGAAGGAACATCGAAGTAAAGAATGACGTATTACAGTGTACTTACTGTTATCTCTTTTTATCACATCTTTCTATCATTTTAAACTTGCTTCCCAAAAATCTACGATATATTAACATTATCAGTTGATTGAAAGCCGAATTAAGCAGATTTTACTGAATTTTTCCATTCAAAAGAAACTTAACACTTCGAAATGTAAGTTTATTTCAGAAAATGAAGCACTTAACTTCTAAGGAGTATAATCCCTTTAAGTGTTTATTTATCCTGCAATAGAATTTTAATGAGTTCAGTTATATTTGTTGACGCAATAAATGGTATTATGCGAATATAAATTGATTATATTATATTAATTTATAAATATTGTAAAACATCAAAATAACATTAGCTGTAAAAACTTTCATAACGCTCCAAAATTTGGCACATGAATGATTCATCATTTAAGAGGCATTTGTATTCCATTTAAACGGGTATCAAAAAATGGTGTTTATATTTTAGATATAAATATATCTAATAAAATGGATTTGAAGAAAAAAATTTCAAAAAAAAAAAGAATCAAATCACATAATATGCAGCAGACAATGTTCTTTATTTTCAAACAATTACGGCGTGTATATATTTTTTTAATAAACGATAACTTTTTTCAAAGTTTTAAAGACAATGTTTTACATTAAGCAGGAAGGCTAAAAATAAATTACCTAACAATAACAAATTGATTTTCAATCGAAATAAATAAATATGAATCAGAAAACGATTATTTTTTGAAAGCCAAATTGATATAATAAATTATTTAAATGTGATTCATCATAAATGTTTATTAAAGTAAGTATTATTATTATTATCAGGTTTAACAACATGTATGTGGTAATGTGTTATATTTTATCAGACGGTTAAAGGCATTTAAAAATATTTAGAATAAAAAGCATTATGATGATTAAATGACCTGTTCAAACTTTTTTTATTGGTCTGTCTTCTATTTAAAATAGAATCCAATTCGATTTTTTTTTTCATTATTTATCAAAAAATCAACTTAATTCACCTCTTCAATTAAACTAAATAAACAACAGTTCACAATTTCAATTACTAGACAGCAAATTTAAGCTTCACATTTTTTTCAATAACTTTTTTATTCAGATTGGTTTATTAACATATAAATATAAAAGAACAAGTAACTTCTACGAAAACAAAACAGTTTTCTGTTTACCTGAACTTTATAAAGAACACAGACAAAAAAAACTTTTTTTTTGTCTTTTTTTTCATTAAATCAAGAACTACTGGCCTGCGCTTAAAAAGAATTCACTGCTCTTTATCTTTAATGCTTCGTATGTAGCGACAAAGAACAAAGATATTTTTTTTGAAATCGAAAACTATGAATATGGTCTAGTGACCTTAGAAAAAAACTTTTCATGTTTCTTTACTGAAAGCCGTATTACCGTTGATTCAACTCATAATATAATAAAAGAGGAAAAGTTTTAATTTTTTTATCAAAACACTTCTAATTATTTATTTTTTCAGGAACAATGATTTTATTCAATAAATACTTTTTATATTCAAAAGCAACCTTTTCATTTTGTGAAAAAAAAAAACCAGTTCAATAAGTAATAATTCGTTTTCATAAAGGCTTAACTATTGGAGATCGGATCCTTTAGTAGTTCCTTTTGTTTAATTCTATCGCTAGGCATTGTAAACAATAAATACTACTGCTTGATTCTTTTGTACGAAGTTTTCATAAGGTCGAACGATTCTATATAATAATTTTTTAAATTAAGTTCAGTTTTTCATCATTGGATTGTGGATTCTCAGACTGTAATCTTTGAAAAATTCGAATACGAAATTTTGACAAATAAAACATTTCAATCTCCCCCTCCTTCCGAATTCAAAATATATATATTTTATTATTATATCTGTTTATCTAACCGTAAGCATAAATCAAAAATGTTTAAGCAAGGTTTATGAAATTTGGCACATGGTTTCAATGTTTAATTTGAAAATTTCCGTCAGATTTTAAAAGAAATACATTCAGAAGAAACCTTCCTGTCCAAGTACAAGGAATTACAATTACAAAGAATCTTAAAAAGTTACTATGATAAATTATGGCGCTAAAACGCAAATTTGCATTAAATTTAGAATTGATTTTCTGTCTATCTGTGCTTTCACATGCATGTAAATGCAATAACTCAAGTCCACTATGACATAAATCAATTAATCAAAGTTGCTATTTTATTGACGCTGTAAAAAGAATTCGATGTCTGATTTAAAAAAATTTAATTAACTTGAGTAAATTTGTAGAAATCCAATAACTATCATCCGACAAGAAGCTTATCAAGACGCTTTGTTCCAGAAGTAAAACTCTTAATTGAATTCCAGTTGATCAGTTTGGTTCTACTATCATTCAAATCAATCATTTCCAAAACACAAATCAATTATTTTAGATAACAAAATAATACGTCGATTGTTATGCTTTGATGCCAATCATATACTTTTTAAATAACCAGTAACAAAATCTTCGGAATAATTAACTATCGTCCAGACCATCGGAAGTGTCACTTTTTTTGATAGTTTTGAATTCAAAGAGTCGGCTTTCTTTAGATAAACAAAACTGATTGTTAACATATGTTTAACATCAGTCACAGCTGCCACTAAAAAGCAAACGATTTCAGAAAGCATGGAACCATTTTATTTCCGATGGACTTACTGAATAGAGTTGTGTCGTCACTTGGTTATAAACTGGGGAAGCCTATTATAAAGATAAATGCTACTTTAAAATGTTTCATTCTTAGATATTTTAATGCCACTATTTTAGTATGATAATGTGAGTTAAAAAGAAAGATATTCTTTCTTTCAAGTGATATCCTGCTATGTTGGACCCAGATGGGTCCTACATATTTCTGACTCTACAGTGATTGTTTATATGCTTATACAGACTATACAGATGTTCGCTACGTAATATATCCATTTTCCCCCTTTTCAGTTGGTAATGTAATTCCCCTGTAAGTTCAACCCATAATCACCATTTGTTTCAGTATTCTTATCCCCTCTACCCAGTTATCACTTCACCAAAAAGTTGAATAGATTCGTGTTGGATTTGACACCGATGGCATTCTCTCTGGATGTCCCTGAATGCTGTATCGACTCTTTCTTTCTTGTTCCTTCCTTCCATATTGTTCTCATCCAACTGATTAGAAGACTTAATATTATAGGCCCCAGGGCACATTATGGCATTATGTTATGTATTAGAAATGAAAGATAAATAATTTTTACTCAATTAGTAATATAATATATCAATTAACATAGAATAAAATAGGACCAGATTATTAAATTGCAATTATTTATTATTGATTATAGCGTGATTAAAAGATGTGGGTCATTTCTGGTAGGGGCTAAATTCTTTCATAAAGTATTATTTCAATGCTTATAAAAATCGTATTTCCATTTTGTATATTTACATAGAAAATTTAAATATCGCTATTGATTTTTTTTGCTGTTTTTATTCTTACATATAAATATTATTTGAGGATTTTTTTTAATTTTTTTTACGTAGGTTTTTATTAGGTCTGATTGATTGAAGATTTTCTGCACCATATAAATTTCTTTCAAATATTGATTTTACGGATTTTTTCTCCTTTTTCTCAAAATGCCCCAAACAAGTGGGAAAATAGTACATGACATTTTTTTTTTCAAACACGGCTTAAAATAATTTCTTCTCTTTTTTTTTCCTTCAAACTGGTCTATATGATTAAAGTTCTATTGTATTACATTATTTGTTTCGCATATCGGTTTTAGGGATTTCTACCCCTTTTTTAAAAAAAATCTTTTATTTTACTTAATTTTTTAAAAAATATGACTTAAAAATAATTAATTACAACTGGTTCTGTGATAAAAAGAAACATGTAGTCGAATTATCGCTAAAAATAAATATGGAATTTTTTTTACGAATATGACTTGGGAGGAGGGCTTTTAATAGGAAAAGAAAAATATCAAAGTTGAATCTGGATTATCATTATACTATTAATATTTTTACACATTCAACCAAATAAATTATTTATTTTACTATATTAATCCAATTCATTATTTATCTAACTATAAATAAAGTGAAATTGTTAGGTATATCATTCGAAGAATTAATAACAGCAAATTAATTTTGTTTTAAAAGACATTTACATTTTTATTTGACAAGTTTTTTTATATCCGATAGCGTTGTAATAATTTAATAATTTTTTATTTTCAATATTTTATTACATTGACAGTTAAACCATCCTTTTTAAGTTTTCATGAAGATAACAATTTATTAAAATTTCCAAAACTTGAATTTGTACTAACAGCTTTCAAATATTGGTAGAATAGGCAGGATGGTAAACCAAATTAAGATTTAAAGTGTCTAATTTTTTTTTTATCGCATCTTGATTCTAAACCAAAAATCTTACTTTTTTTCCTTATCTTTCGATAATGTGAAAGACAAAATAACAAATATGTATCAAATTATCAATGTAATAAGTTCCCATGGAAACGAATGTGTATTTATAAACAGATTTATCTATGTGTTATTATCTGTAAGAAAATGAAATTGCTTCGATGCCAATAAACGCTTGGAAAAACCTGATACTAAAAAGCGCACAGTTTGGGAAATAAAGTCAATATTTGCCTTATTCTGCGGTTTTTTAATCTTGGAGAGTGACTAAAATTAACTCGGACATTTTCTTCTATGTGAAAGCAAAAGTAAAATTAAGCTTGACTCACTGAAATGCAACCTCAAAAATTCTTAATTCTTATTAAATCCATTGCTATATTATTAACTAATTTTTGTTTCGTTTTTCAGTTGGAATTTCTTAATTTTATTTCGAAAATAATTGTTAAATAATAGTTCTAAAATTTATTCAGTTTCACATAATGTCTTCCAAATTGTTTATTTACCTTACTTAGTAAGATTTATATTTTTAAGAATAATATTAACTTATGCAAAACTTAAAGTAAACAATCAAGATAAAGTTTCATTATCAATAAAAGAACATATATTAGAACGGGATAACTATTTAGATGACAAAAATTGTTCCGTTAATCTAATATTTTGTCCGGAATTTTCAGATAAACTATTAAAAAGGTTGAACTAATTTTAAGGGAATTTGCTTTTAAAAAATTCTCTAATTCAGTAAAAAAAATTCCATTTTCTTACTATTTATATTATTTTTAATTAGTATACTAAATGCCTGTCATAGTATATAGAATTAAACTGACTATTTCTTTTATTTTCTTTTATAATTTTTATTTGAAATAAATTATTTTATTAAAAAAAATAGCATCAATATACAAATGTCAATGTAAAAAGTGAAAACGATTTTTTCAAAAAAATAAGAAGAGAAATATTTCCCAGTTTAATCAAAAGATGTAACGAATGCAGTTGCACGTCTGTAATTGATTTATATTATTATGCCAATTATAAAATAAAGCAGTATATTCTGAATGAATTATACAAACTTATTGCAGTATTAAAGCAATATTTTGTAATATTTGATTTAAAAAAAGTTAATCTTTATTTTAAAAGAAACTGATATTCATAGCTCTCGGCAGACTCTAATATCACGCAGAATATATACTATGCATGATTTGAAATCGTGTCATGCATTGCTAACACATGTTCAAGCATGTTTCTGAATTATAATTGCATATTGCTAAGTTATTATTTAGCTACTAGAGGTTTTTTAGCAATCAATAACTGTAGGCAATAGACTACATATAGACTGAAAATTTGCATAGGTCCGGGATAACCTGGTTGGTAGGACGTTAGATCCGTATCCCTTGGGTTGAGATTTCGAACCTACTAGCCAAAAACTCTCCGTGTGCGTGGTGGCTGGCGCATGTTAAATCTGTCTGGGTCACAAAGTCCTCCATGTCGAGAGTAATACTGGTTTACCGTTCAGAGGTGATCGTTCTCTGTTCCAGATCTAAATTACGATCTGTGGATGGATGGATGGATGAATGAATGAAATGTATGAACGAAATCCGCCCCTTAAAAAAGTTATGACGTGTGTGTAGCTAAGTCACTCTTCATCCTAGTTGATGCTACTGAAAATTAAGAGACGCTAAATCGGCTTAAATCGCTGACAAGCTTGTCAGCGAGCTTGAAAAATGTCATAAGTAACAATATTACAACAGCCTTTTGCATATGGACTTTTCTATAAGAAGTCTGTATGCAATTGCATATAGACTCATACTTTTTTCTTTAAAAAATTT
The DNA here is from genome assembly GCA_026289955.1 of Argiope argentata. NCBI lineage: Eukaryota > Metazoa > Arthropoda > Arachnida > Araneae > Araneidae > Argiope > Argiope argentata. Next base: position 3,139,887 of record JAOUZG010015602.1, on the reverse strand, counting down.
ACAAAATTTGTAACTATATCATTTTTATTCGTAAGGCTTTTTTGTAATGTGGTGTACAAATCCGCATAAAACAAGAGCGTGCTATTTGACATTTCACTGCAAATTTATTGCATGATTTTGTTAAGAAAATAACAAAATGAAATAGAATAAAGTATTTTTGTCGGTGAAAATATTTGAAATTCGTTTCTCCTCTTGAGTCATTAAATGTTCCTTAAATATTTATGCTCTTTTTTAATCGAAATATTTTAAATTTACCTCTCACTCTGCATAAATATTTGCTTCTTAACTACTCTATATGTGCACAAGATTTCAATTGATAAAAAATTTAATTAATATTGATCCTTAAAATAATATAATTTAAATAATATTTCGTAATCAATTTTTTTCTAATGTCATAATGTAATTCATTAATAATTTTATCAACCAGTAACTAAATTATCCAGAATTCATGAAACATTGCATAACTTAAACACACATTTGAAAATGTATTTCTATCAATCCATTACGATGAAAAAAATCAGAAAATTGCGAAAAATCATTTTCAAACATTATAGGCTATTTTTCTAATGCAGTAGTGTATTATTTTAAGAATATTTGTAAATAAACTGATCAGGTGATTTGATTAAATTGATTTTGTTTAAAGCTATTTCAAATTTCTTAATAACATGAAAAAGTTACTTAAAAGAATATGTAAAGATAATTATTGTCTTGCTTATAATAATTTTAAAATTCCATGATATTCGCCAACAATTTTACAAAATTTTCAATAAAATCTTTGTTAAATTTACCATTATTCGGAGTAATCCCCATTATATAAACAGAAAATATAAATAAATAAATTTTTATATCCATCCATATATTACCAATTACCTCTGAAATCAACAAATATATTAGACCAGGGGTTCTCAAACTTTTAGACATTGTGACCCCCTTCTTAGACTAAGTATTTTGGCGACCCCCCAAAGTTTTAACTCTATCTAAAGTTTAGACAGAGATTTTGAAAATTTCACACGTACTCAATAGTTCGTAGAGTTTGTGTCGGGTACTGACGCCACATCCCTTGACACTTCATCTTTCTCCTCACTAGCATCATCTCATCTCGAAACTTTGATGGAACAGTTTACAGATAACATTCCAGTTAAGGATACGAGTGAGGTTGTGTGGATAGTCAATCCGTTCAGTGAGCGAGCCGTAACAAAAGCTGAGCTAAGTGTCCGTCATCATGATCAACTGATGGAGATTTCAAGTGATCAGTCAGCTAAAGTAACTTTTAACAAAGCTTATATCGACAAATTTTGGATACGTATTAAAAAGGAATACCCAGAACTGTCCATAACAGCATTAAAAACTGATTCCATTTTTACATATTACAACTGTGAACAAGGATTCTCCATAATGATAAATTTAAAAGCAAAATCAAGAAATCGTTTGCCAATGGAAAATGACATTGTTTTGTATGTGTTGCAAAGCTCATTCCAGACATTAAAAAATTCATTAATTCCAAACAAGCTCATGTATCCCATTAACTAATAGAACACAAAAACCAACTTCTATGTGTATTAAGAGCTTTATGTGTACTCATTTTTTTAGTGAAAACTACAGCAATAAATTAATTTTCTTTAAACTTTTCTTCCACATCTCGTGATCCCCATGGGGGTCGCGTATCACCTTTTGAGAACCCCTGTATTAGACAATAATCATATCAACAACCGTTGCAGAAGTATTTCTTAGAAAACGAATTCACCTTCATCCACAGCCCCCCACCTGTGAAAACTCCGGATTCGCGCCCTTTTGAGCATAATGATTACCGACTTCCTTTTCCTGTCAAAATTTACAGCCCTTATAAAAAAAAAGGCGTTTTAGGTAATCTACGAGTGTCGCCTGGGAAGTAAGTCTATTAGATTACCGACTTTAGTAATTGATGATCAGTGGTCATTTAAAACGAATTAGCGATAACAGCGTTAATGACCATAAAAGGTAAAGGTTACGGTAACATATGCGTTTAGCATAGCTTGTTGCAAGTATCTACTAAACAGGTGGTCAATTAAACTCGTTGACGTCCTCGCAGGTGGTAAAAATCGGTATAGATTTCATCTTTGGTGGTGAGTATTTTTAATCGTTTGCTTGATTACTGGTTGATATCAAAAAATCTACTGTATATATTTACATCAGAAATGTTCAGTGTTCAGTCTTTAATATTTTACTTTGTTGTATTTGACGAAAAATGATTGGAATCACAAAAAAGAAAAAAGATTAAAATGAAATCTGCTATGTACATTTCAATGAATCATGTCAGAACATCCTTTCTTGAATGGAAAAACACCACGTGCTCGTGCAATTTAAACTATATTTTATTCATCTTAATTATTTCATGGGATAAGTCCCTTTATTATTGCAAACGATAAAAAAAACTTTGTCTTGCATTGATTGTTTAAAAAAATATCCCATTTCCTGTTTATTTCATTCCATACAATCGCGAGCTCAAAATGACATTCTTCTAGATTTTATTTGCTGTAGTCATTAACTTATTTTTAATCAAAGCTTTTGTAAATGCAATGACATTGCATTATTAAAAGCTGATTTTTTGAGCTGCTCGTGCAGATTATAAAATTTTCATTTTTTGCCTGCGGATTTTTGTTGATGCCAAAATCCTCGTCCCAAAAACAACATCATGTTCTAACATGATAGAAAAAATTGATGAAGCTTGACTCCTAACCTCCCCTGGTTCGAAGTAAATATGTTTTTGAATTATATAATAGTTTCGATTTAGAAGTTTCAATTAACTGACTCGGTACCAGAAATTCGAACCATATCTTTTCATACCTTTAAAAGGGCTACCAACTCTTTTTAGAAAAGAATGGCTTCGATTTTTAAAGAATGAAATTTTATAAAAATGTTGTTATTTAAAGTTGATATTCATTTTTATTAATTAGAAAACTTCTATAAAGGAGAGAAAAAAACATAAATGTTCACTTTTAAACATTTCGGTATTGATATAAGTAAATTAAATGAAAAAAATAATACCATAAATATGACGAGAGTTTGTCACATTTTGAAATGGAAAGGGGAGTATTCTTTATAGAATATTCACGTATCCTTAAATGTTACAGAGCAAATCTGACAAAACAACAAAACAATCAGTTAAAAAATTGATTATTCTTATCAAAGATTCAGGCACGCTTTTTTTCCCCATGATGTGTTTGTCTTGAGTTCGAGTCCCGGTTCGGGTATGGCTGTTCTTCATCTGTTCTATCTGTGAAATGTGTGAATTTACTTCCCTGTAAAAAGGGACTGTACATACGAATGTGATGCGTCAGTAGTTAAGACATACTCTTGGCCCAAGGTGGCGCTATTTAAAACAAGAAGCGCACCCTCGGCTTAAAATATTCGCCGACGGAGTCAGCGGGCTTGTCCATGGCAAGTGCCATTAAAAATAACAACAAATACTCTTATTTAATGTGTCCAAAATGTATAGAAGTTGTTTGAAAAGCTGAGAAAAAATATTGATTAAAATGTTAATACATTGATTTATATTTGCAATTTTGGAAAGTCTTATAGAAAGAAAAAACAAATACTGATCAAAATTAACATCTGTTACACGAATTTCTGATTATCCATTCGTTTTATTGTCCAGTCAGTTCAAATAATCAAGGTTCTATTTGCTTGTCTGTGTCTCCATCCACGTGTATATCACTTGGTTTTGTTTCAATTAATAGTAAACTAAACTAGTTAAGAAATCTAAGTAAATAATAGAAAAGAATGGGATGCGTGAGTAGTTAAGACGAACTCCTTTCCCTAGTTGGCAGTACTTACCACAAGAGACCCACCCTCGGGTTAAAAGAGTCACTGTCTGCATCAGCGAGCTTGTCCAGGGCAAGTGCCATTAAAAATAACAACAAATACTCTTAGCTAATGTTTCTAAAAAATTACATAAGTTGTTTGAAAAACGGAAAAAAAATTTGATTACTATTTTAATACATTGGTTTATTTTTGCAATTTTGGAAAGCCTTATCGAAAGAAAAACAAGTACTGATAAAAATTAACATTTGTTACACTAGTTTCTGATTAACCATTCGTTTTCAGGGCCCGACTTAGCTTAGTTGAGGCCCGGGGCAAAAACTTCTTTAGGGCCCTCTTTACTTCGCTACTTAAATAATGAAGAACAATCATTAAAGAAGTAAATGTAAAAAGAAATTTTCTATTCGATTTGGGGGCCCCACTTATGTGGGGGCCCGGGGCAACTTCCCCGTATACCCCTGCTTTAGTCAAGCTCTGTTCGTTTTATTGTCCAGCCAGTTCAAATAATCAAGGTTCTATTTGCTTGTCTGTGTTTTTGTCCATATTTCGTTCGTTTGCTTATGTTTCAATTAATAGTTGAATAAACTAGTTGAGAAATCTAAGTAAACTATACAAAAAAATTATAATTAAAATATATTTAATAAAAACTATATCATTTATAATTAACAAGTCTAGTCAAAAACTTTACTGATAAAAAAATTTAAACTTTTAAGTTAATAGAAATATATTATTAAAAATAGGGAAACTGTTAAAAGTGAAGTGAAAAATTAAGACAAAACAGTATGGATCCTATTTCTGACCAAATTTTTCGAAATTAATTTCAGTAAAATCAATACAATCAATTAATAAAAAATACTGGTTTGGGAAGCATATCAATCAGATAAATCTGTCTGTCTATCCTGTTTTTAAGTAATCTCCCTGCATCGTTGAAACACGATGCGATAATGAAATGAAAAGTCGAAGTTTTTCAAAACAGTGCAACAGTTAAATGTCATAATCTCCACGTGCTATAAAATTATTTTTATAAGTCTGTACTATTTTTAAATTTCTTACGAAAAATTCCAATTCCTGGAAATGCAAGAGAAATTACGTCAAATTTTTAGCAGTAAAAACCTCTCAACATTTACAGCCTTTCCGTACTTCTTGACATTTTATTCTAGCTTTACAACCCTTTTTATGCCATCTCAGAAATACAATAAATAAATACTTTCTTCTCTCTTTAGAAGATAAGGACTGAGATAAAAAGTGCACAGTGTGGGTGAAATATAATTTCTCAGGCTAAGCAACTACACGAGTAAGTAACTGTGGTGAAAAATAAAATTATCTGAACTTCAGGCTTTGAAGGAGCAAAATAAACATTGGAGAGCTTTGAGGTTTCTAACTGCTGATACTTGAAAATAACGCCTTCAGTAGGGGGGGGGGGGGGGAATATCGCCTGATGTGATAACAAAGCAACTGATAAGTTGAGTTGTTGGATGGTGTTTAAACGGTTATTTCAGAGTTTTTTCCTGAAAAGGAAAAAGAATAGAAATCTCGAATTTATCAGAGGAAGCTTGTTATTTTGACAGATCACGTTGAGAAGCATGTATTGGTGATTTTTTTACACATGTCATAATTTACTACTGGTTATAATACTTCATGGCTAGATTTAAATAAAATTTTATATTTGGAAAAAACAATTTTTGGAACATTAAATTTTAAAAACAAAAACAATATTTGTTTGTATTTTTTTTGTTTTGTTTTTTTTACTTTTAAAAAATAAATCATCTATGAAAAAATCACCCAAAAATTGAAAACAAAGTAAAAGTTAAATCGAATTTTTCTTAGAATAACCACCGATAAATTGGCTTCTAAAAAATGTTATTTTTGAAAAAAAATGGATTGAAGAGTAAAGCGTTTTTAAAAAACGATTTTTTAAGTAGATTTTTTTTCGGAAAAAAATGATTAATTGTAAAAAAAATTTATGCACCAAAGAAATAAAATAAAATAATTAAATATTAAAGCTTATCTTATTCAAAACAATAAGTTATATAAATTTTTTAAAAAAGAAAACGATTTTCTGTCGTTATTTTTCTTTTTCAAATCAGTGAACTAAAATGTGTTTTAAATTTAAATAAAAGAACATTTAATGAATCTTTGAGTTCTGTGATCTTCGAGTTCTAAACAAATAAATAAATGAAAAAGAATCTAATTCAATAAACGTCAGATATATTATTTTAAAAACGGGAATTAAAAATGAAAAGTAATTAAATAGAAAGTGGTGGCAAGTAATTTTATCAATTAAGCAGTTTGATCATACGTATGCAGGATGATACAGAAAAGATTTTTCGCAAACTCTAATGTAAATGAAACATTGGAAAAATAGCAGTTCCCTAATACAACTCGTAGTTGAATGCAAACTAGGATAAGAAAACGAAAGCAAAAAATATTTTTTAAAAAAATATATGAAAAATGAAATCTAGTTTTTATTAGGATAATTGCAATAAAAAACACCTGACATATAATTGTTTTAAAAAACGATTCTGAATATGACGTAATAATACTACAGTAAAACGCTAATTAATCAATTTTCACAAATTAAGCCTCTAATGCTTGTGATGTATATATTGCAATCGATGTTTGGTTTGAATATGCAAACATTAAAAAATTATTTCTCGCGAATATTTTTGATTGAAAGGAATTGCGCTTTCTTAAGTTGCACGTGGCATATAATGAAGCTTGAGTCTCAGCCTGATTTTCATTTCGACTTCGTTGGTAGTAAGAAAAAAAATTTATCTGTCACTTTAAATTTTCTTTTAAGATGGATTAAATTTTTTTTTCTGTAACTGAAACATATTTTTTTTAATTTGAAATCAAAACAAAAAAAGATTAAAATGAAATATGCAATGCATGTTTCAATGCATCATGTCAGAGCATCATTTCTTGAACGGCCAAGCACCACGTGTTCCTGCAATTTCAATAATATTTTTATTCATTTTAATGGTTTCATTGAATGAGTCACTTTAGTATTGCAAACGATCCACAAAAACTTTTTCCCGCATTTGTTGTTTAAAAAAATGTCACATTTCCAACTAGCCGCCTTTGGCGACCAGTCGGTTTGCCAATATTAATGCCGATTAAAGGGCTAAATCATTTTTTTATATAACTTGGTCTCATAATAAGTTTTTTATCAAAATATTTTTAAGCTTCAAATTTCGATAGTCATATAATTCACTTATACTATTATGTATGCCTTAAGCAGTCCTATCTTTGAAGTCCGCATCTCTCTCTGATTTTCTATCAGTGCACGTAAAATTCACTTTTAAATTAATTCGAAAATGATGAAACTTCAATTAATATAAAGACCTCTATACTCAATCTAAACATGTCTTTAAATAAAACTAAGAACTGAAAGCAGAATAGTCCGACATCGAAGTTTTATGTTCAATACAGAAGTTGAAGCATCATAATCTCTAGGAATTATTCAGCAAAAATTTCACAGGTTGATATGAACTTTCAGTTTTTAATTTTATTTTTAGATATATATAAATGCTCTCAATAATATTTTTTAGGTTTATAAATATATTTTAAAAAAATATGGTTTATATTCTTTTGGTCTTATAGATTCATATTTGTAAAATATTCTTAATATTTCGACTTCTAAATAAATAAATAAGCATTTCTATCTTCTTCAAATCTGGCTGATTTATTCAGTTCTGAATATTGCAAGTTTAGAACTATCATCATTTTCACAATCTAGACTAATTATTCTAGAGTAACTCTGATTGGCTTCTTTGATATCTTGATAAAGTGATCTAAAATAGTCAGTTTTTACTGAAGAGTTATATTTAAATTTTCATAGATAGATCAACTTTGATGATTGATTTAGTTGTTGGAGTACCACTTTTTTATTTAAGGACTTATTGTCTCAAGAATATTTTGTTAAATATGATTCACAGAGCAGATGATGTATGCAAAAATTTAATTCATCATTATTTTTTCCCTAAATCTATAATTATATATTTCACTTGGACCAATAGCTAAAAGATTTATGTCTCTCCCTAAAAAATTAAGAAATTAGATATTGGGCTCCGATTGCAGAAGATGCCTTGTAGATGTTAAGCCATATTTGCCTTAAATAAAATTGTTTAATTGGATTAGTAATATATGTATAGTAAAATATCATAGAGGCCATTTCCATCCATTTATTTTCCAAAAATATCATGTTTCATATTTGTTTCATTTTACACAGACACGTTCCGAAAATGACATTTTTATATGTTTAATTTGGAATGATATTTGATTTATTTTTTCGCGTGAGAGAACATGATATTGTTTTGGTAGAAAGTTTTGATGTCTCCGAAATATGCGGGTAAAAAAAAAGTTTTATATGCTTTTACAAATTTTGCATTGTTAATTATTACGTATGCTTGTTTGAAAGAAGATGCGTTTTCAAATAGTTGACCTACTTTAACCAGTATAACTTTATTATTATGTTACTTCGTTGAAAGCAGATGCGTTTTTATTTCGCAAGACTGATTAAAATGCGGAGATAAATTACAGTCACGAAGGTGAATTCTTTGATTTGCACAAATTATCTTCTTCACATAAGTAAAAGTAACAATTCAAAACATGTCTTATTGTTTTAAAAATTAAAATATATATATAATGCAAAAATATTTTACTACTACTGATTATCAATTGCTTTTTGTTCGCCGTTTCTTTGAAATGACTTCATTTTCAAAGTTCCTTTAACATTTCTTGCTTTTAAATAATTAATCTCCGTCTCAGAAGATTATCGTTTGGTGCTTTTCTAAAAATTCTTTTTCAGTTTTATTTGTCGCACTTTTGTAATATATTTTTACTTTTTATTTTTATTTACTTTAATTCTTTGATGGAAATGTTAATTTTGCCATTGCAAACGATCAAGAAAAATTTTCTCTTTCATTTATTGTTTAAAAATAATCACATTTCCTATTTGTTTCATTTCATATAATCACGTGAAGAAAATTGTATTTTTCTGTTTTATTTTTTGGAAGTAATTAACTTTTTTTGAAATCAGAACTTTTGAAAATGTTATGGCAACATTTTATTAAAAGATGATTTTTTTTTTTTTTTTTGAGATTCTAGAGAAGATAAAATTTTATTTTCATTTATTTATTTTGTGAAATAAATTGTTAAAAAACGATTAAATTAAATGTTTAAAAATTCATTAAAAATAGAGTTTTAATTCGTCGGTCAAAACAAAGTATCATTTAAAAGCTAATTTTTTGAGCTTTAACGTAATGCAAAAATCAATTTTGGGCTTAAATATTTTCAGATGTTATAGCGAAAAAACGTTAAAATTTGGCTTTTTTTAATTTATTAAAATTTTAATTAAAAATTCAAAAAAGGACTCCGAGGTGCATATTCCCGTGACCCAAGGTATACATGTACCAAATTTGGTAGCTGTAGGTCGAACGGTCTGGCCTGTACAGCGCCAACACACACACACACACACACATCGTACTTTATTATAAGTAGAGACAAGGTATACATATACCAAATTTGGTAGCTGTAGGTCGAACGGTCTGGCCTGTACAGCGCCAACACACACACACACACACACATCGTACTTTATTATAAGTAGAGATAGAGATAGAGATAGAGATTTATTTCCTTTCATATAACCACATGCTCAAAATGACATTTTTCTAGGTTTATTGGCTGTAGTCATTAACTTTTTTTTAATCCGAGCTTTTGTCAATGGCAAAGCGTTATTAAAAGATGATTTTTTTAATACTCGTGCAGACAATAAAATTTTTATTTTTCACCTACGGAATTTTGTTAATACCAGAAAACCTCATTTCCAAAACAATATCATGTTCTGACATGATACAAAAAACAGTGAATTGGACTATCCGTTAGTTAAATGCGTTTTATACCATGTCTAATATATTTTACATGGCATCTGCTTAATGGTATCTAACAACTATTTATACTTCAAAGTACGTTTTAAAAAAAGATAGTTCATAGAGGGAAAAAACATAAGTAATTATATTTTTTTAAAGTCTTTGATTCACTTCAGGAAGCAAAAGTAACGTAATATACGCAATCAAAAAAACAATCAAGTTTATCTTATATTTTAGTCTTCTGCTCTTAAGCTGAATCAACAAAATGTGAATGGGATTTTCCAATCAGTTTGGAGTTAGTTATACAGTTTTGTTGCATTTAAAGTGCGATATACTGATCAGTAACTGAAATTACTTTTCTGTTTATAAATTATTATTTATATATAAAAATAGTTCTTCATAAGTCTTTATAGCCATTTTAAGCGTAAAAAATGCTAAAAATGAAATTTTATTTTGTTATAATCGTTTTTCAGATCTCCCTCTTCTTAATTCAAATATTTGGTCAAATGGAATTTTTATTTAGGCCTCCTGTATTCAAAACTGTTATTTTTTATTTATTTATTTATTTTTATTTTTATTTTAGACTTTAAGACCTCCCATTTAACTTGCAATTATCTTCCTAGATAAGTGTCTGTCTGATTAAATAAAATGCCTTAACTATACCCTCTTCTCCTTCATAATGATAATAAAAATCAAAAATATCATTCAAATTTTATCTTTTTTTTGTTTGTTTATTGTCAACATGTCGTTAAAGGAAACAAATATCCCCCATATTCCATTTTCTCACTTTTTTTTCTATATGTATTTTGTGCGTATTAAATAGAATCCAAAACTCTGTAAATGAAAGGGGAAATAACAAACTGTTGATCTTCTACTTTTAAACGAGCATAAGTATCTTTTTTTTTAAAAAGTCAACTTTAATCGTTAGGATACCATGAAAAAGTATAAATATTTATTTTAGGAATAATATTCTTTTGCAGATTACATGTTCGAAAAGGGGAGATTAAAATCGTATATTAAATGTTTTCTTTACTTTTTCATAAATATTTACGTTTATTTTTCGATATGATCGAACTATTGAGAGAATAAATATTTTCCTTTCTGTTGAAATCTTTTGTTTTTTAAACACTGATGTGTGTTTTGTAAGTAGTACAATTCTAAAAGGCAGATGTTCGGAGCAGAGACTCTCAGCTCTTTTTTCCCACTTCGGATTTTTTGAAGATTAAAATCATGGAAAAAATAGGGAATTCTGCTGTTTTAGAAGGGTTCTCTAAATTCCAGTAAATATTTATCTATGCGTCGAATAAACTGAAATTTAAACTTTAATGGAAAAATACTTATGTTGGCACTATTATTTTTATTTACCGAACAGATCTTAGTAATATTATTTTCTATAAAAAAATTTAAGTTTTCAGATTTTCGATATAGCTGGGATATACTGTGAACAGGCCTATGTAAGTATATCATAATTTTTATTTATATTTTTTCTCTATTTCCATCAAAATAAGTATTTTAAATATGTTTTAATTGATATTAAATAAGTATTTACTTGATTGCTTTTTCGGTTCATTCCATTAAATATCTCATATTTTAATGTTGATTTAAATTCTGATAAATACGTAAGATAATAAATATTTTCAAAAATAAGTTGTTGTTTTTTCTAAAATACGTTTCTAATGAAAAGTTACATCATAACAATCTAAACAATCTAATATTTATCACGTGTTAGTATTTGGTCTTTCCATCTGACAAAACTTCAATTCGTAAGTTTTTATAAAAATATATTCATATATTTTTTCTTCAAATTTGAATGTATATTTCGGAGCTCAGAAACATCTGAAGAAGAAGAAAAACTCCGATTGTATTTTCAGGATCTGAAATGGTTATTCTAAATTAGAATATATTATGCTTAAACAAAAATAATAATGATGATGTATCTGCTTTACAACGTAAGGAGGGATGCAGTATCTTCTGAGGGCATAGACCCCTGAGCACCCAAGGACAGAAGTCTATTTTGAAGAGATCACTCCTTGTGTTTAATAAGCTTATGATTCAAAATCAATTTACTCACAGATCATATAACTTGATTTTTAAAAAAAGTGCAGAGTAATATATAAACATCTAAATGCATCTATAAATTTTCAGTTGAAATGATACGGAGACACTAAACAAAAAGTGTCATTTAGTTAGACAGTGACGATAACAACGCAGTTAACTCTTCTACTAATTTTCAGTTGAATTAATACGACGATCGAAAACAAAAAGTGTCATATAATTGGACAATGGAGATAGCAGCTTAGATAATTCTTTTATGAGTTGTCATTGGAATTAATACGATGATATAAAAAAGTGTCATTTATTAGACAATGGAGACAGTAGCACACTAAACTCTTCTATGATTTTTTAATTTCACAAAAAGTATCATTTAATAAGATAGTGGAGACAGCAATACAGTTAACTCCTCTACGAATTTTCAGTTGAATCAATACGACAACATAAAACAAAAGCATCATCTAATTAGACAATGGAGATAGCAGCTTAGATAATTCTTCTATGAGTTTTCAGTCGAATTAATACGACTACACAAAATAAAAATTGTCATCTAATTAGACAGTAGAGACAGTACCACGGTTGAATCTTTGCATTTTGGTTGAACAAAAAGAATTAGTTATCTAATTAGGCAATGTTAATAGCTGTACGGCTAACTCTTCTATGAATTTTCAGTTTAACAAGAAGTATCATCTTATTAGACAATGTAGATAGCAGTATAGTTAACTCTTCTACGAATTTTTAGTCTTACAAAAAATATCATCCAATTAGACAGTGTAGATAGCAGTACGGATAACTCTTCTATGAATTTTTAGTCTTACAAAAAATATCATCTAATTAGACAGTGTAGAGAGTGATACAATTAACTCTCGTATGAATTTTTGGTCTAATAAAAGTATCATATAATTAGACAAAGTAGATAGCAGTATAGTTAAATCTTCTATGGAATTTTTGTCTTACAAAAAGTATCATCTAATTAGACAATGTTGATAGCTGTGCGGCTAACTCTTTTATGAATTCTTAGTTTAAGAAAAAGTACATTCTTATTAGAAAGTGTAGATAGTGATACAATTAACTCTTCTGTGAATTTTTAGTCTAATAAAAGTATCATCTAATTAGATAGTGTAGATAGCAATACAGTTAACTCTTCTACGAATTTTTAGTCTTACAAAAAATGTCATCTAATTAGGCAGTGTAGATAGCAGTACAGTTAACTCTTCTATGAATTTTCAGTCTAATAAAAAGTATCTAATTAAACAGTGTAGATAACAGCAATACAGTTAACTCTTCTATGAAGTATAATAAAGTGTCATCGAATTAGACAGTGGAAATAGCAGCACACTTAAAAAGTTAAAATAGCTGTAAAAATTTGCTTCATTTAAAGGAAAAGAGGATGACATTTTTAATGATCAATTTTAAGTGTTTCCTTTGAATTAACTCTTCTTAATTAAACCCTTTATCATTTAAAAGAGAAGACGCCATAACACAGTAAACGTTCTTTTAAGTTACGCTATATCATTAACACTGCTCGTAAATGCCATAAGGAAAGTTACTCGGAAACTTCTAAAATTATGTGCTGTAAACAATTTTCAAGCCCTTCTGCTTTAAAAGAATGAAATGAGTCGGTGAAAACCCAGATATTCCGCTTTATATCAAAGTAAACAGGTCGTTTAAGAAAAGTCGTGAGGCTGGTAAATGGGGGTAAAGAGAAAAGTGACACCTGTAGCTGTTAAGAAATTTCGGTGCTCGAAAGATTACTGATAAGAGGATGAAATGTCGCGCAAATCTTGAAGAAGAGTTTTTGAACAAGATATATTATTATTATTATTTGTGACGATAAGTTCATCTTAAAACATATCTTTACAGCAAGGATAAAAGTCTTAAAGCAATTTTGTGGCTCTGTTTTAAAACCATAAAATTAAAACTGTGCCAGTCTTCATTAAAATGATACATTTATAGGTTGGCTATTATCTATAAAACTTTGTAATGCGTTCATATAAGAGTCCAATTTAAATATCGTTCAAGATGCTCTTTATATCATTTTGTTTGACTTAGAACTATCGTATTTAGCACGCAGTTACTTCTTGGATTAAAAAAAAACTCATATTGAAAGATATTCTCAACATTATAATTAGAGCTTTATGTCATTTAAATATTATTTCTCAAAAAAAACTATTTTGCTGGACTTTAGAATTAAATCTCTTTTTTATCCCAATTTTAAATAATTCCTCAAATTTTGTTTATATTATCCATTAATAATTTTCATAGTTTTTATTAAGATATGCCTGCCCGCATACACTGAAATTATATTAAATATAAAATTTTGTATTTACAATATTGCCGCGATATGATTAACCCCTTAACCGGTTTGCCCGTAAGCCGTACGTGCATCGATTTATCGAATTTTAACAGTTGTAAACAAAAAATAAACCCTTCATAACAATTATAATTCAATAGTAAAATGACTTCGAATACGTAGATAAGCCAAGTATTCCATAGATTTCCATTTGAATCAAAATAAAAAAAATATTCCCAAAATAAAATATGTCATCTTCTTAGATAGTAAGGAAAATGAACCGGTTAAGGGGTTAAGGATGAAAATAATTTAGAGATAGTCATTCCAAGCATTAAATACGATCATGCTATCATATTTGAATCCATCGGATCCCTCTAAGACGTTTGTAATTTCCTTTTTAAAAAATTTATCTATCTATAGTATAAAATGAAGTCTCTTGAAAGCATTCGAGTATTTGAACCAGAAACACTCGAGAAATAGTTAGCGGATATTGGACATATTTATTCTATTTTGTAGAGTATTTACTGGGGAAAGTTTTAGCACATTAAAGTCATAACAAAATAAAAAGGGAGTTTTAACATTGCGATTTTAAATTTACACTTATCCGCGCATGCGCAAAAACGTCAAATTTCTCATTTGCAATTAGCAAGAGTTGTGGTATGCATATGCGATACATTTCTTTGTTTGTGTCTGATTTTAAATAACTATTCAAATCTTGTAGCACCCATCCACCCCCAAAAAAGGAAATTTAACCTTGGTTAGAAGAGGAAAGGAACGTTCGGTCAGCGAAAATCAAAGAAATATTGTCCACACTTGGGGAAGGAGAGTCTTTTGATGGGCGAAATAACCGTCTTTCTTTATATCTCACTGTAACTGAATTGCGGAGACAGAATGAATATCCTGAGGAGCGAAATGATCGCCTGTGTTTTATCTACGGACATATCCTATTTTTACCTTTGAAACAGTCTAAATATTTCTGAATATGTGATATAAAAAATAGTTTTGTAGATATTTTTGATAATTTCTAAATATATTTTTACGTTTGTTTGATGTTGCGTAAGATGCCCGTGTCACATCGGGTGGGAGGCTGGACTTAAGTTTAGAGCTCATTTTTCTCCTTGCATGCCATGCCACGGGAAACGCCATACAGGTAACCGCCAGTTAATAATAAAGGAGAATTTTGCTGTATTCCAGCAATTTTTTTAATATATCGTTTTGCGTAATTTCCAACAATATATTTTATTGTTAAATTGAAATCAGATTGTTTTCATTTCTCTGTCAAATATTTAATCACCTGATTTTCTGAAGTTGTTGAAAAGATGAAAAATGAATCATGTTTAATATGTGAGTAATTTTCATGATAAATTATTTACAGCACTCTAAAAGTTAGAAGATATCTTATTCTAAAATTATGTTTTTAATTACCTTAGGATTATACACTATCAACCCTTTGCACTTGGAAAATTAATTCGAAGTAAAATTATTCACCAAATACAAGGTCCTGTTTACTGTTCCGAAATGTATATTATATAT
>JAOUZG010015602.1:3075515-3119341 GCA_026289955.1 Argiope argentata | reverse complement strand
GGGGAGGGGTGGTTGATAAAATTTACTGTATCCCCAAATTTATTGGAGAGATATAGTCGGATGTAAACACTCTGATTTCATTGAATTTGAATCGAATTTAACGCCTTTCCTTCCTTAGAACATTATCAGAATTAAATATACTACAAAAATATTTAAATAATTTAAACAAAATTCTAAAACATTATCTCACCCCCCCCCAAAAAAAAATGCTGAGAAATGTATAGAGAAATAGGCATATTCGTAAATTACTGCAGACAATAACAATTTATGTTTGGCCCAAATCGTTTCCATCAAATTTACATAACGTGAAAAAACCCGAAATTCGAAAAATGTAATGAATCAATTTTCAGAAACAAATGAGCTTCATGAGAATGAGAGAACCAACTCAAAATCTTAATTAACTCTAGAACAATTTAGAACAAAGAAATGTATTTCTATAATTCCTTTTCTCCCTCTTTTTCCCCCTCTTTCTTTTGGAATAACTAAATTCTTTTGTTCTGTTGCAAATTGCAAATTTGAAGAACAATAGCTTAACTTAAAATCGTTTGCACGCTGATGATAATTTATAATTTTTTTTGTTTGGTTATTGCAGTTGATTTTTTAATTGAATTTGTTTTATTTTCATAAAAATGCCATCTGTTATTAGAATATTAGATTTTTTTTTATTTTATTAAAGATTATTCTTTTAAAATATATTTTATAATACGTGATTTATTAATTCTGCGGATCATAGAAAAACGGAAAGAGCTTATTTCGGCTGAATTTTCCATAATTTTCCCACAAACTTCTTCCTGGAAGCTCTTAGTTGAAAATCTTCATTGAAGTGTTTCATATAAATATACAAAAGTGTTTCAGTTTAAAGCATCAGCGGACATAAGATCATCAGATCTCGGTCGTATGCATTTTAGAATTTGAGGAAGTGAATGATACAAAAGAATTTCAGATAAAAATCGGTTAAAAATCACCATTTTTCACGTTAGAACTCTTCATCTTGTGCGCATTGAATCGCTTTGACTGCACTTGCATTGTTAATGGATATTATAATTTCTTTTTAAGCAATAAAATGATAAAATGCGTGAGCTATACCCATTTGATTTATGGTAATTTTTTTAAAAAATTCAGTAGTTTGAAAAAATTTCCATATTTTTTTTTTTAATTTTTAAAACTATTTAATAAAATTATACTTTTTTTTCTTTTTATAGACTTTAAATTGCAGATAATTTAATAAACTGTTCAAATAATAAAGTCATTGATGTTGTTAGTAATGGAACTAATTCTCAAGAAATATGAATATATTATATTTCGTTCTTTTAATTAATATTTCTTCACGTAATAGTTCATTGAAATTCATTTTTAATTATATCTCAAATAATTCGATTTTCTTTTCATAAGATGTTTTTATTAATTTTCCATCGTAATTTTTTACCAAATGATATATTAACACATTATTGTTAAAATAAAAGCATATGATTTCTTAAATATCAGATTATTTAATTGATTGAATCACCTTAACTTCATTCAAAAAACTATTAATATATAGTTTAATTTATATTTAAAAAATTCTTTAAATTTTTTTATTCGGTGCTTAGTTCTATTTTAATAAGTAATATTTTCTAATTATATTATGTAAATTAATATTACTTAAAAATATTTATTAATATTTTGATAATAATTTGATTTTAATCATATGTGAATTTTTTTTTAAATTCTAAAGAACTACCTTTTTAGAGCTTTTGATGAGTTCAAATTTGTTCATTGCTATTTTAAATAATTTCAATAATTTTAAACTTTTTCTTTTTTTATCACTTTTAATTGTTGTACTCGACCATTTTGATCATTTTATTCATTAAGTTTCGAATTTTATATGTAATAGTAAATTATGCTATTTAACTATAAAAGTTAGTAAGAACCTAGAAAAAATTTAGTAATGACTTAGAAATTAATGTATCGTTTATTTATTTATTTTTTAATTTTACATAGAAGTATTTGATCAAAGTATAGAATTTCATCGTTGTTTTGTAAAAGGTATTTTTCTATATTTTACCTTAATGATTAGACCTCAACAAGAGTTTACGAATCACTAGCTCATTGATAACGTTATCTAATCTCTTTCTTTCCCCCTCACGTGCAACTAACTATAACTCCTATACCGTATTTTTCACCGACACGTGCCTTGAAATTGATTAGGACCATATGTACTAGTTCACCAATGAACTGAGAAGGCAAACAAAACTTTCCAATGGCAATTCACCCTCAGCCTTCTTGGGGTGGTAGGACGGCTGAAACCCTTATCGGTGACCTATTGAACACCGTTGATGAACCTTGCCACCAATCAGTTCACAGAAACGCCCACCCCATTCGAAGACACTCTTCCCTCTAGCTTTTGTTGTGTCGAGCGCCATTCAGTCACCGATTGTCAACGTTCCAAATCGGAGAAGTGCGACACAGTCAACACTTGAACCTCAACTGGTGTGTGTTCCTCACTTGAACTCTCACTGCCGTCGTGTGCGTAAGAGGTGTAGGAAAAATTATTCCCATTTGGGACTGGTTTGACGTCACGGTATACGTCACGCGAGTTGGGCTAAGTTGTATTGCTACTTACCGAAGTTAACTTCAGTTGCCTCAGTACCTGCGGACGAAGAACATGCAGAGGATTGCTTCTGTACAAGTGGAAACGGTAAATACTTATTTTTTAACAATCTTTTGGTAATAGTTTAGGATCTTAGCGTGGATTATCGTTATGGATTAAAGATTGGAAGTCTTCTCAAAAGAATATCTAGCAATTATTAATGATATATAACCTTTAATTTATTGATGGATTTATATATTGATGCTTTGTAAGAAGCATCTCTGGGAATGTTGTTTGGCTACTTGGGTCCTCATCATCATTATCTTTATTCTTTTTTTTTTCTGGTGCTTTCGCTTGGGCAGCGCGTCCTTGTGGTTGCTTTCGTAGTTGCAACTCTGTTCAAATTTTAAAAAGGGCAATTGTCCAAAATTTCTTTGCCTTTTTATCTTTATCGTCCGTTCTTATTCTACTACCCATTCTTATTTCGTGAAAACCTTTTTATACTCTTAAATCCTGACTGGCATGGACTGTGTAAAAGTAAATCATTTTGCAAACGATTTTTCTTTTCTTTTTTTTTTCTTCATCTTAAAATTACTCATTTTCAATTTTTTTTCTCTCAATTTGTCATTTATTGAAAATATTGATATGTTTTGTCTTAAATGAATTTTTGAGATTTAACTGCACAAGAGTGGGAAAATTATTCTTTAAAAAGAAATCGGCTTTTTTTTTTTTTTCAATTTTGATAATTTAGTAAAAAAATTGATTCTTGAGAAAATTTATTGTGAATTTACAGTATATTATATTGGAATATATATATATTCTTATATAACAACTTTTAAATTGAATTCTTTTTAAACTATTTTTTATGAAGTGCATGTAATTCTTTTATTTATACATTTAACTAAACGCCTGCTATTTTTAATTTATAATTTAAATTTATTTTTTGGATTAGTTTTACTATGTTTGTTTAAAGCTCTGGTTGTATTTAAAAAATACTAAATTCTTCGTGTAGATCAAAAGAAATGTAATATTTTTATACGTACAAATCAATCAGATTTGAAAATTTTTGATAGAAATATTTTCAACTATCTATCAAATAATCAAAAAAATTTAATGGTTCACTTTAAAGCAGTAAAATATTACTTTGAAGCTAATTTTGTTAGTGTGAGTCAAATATCTTTAAAAAAAAATTTTCCAACTCATCTTAGAACCTTGAAAAACTAGTCTGTAATTAAATGTATTTAGGTGTACCGTATAATAAAAATTATAATTATATTATATCAATATTCTAAGGTTTTTTTTATATATATAAATTTATTGTTAAAATGTATGACATTTCGATATGCCGGTATCTGTGCATGTCCGAGGATTTTTATTGTATGCGTTTATCAAGCATTTTGAAAAATAGAAGAATTTCTAAAAATATTTATTTTAAATGTAGATTGTTAATTTAGTGCCCGCGTTTCTACTGTTATGATGGCATTCTAGCAATAAATTTGATTTTTCCCATTTTGTTAAAATTTTATCCCGTGCGCAAAGATTGCTGTAATTTTGTGCAAAGTTTTAAACCAGATTTTGGCAATGACAGATGAAATGTTTTTTTCTGGGCATTTTTAGAAAATATTTATCTGTTTATTTTTAAAAAAAGAGTTAAAGGACGCAGCTTTAATTTCAGAAGGTTCCTTAATTTTTTTCTTTCTAATTTATTACGAACATTACAAATTAAAAAGTTTTATAAAACATTTACATGAATAGGGTCACTAAAATAATTTAATTGCTATCAGTTTTAAGAAATGAAAGTTTTTGGCCTTACAAAGATAGAATTTTTTTATATTGTTACATTTTTATGTTACTTTATTCCCATATATAGCTTATGAACTCAAAATTTTGAAAACTCTTATATGCTTGGTTCTTCGTTATCATTCAGTAACATGAATTTTTGGGACAGTCAGTTCATTATAACTTAAAAATGTTTTCGTGTGTTTATACAAATATTCCATCAATGTAGAAACGACATTGATAAGATATTCTTTTTTCTGCTTTCAGCAAATATCTTACTATTTCACTTTTTGATTGATATATTGATCGAATCACTCAAGGATTATTAAGATTAGGCTACAATTTAGTGAAATACATTATAATTGCTATTATATTTAGTTAAATGAAACTTTCAGTAAATTTTCTTTATTTATAAGAATAAATAATAGTAGTATATATATAAAAAGTCTTAAAAAACAGTTATTATTATTTTTTATGGTACTAAAATTTTAACTTTATCTTAATTAGCGTACCAATATAATAAAACCCTATTGCTAACTGAAAAAATGACCATAAATCATTCACAAAAATAAATTTGTTCATAATGTTTTTTAAAAAAATAGAAGAAATTTACAAAGAGAATTTAAAATAATTCAATGAAAATTTGGTTTCCGTAATTTTTTTCTTATTTTAATTAATATTGTTGAAATGTTAATTTCGCCTATTAAAAATTATGACATCTCTAAAAGTGAATCATTGTTACGATTTGACCTTCCTCTGAATCATCGATTACGTAAATTATGTTTTCCAATCAAGCATTCACCTTTCTTACGGAGGTTTGACAATGAGAGACGGTTGAAGGTTTTTTCCTTCCTGATCTTGAATAATTTGTTTCTAAAAGGCATATTGTTACTTTAAATTGGTAGATATCCATTAAAAAATTCTACAATAAGAGTTATTTAAAATCTTTTCTTCTTGCAGATAATGCGATAAGTTGTGATATTATTATTTTTAGTCAACAAATCAACTAATTTTTAAATAGAAAGCAATAAATCGTTTTTATGCTAACGATGAGTTTTTTATACCTTGTATAATTAATACTATATTTTTATCTAAAATAGTTTTAAATAAATAACTTTTACTCGCAAACGAATTATTTTTGAACAAACGATAATTTTTATAACGATAAAATAATTATTATACCGTAAAATATTTTTTTTTGTTCGGAATTGTTCGTCATCTCTGACAGTAATTTTGGTGAAAAATAAGAATGCTATATAAATTTTTGGTGCTTTTTATTCTAATCTTAATTTTTGATTGTTTTTTATTCAAATTATTATTTTAATTATCCCTCTTAATTCCTAAATGATTATAAACCATGTTGAAGGAAAAACTAATGTTGATTAATAATATATTTCAAATTTAATTTTTAAATAAATATATTTGTATGGAAACTAAATCCTATGAAGTGTGGTTCAATTTCTGCAAATTTATAAATTTGTGCTATTTTTTTAGTTTCATTTATATTTATTCTGACATATGATTAATATAAAATAAAACAATATGTGGATATAAAATATATGTTAGGCAGTTATATTTCTTTCGATCTAAAAAGAAAAAGAACAAAATTATTTTATTTTTATAATATTCTGGCTGAAATTAAAATTAAACAGCTTTCGCAAAATCCTAAACTTTAAAAATAATTAAATTAGAAAATTAGAATAAAAGCATGGGCGTGGGCTTTCGTAATTTTACTCTGAAAAGAGTTCAGAAAAGTTTTCTCAGAAGCGGTGTTTGTTCAAAATGCTACACCAGACGCAAAAAAAAAATGAGACAGTCTGATTGAAATTCGTGAAAAAAATCAAGTCTGTCTCATTTCAGAATAGCTGGAGGTATTTCTTTTCTATGCCTTGTTGATTCCTGGATTTGCTCTCTGATAGTTTCTGCCTCAGATATAACTTTGATACAAAGTTCTTGAAAATTTTGATTAAAATTTGAAATTTTCTTTTTTGAGAAAAAAAATTTTTTTTTCCTTTCTGTTTTGTATAAAGCTATTTTATTATTATTATTATTATTAATACTTTTTTAAAAAATTTTAAACTATTTATCGTCTGGAAGAAATTACTTTTTATAAACATGTATTCGCATTTATGTTTTTAATGGTTTTAGCTTTCTTATGAACAAAAGTGAATTATTCTTGACAAATTTGATATTTCATATTTTGTAGAAAGTAAGGAAAGGGGCATTAGTTTTAAAAGATTCGATTTTTTTTATTTATAGATAATATATTGATTCTTTTTGGAATATAAAGTCAAAGCGATAAATGATGAAAAAAATAGTTGTTATCTTGATTTTTATTACTATCGTTTGTCTTGCTTGTATCAGATTAATTGAACTGGCGGCAAAAAATTGAAATTATATTTAAAAATGCCTTTCGTTTGTTCCTGATATTGTGCAATCACTCTTATGAACTAACTTTTATTATTGATGTCTTAATTACTGTAAGTTCCAATAAAAGACTTCTATCAAGACTTTTAGACAAGTTTTTAAAATTTTTTACTTATTCATTTTCTTCTGTTAGAAGGGAAAATTATTCACTGTTTCAGTTAACTACTAAACATCATCTGTATGGAAGCTTTTCTCCTCTTGTGCATTTGATAGCTGTATTCATGGATTTTTACTCTCGATCTTTGGTCTATCATAATAGTTATTGCAATTTTTAAAAAAATAATGCTGCCTAATCATAAAAGAACATGATATAGAATGAAATAATTTGATTCATTTGTAATCTGTTTGAAATTATGCATTTTAATTACGCTACAACTTTATCTAAAAAGTTAAAATTATCTTCCAACTTCATACAACAAGATTTCAAATTTCTATGTTATCTATCACATTTTTTTAAAATCTGAATGGTAATTAAGGTTATTAATTATATTTATGAATAAATTTGAAGTATTAATTCTAAATAGAATCAATTTTATTTTATTTCAAAAATGCGTATAATGTTAAAGCAATAATACGGTTATACACTGCTCAGAAGTTAATTTTTTTCAGTGTTCATTTATGAGGGGAATTTTTGACGGTACAAAATTTGTTACGCAATGTTATAAGTAATGAAGAAAATAGTAATATTAAGACATTTAAGTTTATCAGTGTCAAGTCATTAATTAATCATTAATTTCAAGCAACAATATAAAAAATTTTGTAATATATTATATACATATAATACATTTTTAGAATGATTAATGCAAAAAAATAGAAGATTCTGAAATGATTAGAGTATAACATTGCTTCTGCAATTAGAATCGAATCTAAATTATTACTTAAAAAAGATAAACTAAATTTTGTATTGCACAGATTGTTTCAAGAGTACGTACTGTTGATTGTGTGGATAATATTGTTTAACATTAATCCACCTATCTATGCCATTAATCTTTTAATGAAGATTATATTTAAAAAAACTATTGAGAGCTGAAAAATTATATTATCAAATAGAAAAAATCTATCAATAATCTATTGTCAAAATGTAACTTCTTTTATGCACATGTACAATAAACATATAATTAATGGTCGGAAATTTCTGTTTTAAATATAAATTTCTTTCTCAATTCGCACTAATAATTTGATAGAAAATTCTTTATTAGTTTAAATATTTCATTCCAGATGCCTAAAACTTCAATAAAGATTCCCTTAAGATACATTATTTTTATTTTAAGTATGCTGCAATTAATGAATGAAAAATTCCTAATTACTCTCAACCATTTTCACACAAAGTTTGTTCTTATAGTGTGATTAGATATTTTTTTTGCACATTTTATTCTAATTTTGATCAATAATTAGATTGATAACTCCTTATAAGTGGAAAAACTTTCATGCCAATTTTGCATTAACAACTTGACCGATTTTTTTCAAAGTTTTACTACTACTTTCATTCTAAATCCCCTCCAAGAATTGGCATTCTTCATTAAACTACTCCCATATTAAGTTTGCATCAACAACTAGATTGGAAATTCGTTATTCACTAGCCCAATTCTAAATTTGCGCCATTTGCACATTTAAAATAGCTTAGAGCTCTGAATCACAAAAAGTGCCTGCATCGTCCCCAGATGAAATCAAAAGCTCAGACAAAGGCGTCTTCTGTAAATCAAAAAACAAAATAAAAAAAACAGAACCCTAACAAGTGCGATAAGATGAAGACCCTCGCTACTCCAAGAATGCGTTCTTCTTCCAAGGCCAGCCCAAACGAGTTCGAAGTTGAAGGAATTAAAAACAAAACAAAGCAAAAAAAGTCCACCCGAATGAAAAACAAAGAATCTGCATAAAGCTAGCATTTACCCAAGCCCCCGAGGCGTATTTTCCAAGGTGTTGTGGCGGGGCCGGTTTCGACTTACTGGGCCAGCTCGAATCCCGGGCAAAGCTCGGCCCATCTCAAGGGCACCGGGGTCAAGGTATTTTCTAGCTACTTTATTATGGGCAGGTAAATACCAAGTAAAAAAAAAACGAAATAAATAAAGCATTAAAGATTCCAACGCTGATGCTTCTGGCAGGTAAAGGCCTGCTCGATGAAGAATGGATGAAAGTTTTCGAGATCGGCTCAGCTCAATTATAAGAAAATTAAAGATTTCTCAAGAACTCGCTTTACGTTTGTGTAATAGGATGGTGCCTCTTTTAGGGGGGAGATGCTGCATTGCAAAAACTTGTCCGGGACATTCTGCAAATCCTGGTTCTAAGTTTGGCAGTCTTTTTACCAAGCCAAACTCCACTTTGCTGTTTGCCTTTGTGCTCCACCTTTAAAAATATAATTGATGACTAATCTTTAAGAACTTTTGCAAAATTGAAAATTCAGTTCCAATTTATTCCTATAAGATGCACTTAAATGCCATGTTTAAATGTGTTTTTCTTCGTTAAATTCTGACTGGCAAAGACATATAATTTTTTGTGGCAGTGCAAAAATTTGTCTTGCTTGAATTTTTAGTAATTATTTTCAGCCAGCTAGTTTTGTTTGATTGCTGTTACAACAATAGCTTTAAGCTTTGATTTCGGCCATTAAAAATCTTTTCATTAACCGCAAATATTTCATGGTGGAAAAGTTTGCTAGGCCCTTTTTCCATTATTTAATGCATTCTTTCACATCAAGATTTGATTTCAGTGCTTGATACGTTGAAAATCTTTTTATTAATAGTACAAGTTTTGTATTTCAAAAATTTGATGAAAGTTCTTTCAGTATTTAATGCATTCGTTCACATCAAGATTTGATTTCAGTGCTTGATACGTTGGAAAACTTTTCAGTAATTATATAAGTTTTGTGTTTCAAAAATTTGATGAAAGTTCTTTCAATATTTAATGCATTCGTTCACATCAAGATTTGATTTCTCTACTGGATACTTTTAACTCTATTTTTTTTTTTTTTGCTCCATCAAAAATCTGATTAGCTAGTGCAAATAATCTCTGTTGCAGGTGTTCGCGTCATTCCTTTATCTGCAACAACTAGATAGTCTCTTGACGCAAAACTTTGTTATCATTAGACTTCGTCTTATGAGTTTTTACGTAAGTACGATGAAATGCAATTGAACTCACTTGAAAAATGCTTGATTTAACCTTCATTTCCAACAGGCAAAAAAACAAGCTTCGTGCAACTTTTTGTATCGCTACGGTACAAAGTATCATTCAGAAGATATTGCAAAAAAATAACCTAACATTTTAAATTAATTCTTATTTTAATGAGTTAATGTTTTGGTTTTCAAAGTATTTTAAGGTGATCTGTCTCTTTTAGATATTTACTTTTTTTTCTTGTAATTTTTAATCTGTTTTTGAATTTCTGAATCTACAAAACGGATGGAATGTCGTACTTCTTAAGTTGCATGATCATGTTCTCTTTAAGGAAAAGTTACTGTAGCTTTACTCATGCCAGATTATGTTTCTTCAAATAATTTATCAACTACCTCAGGATTTCTTTTAAACTTCCTTATATCTTTAAAAATAAATCAATTCTTTTTTTCTTTTGCTCCCTCATATCCATAACCTTGCCAAATAAAAATGCAAAACATTCCAAAAGTTTAAACTTGTTAATTTAAATCTAAATTCCATCCTTCTCTTTTCAGTAGCATGCATTATAAAAACAATTTCCATTTCAAAATTCGAAGAGAAGAGAAAAAATCTTATGTTCTTTTTTTCTTTCTTTTTTTTCCAGAGGCCCCAGTTAGTTCCAAACCCTGGAAGTCCGCTGTCCCTCGAAAACATATACATGGCAGACATCGAGAGCTGGCTTTGCGATAACACCACTCTTCTGAGGAATACCACCAACGGCTATTCTCCAGTATCGATGGATTCGATGCAGAAGATGAACGTCTACCACAATACTGTCCATGTGAACATCCCTTCCCCATCTTCTGGGATGTGCTCAGCAGCTGAAAGTCCGACGCTCTACGACAGCCCCCCTGGAAAATGCTACAATGGGCCACCACCCTATGTCCAGATTAAGCAGGAGATAGATGAAGATTACCAATGTCCTGGGATGCGAATGGGCCCGGTGTCCACCACTGGTATGGATTCAACCTTAAATGTGAAGAGAGAAGAAGAGGAGGACGGATTGACAGAAAGAATGGAGCAGCTGAGAAATTTAGCCGTTGAGCAAGCTGCACAAGAAATACACAGCGCTTGTAACCAGTTGAGAATCAGCCCTGGTAAGCACTGTTTTCAATGTATTCCATCGCATTCTGACTTTTTCAGCTTTAATTTTTTATTCGTGCTGTCACAAAAAGTAAAGTCTTAGCAGTAGTCTTGGTCTTAAAACAAGCAGATTCAACAATTTTCTGATTTGTATATCAATGATAGAGAAACCGAGACCTTGGGGCATTTGATGCAGATAGGTCTACAGATGAAAAAAAAAATGGTGAAATTATAAATCTCTAAATGTGAAATAGACAGATGATCGGAACTGGATTGAATTTTATTTAAGGTATTTTAGATGTACCTGTTTTTTATCCAATTGTTGAAGAACATTCTTCTTATATAAATTTTGTCTCAAGCTCTTACTTTAACATTTTCTAAGCATGTTCTTGAAATAACCATTGAAAAGGTTTGCAACATTGTAGGTGTAACTTAATGAATTTTCAAGCAATGTTTAATTTTGATAGAACTGGGGATATTTTTGAAGAAATAGGATTCGATTTCGCTTACGAAAATTAAATTATATTTTAGACCTCCAAAAAGTACTGATAATTTTACTTTTAGCATAAATATCTTTTTCTTGTTGTTGTTTTTTCTCCGCTTCTAAATTTGTTTCGTTTCCATCTATACAACTGTTTCTAAAATTACTTGCTGCAGATAAGGAATATATTTGTGTGATATTCTTAGAATTCCTTATGAACCAATTCCATCTTGTAAAATCATGAACTAAAGATTAGTCAGACATCAATTAATTTCATTTTCAAAAATTCGATTATATTTTTGCTAAGAAAAAATATCTATAATGTATATTACGATTTATATGTAACTATTAAAATAAGTAATGTTATTTCAATACTTGCAAAGAAAGCGGTTACTCTCGTATTTTAAACATTTGAAAGTTTTTTTTTTTAGAATTTTAGACATGTGGTAAAAATTTCTTTTTAATTTCCACGTTCCATTACATAAAAGTAATTCTCCAAAAGTAAACTGAAAAATGCGTTTTCAACTATGCAAAAAAATCTCGAGGCAATATTAACTTTCTCCGACGCTGGAATTACTTTTGAATAAGTATTAAAATAAACAAAGCCATCGCCGTATTTCGCGACTACCACTCTAGATTTCTATAATTTGTTTTGGCAGCAGTAAACATCCGGTTACTGCGGCGTCAAAAAACGCTTTTCAAAACACCGTTCCACCCTGACTTTGGGTTGGATACGAAAATCAACAGCTAACTTCTAGAAGAAGAAAAAAGTGGTTCTTTTAGGAAAGAAATGAAAAAAAAGAAGAAAAGAAGGCGAAAAAAGAAAGCTCTGGCACGACCTATTTGTAAAACAGAAGCTGCCTTGTTGTGGGCGATTTGCAACAAATCTCTACTTCAGAGCAGTGACCCTCGATCACTGTAACTGTTACTTCTTTGCAATCACTGTTACCACATACCTGCTATTCTCAACTGGGAAATTAAAATGAGAGTGATTAAAAGAACAATTCAGACGTTCATTGGCAGAATTCTTTTTTTTTTAGCTTTTTGTTTTTACATTTTTGGATCTTTTGCAATTCTACGAGCATTTGTGAACACCCACGGTGCCACATTTTCTTCTTTTGTAGAAGTAATTTGAATAGAACTGAAGAAGACGAGGCAATTATCAGGACTAATACGAAATCCGTGACCATTTCTTAAGTTGGATTGTTTCTTTAACTGTTGGTAAATGTTAATAGAACTTCTTTATGTACTTCAATGACTGACTTTTTTATGTGCTTCAATGACTGACTTTTTTATGTACTTCAATGACATTTTGAAAAGGTTTTCAAGCGAAACTGAACGATTCAAATTCAAATACATTTTGCGACTTCTTATCTTAACTTAAAATATTTTTTAAAAAAATAGGAAACGTTAACAACAAGTTTTATTGATAAAAATTACTTACTATTTACATTTAAACTCGTATTTATACCGAATTTTCAAAGACTTGAAAACATAGGATTCTAAAATTCATACTCAAAAATAATATTAAAAGGAATGTTATCAAAGAAAGCGATATGCAACGTAAAAAATAATGAGAAACCTATCATTTTAAAAGCATTATTCGTATGTATTAGTTAATTGTAGTTCTTTATTATTATTATTATTTATAATCGTTTGAGAAGCATATTAGTCTTAATTTTTTGATACATATATTTATAATTATTATTGAGGATTATTGATTTATTTAATTATATTTAGTAGCGAGACTTCATAAATTTTAATTTTACACAAAAGATTAATTAATAAAAATAATGCACTTTTGATATTTTTATGTTTAAATTTCCTTTTTTTAAATCAATGGCATAACTATTTCATCAAACTTTCATTTCATTACTTCTTCCACAAAATTGTGAAATTTACCGTCATAATTGCGTTTGCTTCGGTTTTTAAACCATTGACGTAAATCAATGAGTAATATTCCAACTACAAATTTTTCTTTTTCATTTTGAACTAACAATGCCTAATATCCATCAAACATGATTAGATAGTATTTAAAAATTGGAAATTGCTTCTTTTTTTTATCAGGTTTACTTTTTATAGATTTCATTCATTTGTCATTAAAAAAATCGATACTTGACAATAATAAAACAACTGGGCTAGGGCAGGGAGTTAAGATACAAAAGAGAAGATTGTTCAGTGTTAAATTATAGCTCCCAGTTTAATTGATTTCGGTACTTTATAATTCAGTTTCATAAATGGAACCTATTGTCTCCCATATTGTTCTTTTAACTTGCGAGTTAAAAATGGCTAAGATGCATACTACTTACTTCTCACTGGAAAAAGGTATGTCTAATGTTAAAATATAAATTCTTTGGATCGTGAAAAAGCTTTGTTCCTTACACCTTGCAATCTGATTTCCATTTTGGTACAGGCCTTCTCCCCCCCCCCTCCTTTTAACGAACAAATTACAAGATAATAATCTCAAGCCTCAACAGGTGTCTCAATTACTCTCCTGTATCATCTTTAATTGATCACTTGGGCAATACTCTATTCTAGACTTTTCCGTGGTCTACTTTCATCTTTGGATCAAAACAGCATTCTTTCCCTGAGTGTAGCCCCCAACTTATTTCACCTCCCCGTGACGCAAGTGGTAACCCGATTTCACACTTGATGCCAACAAAGAAAAAAAAATCATAATTCCTATCTTTTTCACGAACCACGCATACGGCTCCGAAGAATTTCCGACAACCACCTTTTTTTCCTTCCTTTACCCCAGAGAAGTAGGTCGAAGCGCATAGGTGTTCGTGGAATAGAACGATAAAGAAAAAGTGGAATTCAAACCTAAGATTCATTCGCGTATCGTGGGTTTGTCCCAGTCTAATAGCCTACTGCCCAATAAATAACCAATCGGATTAACAAAGCATACGCGGCAGGAAATAGTTCTTGTCGATTAGGAATTCTGTTCGAAGTAACGCTTGACATAACGTTGTCAATAGAAGATCTCCGAGGTTCAATAGCACTGTTCGGTCGAGGATTTTTCTCTTCTTTGTTTTTTTTTTTTTTTTTTTTTTACTTCTTGTTACGGTTGAGTTGACTTTCTTCTAGGCGCTTGTCTTCGCGATTTTTATTAGTAGGTCAAATCTGGCATTTTTGGGGGGGAAGAGTTTTATTGCGTGAGGATTGGTAAGTGCTTGGTAAATATGAAAAGGCGAAAAAGGAAGATGAATTTCATATGCGTCATGCTTGGATTTATGAGGCTCTATTTACCCGATATTTTTTTCGGTGTCTCCCTATCCATGCATTTCGAAGTGAGGTCAGTTCGAAAAATGGTAAATGTTTCTTTGGTACTATATGTGAAATGAATAGTGGTGTGAATCATGTGTTCTTTCTTTAACAAAGAAATGGATCAAAAGAAATAACGTCTTTGATATTCTATTATTGTGCGCAATGGCCTTCCATTTATAATTGTGAAAAAGACATTTAATACTGGGGCGGCATTTTATATCGGTGAACACATTAAAATTTTTTGCACATATTTCTTTTGGATCTGATTTTTGAATAGCGGTGGCCGGTTTCATGCCGACGAGGCTTTAATAAAACTCATAACTCTTATATTGCTGAACAAAGCATCTTCATATCAACAAGACCTCAAAAACATTCTATAGATGCAGTTATAATGATATCTCTAAGAATTCTGATCTTAAAATTCAGCCAACCCAAATTGTATCAATCCAAATTCTGTTAAAACGATACAACTATCGACGCCAATTCAATTCCTCTCACCTTTTGTATAAATGATTCCATGAAAAACTTAAAAAAAATACAATAAAAATATATTTACTTATTCTATAGATGCAGTTGAATTTTTAAAAAATTGCTCGATGTAAAGAGTGTTTGTTCCAAAATTAATGCAGTGTTTTAATTCGCCACCATTTATGCAGTAAAGTTTTGGCAACGCTATTAAAAGTTATTTGACAGCTAATAGTTTAGGGTTAATAAAAATGGAGCGTTAAACGATAAAAAAAACATGTTTTCATTGTTGAACGATGCTTCAAAAATAATATAAGTCTGTCTGCTATGGTTCGAAAATTTGAAGATTGGTTTCCAAGATCATTTAATTCAACATTT
Organism: Argiope argentata; assembly: GCA_026289955.1. Lineage (NCBI taxonomy): Eukaryota > Metazoa > Arthropoda > Arachnida > Araneae > Araneidae > Argiope > Argiope argentata. The sequence goes on along the minus strand of JAOUZG010015602.1, from coordinate 3,103,751 downwards.
TTGAATTTCTTTTTATGGGTCAATAGAAATCAAAGGTCTATGCCAACAAGCCCACAAGAACGCGCAATTGAAGGAGGAAATTCAACGTTGCATCAACGAAATTCAGCCACATTTAAGCAAAATTTCTATGGAAAATTTTGGCAAGAAAGTGCATATGTACCAGCAAAGCCTTGGAGTTCGTTTGCCCTAGGTCTTAGGTAGCACATCCTGTAGCATAATACTGTACAATGCTGTGCAATATTACATGATATTAAACAATATTGCTAATATTGATCAATATTGTACAATATTTTTGTGCTACTAGGGGTGTTATTCCATACATGACCCTATTCTGTGTATTTGATTCAATGAGAATATAACAGCTGAAAGGGGGAAAAAACTGTTTTTGTTTATTTATTTCAAATCTTGCTTTAACACGTTATTCTATTATATAATATTCCATTTTTACTAACTCTAAACTATCACGTATCAAATGGTGTGTGTTTTAAAGTAGAGTTGCCTATACTTTACTGCACGAATGGTGGCAGATTCAAATCTTTTGTTGATTTTGGGAATACCTTTCGTTTTTTGGGATTTCAATTGTGCAAAAATTTTATTCGAATAAAGGCATTCTATTACGCTAACTCCAAATTCTATTTATTTAAAAACGCATTATTCGAATGAATGTCAGGGTTTTAAAAGATTCCACGAAATTGAATATAAAAAGCAAATTAATCAAAAACAATCAAATGCCATGTTTCCTGTAACAAAACTTAAGTGTTTATTCATAAAGATTTGAAAGAAAGAAAAAGGCCATTCATTCGAACAGCTTCAACATTCTTATTGTTCCTTCATTAATTGACACATTTGTTCTTCGATTTTCCTGCTTCTGTTTCAGAATATTTCTTTTAACCTTTAAAATGTAATTCTTGAACCCTAACATTTTAGAATTAGTCATCAAATCTGCTTCAAAATAACAATTCCTCTTCAAGATTAAAACGAACAACGTAATTGCAGTAGACACGCTTTATTATGCCGGAACTAAATCCTTTGAAAGTATGATGAGCGTCTTGGAAAACAATGGGACAGCATTGAGGTGAAGGTGTAGCTTTCTTCTCACGTTTAATGAGACCATTCAATAGCTTCTGTTGTGACGCAGAATATAAAATTCGAAATATTTCGCCCACAACAAGAAATCGACATGATTCAACTCTAGGGCGACCTAAATTGAACCACCCAAGAAGCAATTTGTCTCGTTTTTAAAATTCATTTCCTCTGTGAAATAACTGATAGTAGTATTTTTAGATTCTGTACCAATAGATAATTATTTGCAAGCCTGACTATCATTTGTTTTTTAGTAGTAGACCTTAATTATAATTTTCCACTTTTGGTTTTTAAAAAAAGTTTCTTTTAACCGCAAAAAGGTCAAGAATATTAAAAATATTCCCCAGAGGCACAGAAAAAGTTTTCCTTCAGGCGAGGAAGTGCAATAACCAGTGAAGATTTCATATTATCGTTTGGAACATTTCTTGATTGGAAGAATAATATTTTTCGCTAGAATGAGTCACTGATATTCTATTTTGTGTGTGTGGGGGGGGGGGTATTTCAACAATGATTTTTTCACTGTGGGTTTTGGGAAGTACTGCTTCTACTGTTTTAAGTTTGTTTTCTATTAAATCAATGAAAGGATTCAACTTTTTTATTCAAACCCTTATTAATCCATCTCATTTTTAAATTCCAATTTTTGTTATCCCTTTTTTTTTAATTATAATATAGCATTTATCTTTCAGAGACAAATTTTGAAAATCGCAGACATTTTTTTTATTTTCTCTTTTTAATATACACCACCATCAATCTTTTATTTCTTAATATTGATAATAGAAAATGTGATTCTATTTGCCAAATTAGCACTAGCTTTAAAACGAACAACTTTTGCATTTTTTGATAACTGCAAAATCTTAGAAATTATGTTCTGAAAAATCGAGTTTCAAGCCCTGATTTTGATTACGTTGTTAGATAGTAACTTTGAAGAAAAGGAATCCATCGTTTTCTTCCATCTTGTCGAGAGGATTATTATTTATCTATTTATTTTTGTTATGATAGATCTGCTATTTATATAAGATGCTAAACAAGATATTTCTCTTGAGTATTAATCAATAATACATTAATCTACTGTAACTATCAAAAATGATAGAAGATAGAATACTCTAGCTTATTCCTACTTAAAATTCAGTTTAAGGATTACTGGAGAATTAATTAAATCGAAAACAAACTTAGTCTCTTTCGGTTTATGAATCATAACTATTCATCCACCATTTTTGCTGTCAGATAGAAAGTATTTTTTCGAGGCTGTCGAAAAAAAAATGTTCTCGCATAAATAGAATCTTTCAAAATCGTCCAAGCAAATGGGCAGGAAATAAGGCATGACTGTGGTTGGCTTAATCACATCATGGTCCGACGTACACAGAAGCAGCTGCAAGGGAAGTTGTACTACTTCTCCCCCCCCCTACTACGAATTACAACGGAAGTTAGGAATATTTTTCCCCTTTTGTTTTGCTTCTTTTTTCTTAAATTATCAGTGACTGTGAAATTTAATGACCACTGACGTCTTACAAGCAAATCGGAAGTGAAATGATGTCAAGAGGAAGAATTAAGTCTTCTGTTGGTGTAAATTGACTTACGCATTTCTTCAAACATCCGAGATAAAATGTCAAGGTTTAATTCATGAAAGTTTATTTGTTCTTGTGAAATATTTTGCGTTGTTAGATAATGAACAAAATTTTTTTTAATGCATTGTATTGGAAAGAAGAAAAAAAAAAGAACTACAAAATATTATGAAATAAAAAAGCAAACGATTATTTCAAGACCAAAAAAAAAAAAAAATGAATGATGATTTTTCGTTAAATTTTCAAACAAAATTAAATTCTAACCAAATACGGATCTTTATGTGATTATGAAATTTTAATTCTGCTTTTAATAAAAACTTTGAAATACAGTTCATTTTATTTTCTAAGCAGATTCTTTTTAATCTAGTCATTCTTATATCTCATGAATCATTTGTTTTAAATCAGTAAAATCCAGTCAGTGATAAGAGATGTGATAGAAACAATTAATAATAAATTTCTAAGCATCATCTTTATCGCTATTTTACAATGAAAGACATTTTGAAGATAATTCTGTTTGAATTATGATTATTAATCGTTCAAGTTATCTAAATTCCTGTTAAGATGGACATTTTTTTTCCTATGACATTTTGTTTTATGGTCGGCTTTGTCTTTTGCAATAAATTATTTGAATTATTTATTTTCCTGTTATAAACTATTCTATGCATCATCTTCTTTTTTACGAAAAAAAAAAATTAGTGAAATAAAGACGAAAGAGTTTATATTATTTTTTTAATTGATATTTATGACTTGGATAAAAAAAAATCTATTTTGCACTCTAATTCAATCTTTTTATAATATGTATAAAGATTTATTTACTTGTATTAGTCGCGTATGGGTTTTTTTTTCAAGCCGTATAAAAACAAGAAAACTACTGGAAACTTTAATTTTCTTTTCCGAGCTGAATAATATCACGTGCATTTGGCAGGAAATTGGACAAAGACTACTTAATAGCGTGCATGTTTTGAAATATAAAGTGATAATTTGCCACCGTCGAATGATATACAAAAGAATTAAGTTTCCGGCGCTCTTTTTGCCATTTTTTTTATCGAAGTTCCCCTCCACACACACATACACACAACAAGTGTTGCTTATCTCCTGTTCAGGATCAGTGCAACAATATACAACACAGAAGCAAAACAAGCGCCTTGTTCTGTGGGATTTGGCTTTAGGTCCTGCAGCTGTTCTCCAAAGTTCTTTTATTCTGATGGACACAAATAATCAGTTTTAATTTTGCTTTTTTTTTCTTTTCCTTATCATAGAAGCAGTCTTATCTTTGTTCTGGTAAAATATTTTTTGCTTAATTGTTCATTTGAGACATGTAAGCTTTGTGGGCTTGGGATCAAAATCAGAAAAGACTAAACTTACTGATGGTTCTTTTTTTTAAAGAATATTCTTTTTTTGATTCTCTGAACGAATTTAATGGAAAATTTCTTTAAATGCCTTAAAAATACTAATAAAATTTCTTTCGTTCTTCATTTATTATTATTCTGTTAACTCTAAGAATTATGGATATTTCTTGAAATTACTAACTGGGTAAAAATGTTCTATTAACCATGTAAAAATATTCTATAAGATTCTATTAACTAGATTAATCGACTTTAATTAGGTAACTTTAGAATATCTTAAAGCATTAGCAAGAATTAATAAAAAATTATCACGAATTTTAATCTTTTGAAATTAGAAAAGCTCTAAGTTTAAATGTTCAGTTTATGTAAGCGTGTACCTCTGAATTGAAAATTTAAGTCAAAATGTTAAATAAAAATGCAAAACTAAGGCAAATTACTTCTAATTTGAAAAAATATTTTTCTTATTATTATTTTATGCAAAAGTTTAAATATTTTAAATTTTTATTTTCTAGACCCAGCTTTGTGGAGTGTGGATGATGCAAAAGCTTGGTTATTATGGATATTAAATCAGTACAACATGAACACGGATATTCTACAGCACTTTAATGTTGATGGCTTAGGTCTATCAGCCCTTTCGGAAGGCTATTTCAGACAAAAAGTACCAAATGGCGGAGATCTCATATATGCCCAGTTGGACATCTGGAAAACAGGTAAATATCAGATTTCTTTCATTCTTATAACAATAATAATTCATCCTATAATATATATATATTATTATATATTATCTTAATTCATTCTTATAATTTAATTCATTCTTATAACAATTAAAATAAAATTTAATATAAGTGAAAAACTATAAATGAAATTGTGGTACAGTTTGGTTTTAATGGCGTCCAGAAAAGGCCCAAAAAATTCGCCTAGTTATAAAAATATACTCAAGTGCATTATTATTATTTTTGAGACATTTTGAACGTGCGAATCACAAGTCATTTAGTTTGGCGATTGAAATCGCCAAATTGGCGAATTTTTTTCTTGGCGCTCTCTGGTTAAAACCTATAAATACCAAAATATCACGTTGAATTAAAAATTAAGAAAAGAGAAAAAGATTACAGAAGCATGGTGAAATTCTGCTAATCTAATGTAATTTGTTAATATTAAATGTAATTATAATTTTTCGCCGATTTAGATTTCAATATTCTTTAATTGGAGAGAGAAACCTGTTCTGGTTTCGTCCATAAGCTTACTTTAAAAAAATAATCTATTTTCTAAAAACGTTAGTTTCTATCTTCTATAATTAGTGATTCTAAGCAGTGAGAGGAAGATTTAAATGCTTTGTTTGTTTTTCATATGTTTGTAATGTTTAAAAGATAACGCCAACCAATCTAAATCAGCTAGTTTTATCGATTTATTGAAACCGGTTCGAGTTTGTTGGGTTCAGCAAAACTCTACTCTAAATTTCAAATACTCATTGAATAAACTGGGTAGCTTTAGCAAATCTTTGTTCTTAGGGAACTGAGAAAACTGTATTCCTTTTCCAATGATTTTTCTAAAGATTGGATTGCAGAATTTTTCTCGAATAATAATTCCAAAGAAACTCTCTAATTCCCTAATTTTTCGACCTCATCACCAAAATCACCTTATAGTACTTATTCATTCAATAAGTATTGTTTCAATTAAAATTAGTAAAATTTATTTATAAATTAACTTAATGTATTGAAAACTGCTGGTATAATGAAAACGTCGATATCTTTCAAAATTCGAAATTGCTAGAACATGAGAAAACTTTAAAGTAAACTAACACATATCCCTTCTATCATGAAAACAAATTGTCCCAAATTATTTCCCGCGCTTTTTACTATTGAAAACAACTGTTGTTATGGAATTTCTTTACCCGTTCTCCTCTAAATATGTGATTGAAAACTTAAGTTGGTTAACTGAAAAGCGAATTCTAATTCAAAAATCAAAAGCATGCAAATTATCCCTGCTTATGCAGATGCGTGAAGAGATTTCTGAATATTCCAATCATTTTGCTGGTTCAATCATCAAAAATAATCTTTGCAATAACTAAAGAAATTTTATTTGTATTTTATTCAAATAATAAATTCCATAACTACTTTTTCAATCTTTTTAAATGACTTGTTTATGAATTAATTAAAGCTATTATCTCACTTGTGTCAGTTGTCCTCGAAAGCGCATCGAATATATTCAATCAAAACAATATTCTTCTGAAAGAATAAACAGAAAAATAAAATGGCGTCGCGACAGCAATTTGAGAATCGTCTGCTTTGACTTGGATAAGAGAACATAAGACTTGTCACTTAAAATGCTAAGGACTTTTTCATTGGAGAACTCGATGAGTGATTTTCTTCCGCGGTATCTTTTTACCTACTCCATTTACAAAAGTGCCTTGGTAATGGGTGAACTCGTGCGACATCATAAAACAATGTCGCGTTTGTGGCGTTCTGTAACAAGATACATTGCATTTGAGGTCATTTTCATTTTCGTAATGCTTTTAAAAGTTCAAGGACCATCTCAGAGAATCGTTACTTGATCTGTCTATGAGCCATATATCATTGGCGCCAAAACTTTTTTTTTAAAGAAAGATAACGGACTTTTCATGATTAATTCGAATCGACTGGGACTAATCATAAACAGAAAAGAACCTTTAGATTCCCATATTTTGGCTTTTTATGGATTATTCTTTTTATTGAAAGATGTGCTCTCGGAGAAAAAAAAGAAGTGAAAAATTGCATTCTTTAATTCTTTAAATGATGAGTAAAAAAAATAGACTTACATTTTTAATGCACTTCATATTTTTTATTTATTTATTTTTGACAGGCAGAATTATTGATTTCAGGTTATTAATGTTTTGATTATCGTTTGATTTCTTTTTATAAAAATACATATTATATTTCTATAAAGCTATCGACTTAAGTTTTGAAACCATTGATGTTAATTGAATCATCAAACTTGATTTTATTCAGATTACATCAAAGAATAAATACTTTTTATGATACACTGTTTCATCGTTTAGCTACCAATTCAAAGTATAACTGGTTTGCTGTTCATTTTAAAAATGTTGAAGAGCATTACATTTTAATACGGTTATAAAAATATATGGTTACACTTAATATAACATTGTACATAGTTATTAAAAATATCCAGTGTAAAATTTGAAATGATTGCTTTTTAGCGTAGTGAAATTAAGTAAATTATTTTTCAAAGCTTTTTTTCCGCTGAAGTGGTACAAATGAATTTCCATTTTAAAAATATCATTGTTGACGTTATTTAAGAAGAAAAAATCGTATTATTATAATAAATTATCTTCCGAAATTTCTGAAAACATTCCTTTGTTCTTAAATTATAACTTTTGTTTAAAATCTAATTCTTAATACGAATCATTGTTCGTTCTGAGAAAGAGCAAGAAGCCAAATTTCATTTTCTATCAAAAAAATTGCTACATTGGATTTTTAAAAACTACTAACCGGTAAGAAAAAAAGAAAATAAAAATTTGGAGGTTGTAGAAAACTCATAAATCTTTCGACAATGTTCTAAAAAATAATCGAGATACGCTTCGCGATTGCATCCAAAAACCATTTCCTTCCTCCATTTTGCATTCCAAATTCCAACAAAATTTAAAGGAAATCTTCAGTTTTTAGAGATTATATAGTTTTACGTGATGGCAGTATCTGGGAATTAAGATAACCATCTCTTTTTATCTCAACGGCTAGTGAGCATTCACAAAAAGCTGTGCAAAATTTCTTAAATTTTTACTATCCTCAGCTCTTTAAAAAGCATCTTTGTTCCGACCCGCGAACCACAAAAAACAAAATCGCTTCGATACATTCCATTGCATTCGTAATTACCTCCTATCGTCTCTTCCCTGTAGAAAGAGCATTGCCATGAATCAGTAGTAAATTTCGTCTTTTCCCAAACCGCAACTGGGAAGAGGGAAAAAAAGTCCAGAGAACATCCAGTGGGGCAAAGAAGAAAGAAAAAAAAATCTTGCTTTTTCACTTTTTCCACTTGTTGTTCCTAAGCATGTGCGAAAGTCATTTCTGGAGGAAAAGCCACCACCACAAAGACATTTCCCCCCCCCATCAAAATATTTCGTTGGACCACTTTTGGGAGGTGCCCTTAAATGTAAAGATGAAGTCATCGTTATTACTACCCGCTGGCCAATGACCTCTCTCAGTTTTTCGTGACTGCCACTTGTTGAGACCACGCCTACAACTGCACGAACATCGCCACTGGAATTGTTTCCGAGAAATCTCAACTAACGTTAAGGGAAAGAAAATGAAAAAAAGAAAGCGGCTCTTAGATTTTTTTTTTTTTTTTTAGTCTTTAAAACAATCTTGGAACTCAATTCCTTAAGATACAGCTTATAAATTTCTGTCATTAATGTGTCGATTATTGTTTTTTTAAATAATAAATAATCTAATAACAATCACTTTCTTGTCCCTTATTTAAAAAAAAAAGAATTAGAGAATCGCTAGTTCTCTAAAGGGGGGGGGGAGGAATCTTCAATGAACATTTAAACAAGAATGCTCTGCAAGTATTTCAGAAAGCATTTTTATTATATTCTCTACTTTATTCTATTCTATTCTAAATATTCTTTTATTAAAATTATTGCATGTTTTTAGAATATCCGTGGATATTTTATTCTAGTGTTCCATTATGATTCTCAAACAACTCTGTAACTTGAAAAAAAAAAATAACAAACCTTTGGTATGAGGCTTTCAATTGGCATAAGAAGTTGAAAAACTTTATTCCTTTTTATATGTGAAAATTAAATTTTAAACAAATGCTATCTACATTCGGGTACTGTCTTAGATGTAAAGAAAATATTTCGTTATTCGAGTTCATACGTTTCGATAAGTCGTATTTATTTCTAAGGCTTACGTAAAATATTCTTGAAAATATTCTTCTATTTATCCATGGCTTTTAGTGAATCTTTCCAAATAGATTAAAAATAAAAAATAAATACCTTATTGCTTAAAAAAGACTATCATTTAATAAAATATCCCATTTTCTTATAGCCGCCAGTCTTCAACGACACAACAACCTTATATCCCAACAACAGCAACAACCTCAACAGAGTCTTTTAACTTTCCGACCTGAAGACAGCATGCTGGACATGAGCAGTATTCTAGATCAGTGGCCGGCTTACCAAACCCACCAACGTATGTCACCCCCGGCTGGTTCCAGGGGTGGCAGCATGGTGGTTGCCCCTGACAGTAGCAGTTCAGTTGCCTCGCCTGAAGGAAGCCATGATTTCAGCAGCGAAGGAATGCAGAGTGATGGTAAGTTGAGAGAACTCATTCATTTATCCAAATTTATGAGCCTGAAAACCATTTTAAATTGCAAGACAACACATTTTCGAAGTTGCATGATCTATAATGCAATCTCAGCAACAGATTCTGTAAATGTAATCTAAATCTTTTCTGACTTGGTATAATTGCTGCTCATATGAGATATAGTTTAAGGTTTAACCATATTCCTTTCGATTTTCACATTTTCACTAGAGAATCTGAATTAGAATGCTTTTTGGATTCTATTTATCTGGTTAGTAATTTCTTGGTTTTCTGTTGATTAATATGTGCAGAATTAAATACCAAAGAATTGGAGAGTTTAATGGAGCCCTCGTTTCTAAAGGTCTTTATCCTTGAAACTTGAATCACAAAAGTAAAAAATAATGCTCACAGGATATTTCTACTATGCCAGCAAATTTTAAAAATGCATTCTGAACTTTTAATAAATAAATAATTAAAGACCATAAATATAAGTTTTCCTAATTTTTTTTTATTGTGCAACTGTTGCATAATGTTTCAGTTGCTTTCAAAGTATGATAAATATTTACTAATATGAAAGATTTTAAGTTTGTTAATTTAATAATAATTTGATAAGTTTTTTAAGTTATAAATAATTCCAAATCATTATAAATATTCTTTAAAATCAGAAATACGATAACTAATACTAATTCTTATTAATTTTTTTATTTTTATTTAATTTTTTTCATATTATGGAAAATACTTGAGAAAAAAATCGTTTGGTTTAAAATTCAAATATTCTGCTACATTTCTATTCTTTCTTTCTTTTCTTTTTTTAAAATTTTTTCTTTCATTTATTCGTTCATTTATTTTTAATTCTTAATAATTTTTAATGCTTAATAATCTTCTTTAAAATCAGAGATACAATAATTAATACTGATTCTTATTAATTTTTTATTGTTATTTCATTTTTTTCCATATTATTGGAAAGATTTGAGAAAAAAATCGTTTGGTTTCAAATTCAAATATTCTTCTACATTTCTATTCTTTCTCTTTTTTTTAATCTGTTCTTTCATTTACACATTCGTTTATTTTTAATTCTTAATAGTCTGTCCAATTTTTTTAAAGGGAATTTCTTTATTCAGTGTAAATAATTTTTAGTTTTAAAGGTAATATTCGCAACCATATAAATCTAATTATTAGTTTTCTGAGAAAAGACTTGGCGGCACTTTCAGTAGCCATTCCCTTTTCTCGAGTTTTACCATTATCTACGATTTCAAAAATCCCTTAGCTTAATATCTATTTTTTTCTACCGTCTTCATCACTATCTTCCACTCAAATGATTCTACGGAATGTATAAAAAAAATGCTCCCCCCTCCCAGCAGACTACAATTATTGCACAAACAACCATTTGCCTTGGAGCATGAAGCATATAATCAAATAAAAAGGCGTGCGTTACAGGGGGAGAAAAGAGGAGCAAATCTTGAAGAAAAGTAGAGTGAAAAATACAGCATCTACCAATAAAAATTCATCATTGGGAAAGCGGCCAAACCAGTTATCGAAAGAATGCTGTCTTCGCCTAAGGCAATGGTGCCGGGTCATCTACGGTCGCTGGAACCTCGAAAAGAAAATGTAAAACGAAACCAACTCGTCTATAAGCTGTAACTGCAACTGAATAAGATTTCTTTCTAGCCGAATGGCATGAAATCTCAGATTTCTTCAGTGAATTGGATAGATCTTGGTTGATGGATCTATACGCATAGATCTCTGATTATTTCTGGTGGCTTTTTAGATATTATTTTTCGGAAGAAAAACGATCGCATTAAAGAATTCGAAAAAGAATTCTTTTCGAACGTGAGGCATCAAAATAAAATCATTCTTTTTTCGTCACGTAAAACGTGTATCTTTGAATATAATTCTGGTTACATATAATTTCGCGAAGTATCACTCTGTTCTGCTAAAAGTTTTAAATAATGTATGTAATACAGATTAATTTCAAAGCGATTATTTAAAATATATATATATGTCTTAGAAAATGTAATATTTGAAAGCTAAATGTTTCATTAAGTTCATTTCGAAAACTTATAACGATATTTTTTTGGATCATAGGTTTTCTGGAACCATTTTACATAACTGTTGAACTTTTTTTCTACTTTCAATCGTTAAAGATAAAAAAAAAAAATAGGTTTTTTTTTTATCACAGTTGTTTTAAGAATTAATAATCGGGAAAATTAGGAATTCAAGTTTTTTGAATGCTATGCTAAATATAAATTTATTTAGTCATTTTTGTTAGTGTTTACTCAAATTAAATTTTATTTTGTTTTATAATTTTAATTGTAATTATTACTTAGAAGTTTTATGAGCATTATTTCCTTACATACACATACATCTATAAATTTTTCATATGTATAACCATTCTTTATTTTTAAAAATTATTTTTAATTCTTCTGTATAACATGAAGACTTAATTATTTTGTATTATCCAACTGTGAATACTTATAAGAAATTTATGAGATAATTATATGATATTTAATATAAAATAATATCTACCTAGTTTTTTTAAAAAAAAATAGGGACTATTTTATTAGGAAACATAGACAAATTCTAAAAGGTTTTACGACATAACTTATTTATCATAATTTTAAAAAGAAATTAAACGAATTGATTTTTCCAACGAATATTGCAAGTATCATTAATACAACATATTTAAAATTTCGTCAAAAGATTTTTTTTCTAAATAATTAATAATGCAATTTTAAATATTCAAAACATTTTCTCTTGATTTTTTTATTACAAATTCTTACTACATTAAAATGTGCTACTAAATTGATTTATTAAAAATTCTAATAAACTGTAATTAATTTATTAAGTTATTATAATTCTAATCTCATCTAAAAGAACAAAAATATTTTTCTTTTTATTAACATTTGAAACGCATTGAATATTCTTATCACAGACGACTAGTTCAGGCATAGGAATCAGATATTTTCATCTTTGCATCTTATGAAACTGTATACAACATAAAGCTGAATAAAATAATATACGAAAGAATTGTTCTTTTAAAAAAATTCCATATTTTCCGACTCTCACAAGAGATTGAATTTTCAAACATCTCTACCGCCAGAATATATAACTTTCCAAAGTATTTCATAATGCAGAATTTCCATGTCTCCGTACAAAATAAAAACGTTTTTGATGTCGTTGTCGAATCTGTATCTCCCGTTAGTATCCCATTTTCTACATTTTTTCATTGCAAGAGAGATCTTGAGAGTTCTTTTTTTTTCTCTCCTGTCTTCAGTCCGTTTCCCAGGATTCTCAGCCCGTGTATGACGTCGATATTACGTCATAAGAGCGTACTCGAGACCCTCTTTACATTTTTAGTACTTTTCCATCCTCTCTTTTAAAATAAAAAAGTAGAAAGAAAGTTTCCAGCCGTAAGAATAAAGGAAGAAAAAAAATGGCGCGAAATGCTATTTTGCCTCGCAGGTCTTACTTTCCTTTCTCACCCCATGAGAGCTGTTAGCAGGTGGCTTTGAATCTCCCAACTGCGGTTCCGTTGCCAAGTGTGGAACCTTTATTGTGCTTACTTCGAAGTTCTTTTCCTAGTTATCGTTTGCTTTTTTACGTTAGATCGAATTCTAATAAAAATTTTAGCCGCCTGGAATATTTAAAATCTTTCGCAATCTTTTGGCTTTGTTCCATTAATATTTTTAGAACCTAATTTAGATAGTTAATATTTTTCTATCATATAAAATAATGTTCTGATTTTAATAGAATTTTGTTTTACCTAATTTAATTTGAGAACTATTTTTTTTTTGTTTAAAGAATATTTTTATATAAATTGCGCAATGATCATAAATCATTAAATCTACTGGGAAATTAAAAACTTTAATACATTGGAATTATTTTTTAAATTTTTACTTCCTAATAAAAATTCCAAATGAATTAAATAACAACAAGAATACAGAATTAAAATTACATGTATTCAGAGTTTTGTAAATTTCGTAACAATTATTCATAGAAACTTTACTTTACCAATTTAAATAGAAGGAAAATATTAATTTAAATTGATATTTTGTTTAATTGACATAAAATAACGCCATCCTGTGCCCCCGGTGCCTATAACGCTAAGTTATCTAACCAGTTGGATGACCACAAGATGAGAAAAAGAGAGAGAGAGAGAGAGAGAGATTTAAAAAAAAGGAAAAATTTGTTAAAGGAAAAGAGAGAGAAAGAGAGAGAGAGAGATTCAGGGATTTCCAGAGAGAATGCCGTATGTGACAAATCTTACCAGGTTAGTTATCTAACCAGTTGCATGAGCACAAGATGGGAGAAAAGAAAAGAGGGTGAAAAAGTGGGGGGAGATCTGCATTTTTGAGGAACTTTTTAAGTTATAATTTTGGTTGATTAGGAATTCTTTTCTCAACTATTGTAGGTCTTGAAGAGGTCTTGGTATTTATGAAGATGGTTTACTATGGAGTGGGTTTTGCCGCGTGAAAGGGTGTTTGATGTATCTCTCCTGTACCATTCTCCTTCGAGACTTCTTTCTGGCTTTCTCACGTGCCATGAGAGAGTTGTTTAATTGACAGTGTAAATAATTTTAAAAGTATAATAATTGGTTTTAGAATATTTATTATTATTATTATCAGAAATATTTTTGCAGTGACTATTGGTTTGTAGGGGGGGTCCATGTTTTTAGCACATTGCATGACTATTGATGGGAAACATTTCTTAATATATTGATGAAAAGTATGCCAAAATATTTACCATTAGTTTAATGTTTCCATGTATTTGATAATTTTGTGGTGGGTTTTTTTTTTTTTTTTTTTTTACATTTGAATTACTAAAATGTTATTTATCTAAATTCGAATATCTTATATATCTTTGCCCAAATCTTATCTCATGTGACATAAAAACAACAAAAAAAAAGATGTTTGAATCTTGTTCCATTTAAAAGACCCATGATTTCCAGATGAATATCCGACGATGCTTTTTTAGCCGAAAAAACGTCTTACAGATGGGTAGGAGCAGGAGAAAGATAAATCCTTGAGAAGAGATTTCCCCCTCCCTTACTCCTCTCCCCGGTTTTCTTTGTCATAGATTGGCGCCCGTGACCCTTCCCGACCCTGGGTTTTGACGTCAAGTGCACATGATGTCAGTTCTAAATTTGCATCCCCAACAACACATGGCGTCTCATCAGAAGCAGCGAGCAGAATATGCACATAAAAAAAAGTGCGAAGGTTCTTACTTCACATCTTGAGACCACTTGCTATGACTTCGACGAAGTTAGTTGGACTGAAACGATTATTATTTTTTTACCCTCCCCTTCGTAAATATAGTCTTACTTTTTCATCCCCTGCTGACTAGGAGTAAAAAAAAAACCTTCTAGACTAGTTCTTTTTTTACGCATGGCTTGTTTGCTAGGCGATGGTGTGTTCTTTTGGGAGTGTGAATGCCCCACTTAGATCTACTCGCTCTTCCTCCCCCTCATCACCCCTCCTTAAATTGCTCCATTTTGAAAAGTGTTTATGTTTTTGCCTAGCAAACAAATCAACTCTCGTCCCGCTTTTTTTTTTCCTTTCTTTTTTACACCAACATCTACCTACGAAATGTATTGTTATTTTAGATAGCTCCTACTGTTTTTTGACAGCTACCTGTAGTTGTTTTCAAATAGCGATTTGTTATAACAGGGTCTTTTTAAAAAATCTTGGGCAGGCAATCTTTGTGTACCTCTAACGCTTCATTGTTTGGCTTTTAATCGCTATCTAAACTAAAAATAGTTTTTTTTTAAATATTCTTTAAAGTTTTTGGAGGTGTTTATTTATGACTAAATAATATTTCTTTGAAAAAATGGCCTGTTTGTCTTTGTTATATAAATTAAACAATACAGAATGTTATAATCAACTGGTTTTTTTAAAAAAACAACAACTTCAGATTAAAAGAAAAGCAAAATACATTAAGAATTAAGGCAGTTTAAATATCAAAAAAGCTAGCCAAGGGGGACAAGCTGTTAATATGTTTATGACAAAACCAAAGATCATGATGATGCAAACATAATAATAATAGTCTCTGGAGGAAGTGGTGAAAAAATTATATTATGGCTGCTTGGTCGCCAATTATCTTGGCTACATAATTACAGGTTTAAGATTTCAAAATTCATCGGTATATTCGCAATTATAATTTTATAAACACTTCCTTTTCAAAACTATCATGACCTTTAAGTAACTAAGAACTTTCATAACCTAAAATGGTGATTGTTATCCAATTATGATGGTATATTCAGTAACTATTCGAGTTCTACAAGTCGGTTGTTTAAACAATTTTTAATTAAGATAATTAAAGAGAATCAGCATTTCAAAGTTATCGTGCTTTCGGAATTATCAGCTTTCAAAATTATCATGACCTTTAAGTGACTAAGAACTTTCATAACCCTAAAACGGTTATTGTTATCCAAGTACGTATTATGGTGTACCCAGTAACTATTCGAGTTCCAAAAAACGTTTAAACAATTCTTAATTAAGATAATTAAAGAGAATCAGCATTTCAAAATTATCATGCTTTCGGAATTATCAGCATTTCAAAATTATCAAGCTTTCGGAATTATCAGCTTTCAAAATTATCATGACCTTCAAGTGATTAAGAACTTTCATAACCCTAAAATGGTTATTTTTATCCAAGTACATATGATGGTATATTCTAGTTCTATAAGTCATTTAAACAATTCTTAATTAAGATAATTAAAGAGAATCAACATTATAATTCTTCTTCTTCATTTCAGATGAAATCAGTGACGAATCATGCGACGTTGAGCGTTGCGGTACCAACAGAGGCGGCTCCTCTGGTAGTGGCCGTCCTGGTTCCCACTCCCACATTCATCTATGGCAATTCCTGAAGGAGCTCTTGTGCCAGCCCCAGTTGTATGGCAGCTGCATTAGATGGCTGGACAGACAAAAGGGCATTTTCAAGATCGAAGATTCCGTCAGGGTGGCTCGACTTTGGGGTAAGAGGAAGAACAGGCCAGCCATGAATTACGACAAGCTGAGCAGGTCCATACGCCAATACTACAAGAAGGGCATCATGAAGAAGACGGAACGGTCCCAGAGGTTGGTCTACCAGTTCTGTCATCCGTACCATCTCTAACCGAGACCGTTGGTCAACAGACCAGGCTTGCTCGTAGCTGGTCTACAGCAAACTCTGGTTTGCCACATCTCAGCCATGTATCATAGACTCTTGACTCTGTAAATGCTTCATTTTTTGTATTAATTTTATATATATATATATTATGATTTTGAATGTATTATCTCGGTTGCCAGAAGCTGGACTTCTGGCATCGATTGAAATATGCGCAGCCTGGGGTCACGGGACTGGGAAGGTATGATTCCTTGTCGCCCTAGCCACAGCCCCATGGGAAGTCACAACATCGACTGTTGCATCATCTTTTTATCGTTTTTTTCTCCTTCACAATGTGGCTAATTTATTGGGCATTGCAATTTGTGGTCCGTTCAACCAGTTGAGTTCGGAAATTTCTGGATTCCTGGCAGGGCTCGCAATGACCCGATGAAGGTTGGTCCTATATATCAGTGATATATCACTTGTATGTTCTAAGAACACCCAGCATGGAGGCGGTATTTAGCCTCCGCAATGTATGTTTATTATGTTTACCTGATATATAATTTTTGTAGTATATATCTAACGAATGATTTAAATGTGTACAAGGTTCTTCATGGATTTTTCTCGCATCACTTGCGCCGCCTGGTGCGGTTTCGGTGGGCTAGAACTTATACTCTGAAAACTTCCTTCTAACTTTTTCTTGGCCCATCTATGTTCAATCATAAATGGTACCAACTGGCAATTGCTTCGGGTCTTGGAGTGCCTATACTACTATCATAAGCAGTTTAGAATACTGAATTCAAATTGATTATTACAGAATTAGGCAATAATACTTCTCAAAATTTTAAGATTAAACTTTTATCAAAACTTTATGTTATTTTTTATCAAACCTTTGAGGTTAATTATTTTTATTGGTTTCGCCAATGTCTCATTGCCATTCAATTTGAAAAAAATATTTTTTTTCTTCTAAATTCTTTAAAACCATGCAAAATCTCATCAATCTTTGTCTTGAGGACAAAGATTTGAATATCGAGATATTAAAATTGGAACATTTATGAAAAAATTTAGCACTCCTCGCGTTTTTTTTTTAAATTAATCTTTTAATTCAGAGTATTTTACTAAGAGTTAAATAACAATTTAACCTGCAAAATATATTGCGCCAAAATGAGTCAGTCCATGATGAATCACACTAAAACCAAACGATTCTATCTTGTTCAGAAAGATTTGTTGACAAACGATTTCTAATGTGTTTTTTTTTAATAATTATTTTGAACTGAAATATGCACGAAATACAAACACTGTATTGATTTATGATAAAAGAAATTTTATGTTTAATTTTTTTTTGAAATAAAGAAATTTGTTTAAAATATTCTTTTTATGTATGTACAAACTGTCTATGTTAGTAATGTAGTTACTTATTTAGCCTTCTTCTGCTTTTTACTTATCTTATAACAAACTTATTTGGGTCTACTGTACATATTTTGGTCTTAGTTTAAAAGTAGTGGTCTGACAAATTTTCCTTAAAGAAAATGATAAGGTTGATTTACAATTTAACACTGTTTTTATTTCTTCGGATTTTTTCCTTTACTATAATTTTGTATTTCTGAGTGCAAAAATGAATTAATAAAGAGTCATGGATTTAAATTGAATTTTGTCTTTATTTATTAACTATTTTAATGACTTTTCAGTGTTTAAATTTTTAAAAATATATTCCATGCTTAATTGAAATCGTATTTTTGCAGAAAATGCAATAGTAAAATATAATTAGATAAATGTTTTATCGCGATTACCAAAAAAAAAAAACATTTTGGAATGGACTTAGTTATCTTTGAATTACGAATATGAACCAGAACCATCAATTCAATCTATTACATTAAAGAACACATCGCAAAAGATATTTTGAAAAATACTTGGAAGATAACAAAGAAATAAAAAATAAAAACAGTTTAAAAAATAAAATATGTGAGAGAATGAATTACTTGACCAATAACATAATTAAATAATAAAACAATTTAATAATTTTGACGTTATATTTTTAAATATTAAATCAATTTTGAAATTGTTAATGTACATGGAATAATATATTTGCGTAAATATTAAATAAGTTATTCTATTCTTTATAAAAATAAAAATTCTGTAAATAAGTGATTTTTTTAAGTTTTAAAATTAATAGATTTTATTAAATAAACATATCAGATGCAGGATATAGAAAAGTACGCAGAATGATGAAATATATCTCACTTATTACTAAATTTATGTAATTAGACGATTGGAGTTTAACAAATTTATTTTTTTTTATTAAAATGTGAGGAAAATATGTAGATATAACTTCTCAAATATGTTATTTCTTTAAAAAAAATATTCAAATCCAACAATTCAGCGTGTAAATCCTTACATTTTAGTTACATATCTTTAAATCAAATTAGATGTCTACCATAATACTGCTTAAAAATGTTTTCAAATTTTAATTCATCTGAAAATAAACAGGAAATTCGTAGTTGTCAGATATATTTAAACCTGAAATTAAAACTGAACTTGTAATTATCATTTTTTTCCTACGTATAATTGTATGACAAAATATTAAAAATAAATCGATATAATACTGTAATAATCATTTTTTAATAAAAAGTCAATCAAAATATAAAATTTCCTTGAAATTTGATTGTTGAAAACTGATTAAGCTGTAATGTAAATATTTTCTTGTAAAATTATTCTTCTGGAACATATTACTTGTTTACATTACACTCATTACATTATTATTATTATTATTCACTAGGAACAAACGACTTAATTTTAACTCATAAATTATTTTTGAATTAATCGAGAAGACGATACAGAAAAAAAGGTTTTATACTATTAAGTTATTCAAGACAAAACATTTGCATTTAAAGCATTAAAATAATCTTAATGAAGATGATTAAAATAATTTGTATACACATGATTTCGATCTTCCAAAAAATTCATTATGATACAACGAAGTGAACTGAAGAAAACTCATCGGAAGAATACAGATCAGAACACAACAGCTAGGAAAATCGAGACTGATAAAACCGAGAAAAGGAATATAAAAAATAAAAATCATTTCATTTTGTACGACCCTCGGCAAGTTCGTTCCGAGCAACCAATCGTCTGCCAAGACCGGACCAGGTATAGGTAGAAAATGACCTTCGAAAGAAACATTTTTTTTTCTTTTTTTTCTTATTCCATTTTTCTTTCTTTCTTCTATCTTATGTTTAAACTTCTTAACACGGTGGCTTTTTGCCAAGGGGAATGCAGTTCTGCAAGAAATGTAGCGACTGAAAACATAGAACGTAGTTTCATTTGTTTTTTCAATGCTCCTCCCCCTCCCCCCCCAGCAGACTTCAGAACAAAGACTGATTGATCAGGGCAAGAACCTATTATGAAAGAACAGTTCGATGTGAGCGATAAATTAGAAACTTTGTTTGTTCCGGAATTCTTTATCTGTGAATTCTCAGAACAGTTTAAATATGAAGATTGTAAATATTCTAAGTTCAGATATGTTATATACTCGACTAGCTCTTACCCGCGACTTCGTACGCGTGGAAATTTTGAGATGATATGTGAGATCAGACAGCCTAAAATGTTATCGAAACCGTATGCCTGCACAAATTTTCAACGTCAATTGGAGCAACGCAAATAAGTGAATTTTAAGCACCAGTTGGGATAACGCAATGCAGATTAGAAAATTTTAGTTTCAATTCATCTGTTTTATTTTCATTCAAAAGCACTTCTGAAGGAATCAAAAGATCTATTAATGAACAATGTTTAATTTTAAATTTATCATATACTACAAAAATAAACGGAATCGTTTGAAATAACTGTTACGTCTAACATCATTAGCGTGGAGGGGGGAATGTTATGTTATTAAAACTATAAGGGTACTTTTCCGTTTGTCGGGCGCAAACGAACAATCGCCAAAGAAATTTGAGAAAATTTGGCGGAATTCTAAATTATTTGCTAAAGGAAACATATCACTTTAAGCATATATAAAAAATATATAGCTAACACAAATACAATTTAATTACAAAAAAAAAACAGTGGAACAGTTTTAATATATAGTCATTATCGCCAAAAAAAATAGTTTGGCACCAAATTTCAGCGAAATGGCATTTACAATCACAAGGTTTCGATGCTCGTTGCAGTCAATTACTGGAAAATAGAAAAAAATATCAATAAATTCGGTAATACAGAATGCACTAAAAATTTAATCGAAAATGATGAAAATAGGCAAAAGAAATAAGTACAGCAAGAAAAAAAATCAAGAGAAATGAATAGGAAATAACGAATTATATTAACACAAGAACAGCGTAAGAAAAAAATTTAATAAACATTTCTTTAGAATAGTAAGATAATCTTAAAAGAACACCGGAAATAGAAAAATGAAAACAAACGATTCAAAAAGCTCAGGCAGATGTTTTCAGATTGTTTTATTTTTGGGCGGAAAAGTTAGTTTTTAATCAATAAAAAATTAACCACTCAATTAACGGGAATAAAAATTAGCGTATGTTCTTCTGTAGACTATAATCTATCTGTGTGCTAAATTTCATCCAATTTCCTTCAGCCGTTCTGGAGTGATTGAACCCCATCATCCATCCATCCAAACTTTCACATTTATAATAGTATAGATTCAAAATATGCTGTTTTTTTGGAAAATAACATAGAATGACACCCTTTTTCCAGGCGTGGAAAATTAATAATTGAATAAAATTTATTCGAAAAATTATTTCTTCTATTGAAATATTTTGAAATGGTTCAATCTTTTTCATATTTAGTAAATAATACTGGAATTTAAACAAAAGATTGTAAAACCAGATGGAATAATCTCCCCAAAATTTTGTCGCATTCTTTCTAATAAAACTTTTATCCCAGAGAATGCCTCGTATAGAATTTGCTTACAATAAATAAGAAATATTAACTTTTAACTTGGATTTGAAATTTTTGCGAAATCGAACATGTCATCCTGGACGACATTTTTGCGATTAACCGTTGGCAAGCCCGTTAGCGTTAAAAATGTTTTTCTCCTACTAAAACAAAATTTGCCACAAAACTGAAACTTGTAATCTGTAAATTACATACAAAATTTGATGTATCTAACTATTGAGTTTTTAAGTAAACACTTTTAAATGTTTTTGAAATTACTGGCTGACAAACGATAAACCCCTTAAAATTTAATAAATCTCGACTATATAGATTTTATAAATGTTTACCGAATTTTATCTATCTAGATCTCTTCGTTTTATACTTATAGTGATAACATTATATTAGAATTCATGGACAGACAGACATTCACACAAGGGATTTTACTCAAAACTTGAAGAAATCTGCAAATTTGTAGTAAAGACTATTTTCAAAATTTCATCCGTATAGCTTATGTTTTTTTAGTTATCTTTATCACGGACAGATAGACGAACATCTTTTAAAAATGCTTTTTTCCAACACAGTAAATTCTAAAGCATGTAGAGTCAATTGCCAAAACCACGCGTTCGAATTTTTCAATGATTACCATATTATCTCTGTACTGCATATAAACGAAAGTATAAATTCTTCGAGAATCTATTAAAACCTATCGAAACAAATAAAAATGAATTTCTAAATAAAATAAAACCAATATTAAATAAATTATTACTTGATTAACATGAAAATCAAATTTAAACAATATTTTGAAAATGGCGAGAAATTAATATTTGTTTTATCAAGCGGTATGGAAATAGAATGAATTGATTTGAACACGAAATTACAAAAAAAAAAAATTGTCTCACAATTATTTTATTGAAAAAAAATAATAAAAAATATAGTAATTATATGATAGATATATTTTTAAGATAAATAAAATGTAGGCCATTTTATATGTATCAAATAGTAATATTTCTAAATTTAATACACTAAAAACAATTTATACATTCCTGAACATTTTAAACACTTTTTATCAGTTTTATTTCTATGGTTATTTTTATATTTAATAAGGTTACTTCTCAAATTGTAGTTGAGAATATTAACATTAAAGAATTAGATTATTAGCCTCAAAAGCGTTAAATAGCCAATTAAATACCTACGCATTTTGAGGTTCCTAAAACCTTAAATCAAAACAACATTATGTTCTCATATGATAACAAAGCCGGCTTTCTGGCACAGAGGTAGCGCGTCTTCCTCGTGTTCTGGGAGTCCCAGTTCGAGCATGGTTGTTATTCTGTGTGCTATCTGTGAGATGTGTGACTGTGCCGCCCGTAAAAAAGGGCTGTGCAAGCAAATGTGGTGAGTGTGTAGCTAAGTCGTACTCTTGGCCCTAGTTGGCGCTACTTAAACAACAAGAGACGCTCCTTTCGGCTTAAATCTGCTGCTGTATCAGCGGGGGGCTTGTCCATAGGCAAGTGTCATAAGTAACAACAACAACAACAAATAGTAATATATTTTATATATAAACTGTCCCATAGTTCATATTTATCAAGAAATACACAAGAAAAGATAACATACATTAAAGAATCATGTAAAAAAATCATAAAATATTTTGTAAGTATTAGCAAAGTATGTTTCTGAAGTTTAGCTTTGGTTAATACATTTAAATTCTGACTAAAACTGACGCGAAAATCAGAGAATTCTTATAAAATTAAAAGCATTGGTGGAAGGGGGCATTCTCTAAAATAATATTTAAATAATTGAGATAAATTAATAAAATTCAAACTACACTCAATAAAATAAATAATAAAATTCAAGATAAAGGATATTTCGAATGAAAATGATGAGACAATAAATCTAGCATTATCAGACATGAAGATTTACAACATATTTAGTCAAACGATTGTAAAAAAATGTTCGAAAAATTATTCTGTTTTTTAATAAAAAGAATAAAAAAATTGTCTTTAGCCTGTAAGTCATTTTTTGCAAAAAAGAAAAAAAAATCTTTATTTGATACAAAAATTACTGGACAGTGAGTCATACTGATTTATTAATAAAAGAAGAAAATGATAAAATCGTTCGTCTTACCTCGAATCGAGTGTACATTATCCAGTATAAATTACTGCTTGTCATAACTAACTTATTTAAAAATATTTTTTCGTGTAATGGAAAATATTTAAAAAAACTTTCAATGTATTCCAAATGAATAAGATAAAACCTTTTTGATCAAAAAATATTTTGCGCTTAGTCTCTAAAATATGAATAATTAAAAATGAAGATTCACAAAAAGTTTACATGCTATAAAAATCTAAATAATTGAATGTATTTTCTTCTGGTTTCTCAGAATTATCGTGAATAAGCTAAAATTATCAATGATTATATGACTATTAAATTAAAATAATTTTAAGAATATATGAAATATTAAACAATAAGAGAGCACATACATTCGAGTTTTAAAGAATTTGATATTAACAAATTTTATTTTTAAATAATTGTTAAAGATTCGAAACAACTTCACCTATCACTTTTTAATTAAATAAGAATATATTAAAATGGTTTATAAATTAATCAAGTATAAGAATTATGATAAGTTTCTAGCTAAAAAGTATTGTAGTTCGTTTTAGTATATCAAAAAAAAAAAAAATCTGCAATTCACCCTTTTTCTCTATAAAACTAGAAATATACAGGCAGAATAACAGCATTAGAATTTTTATTAAATTTCAAGATTCTTCACAATATACAATAATTTCAATAAAAATTACTTTCAAAATCAACAGCTTCGTTATTACTATAAAAAAAAAACTCAACACTTATCCAAAAGAGAAAAAAAAAAAGATTTCACGAAACCACTCCATTTAAAATATCATAAGCTACTTATTTAACATAATCTTCCAAATGTTGCGTGTTGTCTGACTCGCTTCGAAGAATCTCGGTCAGTAGAATCATAATATAATACTGAATAGTTGCCATTCATATTAAATGTAAAGCGAATTCTTCGATAAGAAAACAATTGCTAATTAAAATTCTTTGATTCATGAATAAAATAGTGTCAATGCTTTTAATAGCGTTGTTTAATTATTGTGCTTTTATATACTGTAAATTGTTATAATTTTTTAAATAATGTAAATAATACCAATTATGCAACACAAAATTAATTTTTTGCAATTGAATAAAATATCGTTAAATATTGAAAACGATAATATTTTATTAATAGTCTTCAATAAAATATTATCGTTTTCATTATAAAGAATAGAAATAAACTAACTTCGCACAGCAAACGATAATACAATGATGCAATTATAATTTGATTAAAAAAAGAAATGTTCAAGGAAATATTTTAAGTCATTTTTTAACGATAATATAATAATTTTTGTAATATCTTCCTTGGTTATGGTAACAAGAACAATTGTAAAAGAAAAGTCTTTTTTATGTATTTCTGATCTACTGTAAAATTTCAAACTTCTCCGTACTGAACAATGTGTTTATTTTACGCCAGTAATTTGATTTTACAATCAATCGGAATGGAGTAACTTACTTTTTGAAGTCATCATTATAAATATTGACAAAAACCTGAATTTTCGAAAAATAAAAATATGTTAGTTAGAGTTTTTCCTGTTAATTGCTAACGTAAACATGAAAATACTATATTAGGATAGTTTCAATTTATTCTTAAAAAAAGAGAGTACTAATATTAGGAAGAAATTGAATCCTTGTTCTTTCTTCTACAGTTTTTAACTGAAAATAAAATTTATTATAATAGTTATGATTCTATTTACATTTTAATCATTAATTTAATAATATTGTCACAGTATTTTATTTTTATCATGTGAGAACATGATGTTGCTTTGGTTAGGAGGTTTTGGTGTCTCCAAATTCGAAGGCAACAAATATTCGTTTTTTCATTGGTAGATAGAGTCACTTGACCCATGACATTTGAAGTTTGTTTTGCCAGTATTGTTTGAAATATTTAATCAAAGTTACTATCAACTGCTTTTTGTTTGTCGTTTCTATGAAATGACATCTTCGAGTTTGTTTACGATTTCTTACTTTTAAATAATAAATCTCGCGCTCAAAAGATAATCGTTTTTGTTTCGTTTTTCTTAAATTTTCTTTTAGTTTTTACTATCTCAATTTTGTAAAACGCGACTTATATTTATTCTTTAATGATATTATAAGTGCATTCTTACTAACTGTATTTTTTAAAATACTGTAAATATTAGAATATAATTTTAATATCAATCTGCATTACGCTTATTGGATTTTACCACATATACAATAGCTTCCAGTAATAGTTAACTTTTCGTCGAAATTACTAGGTTTTTTTTATCTTAAAATCGGTCGAGATCCAAAACTTTGTTTGCCATCGAGAAAAATTGAAAATGGTAGTTTAAAAAAAATTATCGTTAGAGAGAGAGAAATCTCTTAACTTTTTCAAACCGGTTTAAACTGGTTACTGACTAAAGTTAATTAAGACAAATAATCACTTAAAATAATTATGTTCTCACATGATATCTTAAAATTTGCGAACGACCGTAGATTTCAAACTTGTTTTATTTTATCATGAATATTTTTAACATGTAAATATTTATGGAAATATGGAATTGTTTTCGGTGGAAAGATTCATATACACAGTGAACATAAGATGTATGAGAAAATTAAAATAAAATACCTTTAATGTCACACAATTTGATTGAATTATAAATATGAGATTATGTTAAAGCTCTTCAATTGAAATTAAATATAATAGAAATTCCTGGTGAAGCAGCCGGCTAGTAGATTAATACGGCTAAAATATTAATAAATTAAATGTTCTACGGGCTGTTAATTGAATGTAAAAGTAAAAATATGCATTTTCAAAACAAAACATGCCGTCTAATTAGAAAGCAGAGAATTTAAAGGGATATGAACTTTTTATCCATAACTTCGCTACGTGATAATATTTTGTTTGATTCCTTTATGGGTACTTACGTATTATACCGTCTTCGCCAACGATCACCAACGGGTTAGCGACTCATTGGCGACGGATTTAAATTTGGCGATAAAGATCAACGGATTACACCATTGCCGAATTGACATAATTGGCGGTTTAGTAACTCATTGGCAACGACTTCAAATTTGGCGATAAAGTTGGACGGTATAATACATAAATACCCATTAAGTTCATATCACTTAAATAAAATTGTGTGTGCAACGTGTTTGATGTAAATTCAGTATTTAAAACAATAATAACTATTTAATAAAATAGAAATATCATTAAAAATTATTAAAAACAATTTAAAATGTCATGCAAAAATATTTTATTGCTGAAAACATTATTTATTTAATTTTTTTAATAGGTGAAAAAAATTATTTTGGAACAGTCACAGGCTCAGAAATTTTTGAAGCAAAACTTTAAAATTTCCATTAATTCTAAATTAAAATAACTAATTACTATTTTGAAAAGCACTTTTTTGTAATATGCATCTACTTCCCAAGAAGTAACTACATGCCAAATTTCAAATACCCAGATCTAAAATTCTTAGATATACAAATATAAGATACAAACATCTTCTTTCTTACAAAGCATGAAAAATATATCAGGTCGTGTATACCAACTTATAAACATCATCATGTTAAAATCCCACAACATCCTTCCAAAAGCCAGCATTCCAAATGTTCTGTTTTACAAAGTTAACAACATGCAAATTCAGAAACTACATCTGAATGCTAAAAAGCGAACCTCTCTCCGATATTGCATCGCATTTTGTAACCAACTCAACCCGACTCTGAAAGGCAATTTACAATAAAACAAATCTCCACCGGGCGAATATTTTTCTAAGTAAACAACGAATGCAAGGCACCCACTCAATTACTGTCATACCCAGTTCTAAGTCTGGGCCCTCGGGGCTCAATTTTAATTTCTGCAGTGAGTTTGCTTTCACCCGAAATGTTTCGACGCGTCAATCAAGGGTCTTCTTATCGTGCAATTGCAGCAGTGTTGTGTTACTATGGTGCCCTGTGTTTGTTGAATCTCGATCCAGGAGCGCTTGTGTAACTTTGGGGAAAGTTAACAACGTTTCGGATATTTGGATGGCTTGGGTTTCCCCATTTTATTTAGTTTTCGAAAGACAAACGGATTCTGGGGTGGCAGAAGGGAAAGCCGATCCTTTTTTTAAGTAGAGAATCTAGTCGGATTTTTAGGTGTAGCTTAGTGATTAAATCGGTCGTTAAGTAAATGAGGTGAATTTCGGCTAGATCAATTTTAAAAGTGTCAAATCTTCTTCTTCTTCTTTCTTTTTTCTAAGTAAACATTTTGGGAAGATGTCCAGTGTTGTTGTGGGTTTAAAGCTTATTAATAATTTTGTGGATGGGAGGTAAATAAGGTTTTGTTTGTTTTTTTAAATTTTTACAGAAACTCTTTTCAAACTTTGTAACTTACGGATCAAATTATAATTCGGTCTAAATTTGTTTATCTCTCTCTCTCACACACACACACTTATTAGTAAAAGATAAAATTAAGAATTTGGGGGGGGACAAATTTTGGGCATCGCCGGTATTTATAACGCAAACTCTTGTCAGCACTTTTTCTATTATACTATATTTATACATTTTCGAATATGAATTCTACTGTAGCATTAGCCTTATAAGCCAGATAACATCTACGATACCGAAGTCGACTTTTGTATTATGGTCATGTTACTCGGCTACGGCTAGTGTCGCAAGTTCGTACCGCTACCTTCACACGCTGAACTACTAAGAGAAAATATTATATATAGGAAAATATTATATATTAGAAAAAATTATATATTGGAAAAATATATGAATCTGAAAATATCATATATTGGAAATATATATATATTGGAAAATATTATATATTGGAAAAAAAATATATATATCAGAAAATATATATTGGAAAATATATATATATCAGAAAATATTATATATTGGAAAAAATATATGTATCAGAAAATA